>JBBBDQ010001337.1:97500-530000 GCA_037127315.1 Ascarosepion bandense
ATAATATTTTAACAGTTTTTATGCAATTTATGTCTAAAAAAAATCGAATGAAAAATCAATAAATCTGATAAAAAAACTTAATCGCTACACCTGATCAGTTGTCTATAATGAAACCATTATATATACATATATATATATATATATATATATATATATATATATAAACTGTCATTACCACACTAAGTCATAATATATTTCAGAAAAAAATGGATCATATTTTACTAATAAAACGAGATACAGAAGTATCAACGCTTAAAATATGTTAGTCGCCTTTCGACCGACACTTCTTCAGAACAACAACAATGGTCGGTAAATAATAAAACTGAGTAGCTAATAAGAATTTTTTTATTAGCAACCGAATTTTAAATGTAAAAGACAAAGGGTGTGGGAACTTATCCTCCACTAGGTAATGAGTTCACCAAAGAGGGCCAATTTATATTTCAATTCTCGTCGTATGCCCAGGGCAGGTTTCCGGATATTAATTATAACAGACTCCAGAATAACCAAATGGAGTCATTTCCGTGCCCTGTGAAACACAGAGAAAAAAATCAGGAGAATAATTTTTCCTGTAAGCAGCAAGATTTTATAAATGCTCATCAATTGCTAGGGTGTCACGGGCTCATGTCTACGCACCAGAACCGGGACATGGGCGATTCTAACTTCCAACCTATGGGATGATTTTGCCTACATTGTCGACCTTGCATCGACACTTAAACTGGTAAATAACTAAATTACTGTGATGGGCAGGCAAAACATCCTAACGGCAAGGAAGGAAAAGCCCTTCTAGCTGCAAAAATATTCCGGACCATAACGGCATTTTAATACTGCTTAATGGTTATAGAAATTTTATCGGCGTATGTCTGACTAACGGAACCGATCCACGGTCGTCTGACATACACATATATGTCCCGTATTATTTTGGATTATTTTTTTCTTATGTAAGATACTTAGTGATGGGCACATCAATATATATGTTGCCGTCATTTTAGACGGTATATTGATATAAATATTTTCCCGTCATTTTTGACGGCACGGACCGATTCGTATATATATATATATATATATATATATAATGTAGGGAAACTTGTCGAGCGGTGTGATTTCAGTGATGCCGACTTTGATGTTTCGTGAGGACATCATTGTATTACATGGAAAAATGCTCGTATGAAAAGTAATATTCTTAAGATTATATTAAACCTGGAAAAGCACAGGATAAGTTTTTAAACCTGGAAACATAACGGACAAGATATTCTAGTGAAGTAAAAAATTAAAAAAAATACTTAAAATATCGCAGCTAAAAATAACATTTGAAAATATTATAACTATAAATTATTTACATAATTGTTTTAACAGATTATTTTGTGCACATTATTTTTAAATTTTGTACGTAATAAAAAAAAATTTAATGAATAAATAGTATAAGAAATAGTCAAAATAAATAGAATTCAAGCTATCCAACCAAATTAAAAACAATGTACATAGCCCTATAGAGCCCCAAAATGCTATAATTTGACCTAGAATATGTAATGTTAAAAATAATTTAGTATTTGAAAAATGATTTTAGAAATTACACTATTAGAGGGCGACAATTATTTTGAATTCTAGTAATATTATTAACATAAACGCATGTAAGCAAAATCAGGCCATTTTTTTTCTACAGTAACTTTTTCAATTTCAATACAGAAGGATTCACCTAATTTAACACCTCAAAAGCTGAGAAAAAAAGTGTCGAATTAAACAAATTCGACTGTAATATAGAATGCAAAATCGATAAAATAAAAACATTTTTTTTTAATTTATTTTCACACAAATTTGGATTCCATAACTGGAAAATTTGACTGTATATTAAAATCCAATTAATAATTTAAAATTTATTAAAAAATTTTCCTAGATATTTTTACAATTTAAAAAAAATATGAAATCTGTGGTTATTTTAATATACTTCAGTTAATTAATCTAATTAACCAGTTTTTCTTTGTAATTTGATATTAAACATTTTATGACAAAAATCTGCTTACCTTAAATGTATTTCCACGAGCAAACTACAGTAAAATACTGCAATTTTGGCACTAAACATTACATATATATAAATATGTGTGTGTGTGAGTGTGTGTTCAAGTGAATAAGGAACGAAGAAAATATTAACAACATTCAAAACATTAATTTAAAACAGTGCTCAATATAGAAATAGAGCGATTGTCTTCTGTTTTCTCATTTTTCCTACCCACTTTACCTCGCATACAAAAATTTACCAATGAAAGGAAGCGAAATTTTATCTCCCTTCAAAAAAAAATACCGTTTATTACCTAATGAGATATTGTCCTTTCAATGTCGAAACAAAATTTACATTTTGTTGTAGTTAGTACATGTTCTAAATTATAATTTATAACACATATATAGTCATCCGCAGACAGATCTGTTTCGTTGTATCACAGCTCATTAGTACGGTTAGACTCCGATTGCTACATAACCCAGGCTCGAAACCCGACCGATTTGGCGTCGGTCGGCGACTCTACCCCTGGGCCACGGGGCGATCCGTGGAAGAAGGCAGTCTTTTTAGCGCATATCATATTACGCGCCCAATAGCCATGTGCTCAAATTCAATATTTACTGAATGAGCGATGCGTACACGCTAGAGTGGCTACTGTTTTTCAAAGTCTACCTTTCTTCCAGGGGTGCTCAATCAGGGTGTGAGAGCGTAATTATTGTCATCCGCAGACAGATCTATCTATCTATCTATCTATCTATCTATATATATATATATATATATATATATATATATATATATATCTTAACGAGGCAACAGGTAATTTTCTAAACATATACTGTTAAATATAATAGACAATGAATGTCTATTATGTTTAATTATAAGCCGTTCTAAGCATCGTATTTTGGCTTTAATTTCAAGTGAAAATAAACATAAAGTTAACATAAATACATCCACCATCAATGATGATTTTATCTTGTGCTGAAATAAAACATTGTTAAACAACAACAGTTACCTAATAGCAGACGCAGTTCGTAAAATTGTAATGCGGTTCTATAACCTCACGCCGCGTGAGAGACGGAAATGTTAACGGAACCATATGTCTAAATCAAATGTAATGTGTTATGACCTGATTGAAATGTAATTTCATTAATAAAATAGCGTTCTGAAATTAAAGCCAAAATACAATGTTTAGAACGGCACATGATTAAACATAATAGACATTGATTGTGTGTCATATTTAACAGTATATGTTTAGAAATATAAATCCAGGTGAAGAGAATCCAAGGTTTTGAGTCCCCTAGCATTTATTTTTATATAAACAGTGCTCAATACAATAAATATTGTAGAGCTTAATATATATATATATATATATATATATATATATATATATATATATATAGTCATCTGCGGACAGATCTGTTTCGCTCATCAGTACGGTTAGACAGCCGATTGCTTTTTACCCAGGATTGAAATCAGACCGAATTGGCGTCAGTCGACGATTCTACCTCTGAGCTACGGGTGCTCGGTAGAAGGAGGCAGACTTTTTAGCGTGTACATTATCTATATACACGCCCAATAGCTGAGAGCGTTCTAATTCATTGCTGAATGAACGATGCGTAGATGCCAGAGTAGCTACTGTTTTTCAAAGTCTACCATTCTTCCAGAGCGCTCAAACAGGGTGTGAGAGCGTAAATAGTCATCCGCAGACAGATCTGTTTTGCTGTATCACAGCTTATCAGTACGGTTAGACAGCCGATTGCTTTTTATCCAGGATTGAAACCCGACCGGATTGAACTGAAAACTAGCCCCGTATTTAAAAATACTTGTAATTTATTTGTTAACTATAATTTTCTAAATAAATGGATATGAAAGGAAAACTTTCAGCATGAGGTTTTATTTAAAATTCAATATAGGCAGCAGATTTTGCTTCCAGTTTCTCGAACCACCTAGGAATCGCGGCAACTGATTTCATCAGGAGCTCTTCTCTTATGACTTGTTGTATTCAGCCTTAAATTTCTTCCAAATTCTTAACAGAAGACAGAAAGTGCAACACAGTGAACCGAAGGCGAATTGGCATTGCGAAGGAAGCATTCCAAAAAGTTAAGTAAGGTATTAAGAAACAGGACAATTTCGCTAGAAACAAGGAAGAGAGTACTGGATTGCTACGTGATGTCCGTCCTTCAATATGGCAGTGAATGCTGGACAATATCATCAAAGATGAAGGAAAAACTTGAAGCAACTGAAATGTGGTTCTACAAAAGGATGCTGCGAACATCATGGATCGAGCATGTGAGCAATGATGAGATCTTGGAAATGATGGAAACAAAAAGGAAATTAATACTGAGCATCAGGAAGAGACAGCTGAAGTTCCTGGGACACGCAATGAGGAATAAGGGCTTGGAGAATCTGATACTAACAGGCCAGATAGAGGGAAAAAGAGACAGGGGAAAGCAACGGATAACTTATTTGAAGGACCTAATCAGGTGGATGACAAAACGGGGTTGCGTGGTATTACAGGAGAAGGCGTGCTCAGAGCCACCAGGGATAGAGAAAAGTGGAAAGCCATGATCGCCTACGTCCTGAAGGGACAGGGCACATAGAAGAAGAAGAAAGCAAAAAATGTCCCAGGCTTTTAAATCAGGACTACTGACGGTCTTATCACACAGAAAATAAGGAGTTACTTTTCCAGTCCTATGTCGCTGTTGTGGGTTACCAAGTGAGGACGAAACTCACTCCCAACAGGGTAAATATATATCCTGGTCGCTGACTTTCAGTTTTCGGTAGGCGTTTAATAATTAAATAACGCTGAGAAATACATGAATTGATAAGTTGCTGTGTAAATATTGAGAAGAAGGGACAATACTTGAAAATATTTTTTTTCCCTTTTTCCGATGTTAATAATAAAATTCCGAACTTGGTGGGTTTGGTACCAGACTGCGGTCTTTGCCATTGTCGAGACAGTCCGAAAAATTTGGCAGCTTTACAATTAGATTGTTTTCTTTTTTTGTGGCTGGCATGTCGACAGGAGTTTGCCGCGGGCGAAAAATGTCCCCACCTAGAAAAAAATCCGATTTAATGTGTCAGGTGCCTTTAGGGAAGCCATGTTTACAGAGAGACAGAGATAGAGAGAGAGAGATGGGGGGGGGGAGGGGGGGGGGAGGGAGAGAGAGAAAAGAGGGAAGAAAAAGAGAGTGAGTGAGAGAGAGAAGAGAGAAATAGAAAGAAAAATAGATTGGGAGAAAGAGAATGAGAGAGAAGAGAGAAACAGAGGGATAAAAAGAGATTGGGAGAAAGAGAATGAGAGAGAGAGAGAGAGAGAGAGAGAGAGAGAAGAGTTGCAGAAACAGAGAGAAGAGAGAGAGTGTGTGTAATAGTTATGGAATCATGATAAGTAAAGATGAAAGGACTGAGACCTTGTATATTTTCAGCTATTAGTGTACAGTTCAGCTAAAATAGTTTTGTTCATACCATTGTTAACACAATACAAAGCCCGACTCACTCAAGTTAGTGTTACTAAATAAGGTTGTAAACTCGTATAGCAGGGAGAGCTGGAGGTGAATATTATCAGGATATATAAAATAGACAATGGTTGGCCGTAGACTTGAAGTGTTTAACATTGGAGTGATTAGGAAATATCCTCTCGGGAGTTCGTTCCACAATGCACTACTTTTGGAAAAGAATCTGAGTTAAATTTCCTCCTTACTAATAAAATATGAAAGGAGTGAGGATGAGAAATAAATAAACGTGGTATAGTGGATTCTAGCTGTGGAGATCTGAACTGGTGAAACAAAAGAATGTAGTTCCCTGAAACATCTACGATGAAAATAACGAGTGGGTAGTGAGAGGCTAGCAACATACCGCATTTGGGAAAACTGCTGTAAGGTGAAAAACAATTCATCACTCACAAGGCCGCATGCTTGTATTTAAGAAAGATGGATAATTCTCCAAAATTGAAAAAACGCAGACATTTGGGGGAAAAAAAAGAACACTTGTTGGGATTAATGCGAAAATTGGGGCGTCATCGAATTCGCTGAACCCGTTGGCCACACACAGTTTTGTGCCAAAGTGCATATAAGCAGATAACTTTAAGAGCTAGTGGACTTACACAGCAAATTCTCGCATCAATGCCTCTTGTCAGCTGCCACCATATCTCCTGACTCAGAAGAAATTTGAACTCACCTCAAGAATTTTTAATGAGGCCCCCTGTCACTATAGGGATTTTTTTTAATCGTTTCACCCCAAGCAAGGCAGTACCACCATTGATGCACAGGGGGCTACATAGGGTAAAAGTTTAATCAGGAGGAGAGTGAAGAGAAAGACGAAACAGTTACAGGGGGTGTCAGAGAAAGAGCAAGAGAAGGATGGGAACACAGGTGAAGACAGTTGCAAAGGTAGAGAGAAAGGAAAAGAACAAGATATACGGAGTGATGTAGAAACGACTGGAGTCAAGTGGATAAGAGATGGGTATTGACATTGCATTAAAATTCCTGGGGTTGCAGCTGTCAGGAAAGCAAGTATATGGAAGTGAGTTCTGCTGGCGGGAAGTGCGAGAAAAGAAGCTGATGGAGTAGAATTGTCGCCTGCATTTGGTTAATGGGTGGGACCTTGTTGCCAGTCTGGCTGCTGTCATTATCTATTCAGATTTGACCAAAAACTATGTTAATTTACACCCATGCGCATTGATGCGGGAAAGATTAATTTTTGTTCTACCAAGATCTGTATAAATTAGTAGATGATTAGTGCAAAGATTCCTTAGTTTATTTTTTTGTTCATGAAGATTTAATATAGCTGTATTTCATTCCAACCATTTTGGGAGCCATTGCTAAAAATTGTTGACTCAGGATATTTTTCTTGTAATCAAAAGCCATAGAATTTATATATCGGATGACTTCTTCCAGTGTTGACCAAATATCAACTGCATTTATACGATTTTTGGATAGGCTACTAATATAACACTTAACTCCATAATGAAATGTTTCAAAGCGCAAATTGTTATAAATTTTCAACATAAAGAGAGGAATACGATCAATAGATTTTGATGATTGAACAGTTGAAATATTTTCATCCAAAAATGCTACAACTGGATATATAAAGTCTTTTTTGTTGTTAAGCAGACTTTTTTTCAAATTTGTATAATTAATTTTATCTAATTCTAAAAAAGCATTAAGTTCATCAGCAATTTGATTTCTAACAGTACTGGAGTTTTTTTATATTCCTTTGAACAGCTGAGGGTGTTGGTATTTGACTACTTAGGCACATCTGGCCATACAGATGGTGGATTTTGTTTTCCATTAACGTTTATGGTATCAAAATTTGAAGGCCAATGTTGTTGACAAATAACAGTATTGTTAGTAACATTTAGATTGGCATTTGGAACTGATTTTATTCATTGCTCTCTATCATCTTTGTTTTTTGGAAAACGATAAATTGGTATTTTATTAATCTCACCACACATAGTTTTGTCTTGCTGGCTTCTGTAATTTGCTTTGCAAGCAAACACAGCACTTCTTGGGCATGGCTAGGAATTAAGTAGTATCTGAAATGGTAGATTAAACATCTTTAACAAATATTTCTCTTACTCCTTCAATTTAGGAGTAGATTTTCAAGCTAAATTAATTATACTCTTAATTACAGCTTTTATCCACACACCCTGCCCAAATACACGCAATTAATTAAAACCAAAAATTTTAGAGAGTTGCCTTCAGCTTGAGAATCCACTTCTTAATTTAAAAAAACAAAATGGTGGTGGGTATGGTTTTGTTTGAAGGATACTGTCAGGTTTGCAGTTTTGCACAATATTATTAATCGTTTAATTATCAACAATAAAACTGTTTTTAATCAAACAAAAAAGTAATAGTTGCATAGTGACATTAAACTAGAAATTAAAAAAATTAAATTTCTGGTACTTGTTAAATGTTAAGCTATTGCTTGGCTCTCTCCCAAAGGGTCAGCCATTAAAAAAAAAAAACTGCCCCTCCAGACATAAAAGAGGAGATCATCTTTGTTCCTAAAACTCCTCGCAAAGAGATTGGGAAGTGGGAGAGGGCTTTTCGCAATCTTTTGAGACTATGCCTCCGATCCATCACTTCTGGCCATGTGCAAAAAAGGGCTTCCTTCTAAAGTGGGTAAATAAAATAAAGGACTGAACTAGTAGCAGTGAGCAGCATGGTTTAAGATAGTAAAAACTTCGCGTAAAATCGCCCGGTCAAGTTTTATGGTAAATTTTCGTTTTAGGTCCCGACGGCTTTTATCCCTTCAATTTTTTTCCAAAATGTTCTTCCTACGCCTAAAATCATTCAGCAGCAAATTACTATCAATAAACCAGTATTCGCTGACAAAAAGAGCGAGAAGAAGTCCGATTTTTTCTGGTTGTTAACATAAAAAAAAGTAGGTTTCTTCAAGATCTAATTGCTGATTTGAGTTCAGTATATACATTTGCACAAAAATAAGGTTATTTTTGAAAAAGTTGAATGGATAAAAGCCTAAAATGAAAATTTACTTTAAAACTTTATATTAAATTTAAAAACATTCATAAGTAGCCCTTCCTTTATTTTGGTTATTTAAAGTTTAAAGTTTAAAGTTTCTTTGTAGTTCCTTTTTTGTCACTGTCCACCCCTACCTTCTGTAGATTTGTAACAAATCCTGGCCTGTCATCTAAGGTCGTTAAGATATTCTCTGTACAAGTTGAACAGATCCGGTGAAAAGACACATCCTTGTCTTACGCCTCTTTCTATTTTTTTAAATCTGCTGAAATCGTTACCTGTCCGTATGCAGGCCGTTTGCTGCCAGTAGAGATTCTTGATTACTCTGATGTCTTTCCCAAAAATGTCGAGGCTGCCGAGCATCTCCATCAATTCTTTGTGTCGTATCTTGTCGAATGCCTTCGCATAATCAATAGAACATAGGTACAAGTCTTTCTTCATTTGTATTGCTCTTTCGGAGAGCATCCTAATCATAAATATGGCGTTCCTTGTTCCAGTGTCTTTCACGAACCCGCACTGTTCCTGTCCTATCTCTGGCCTGATTCTGCTTCTCGCTCTATTCATCAGGACTCTGACAATCAGTTTTGTAATGTGACCCATTAAGCTGATAGTTCTGTGTAGTTCACACTCGTTTGCACCTGGTTTCTTCGGCAGTGCTATAAATATCAACTTGCACAGGTCGTCTGGTATTATTCCACTACTATAAATTTCGTTTAATATGTCGGCAATTTTTTCTATGACATATTCTTCCAGGGCTATCAGCAGCTCTATCACAACGCCGTCTGGACCAGCTGCTTTGTTTCTGTTCAGTTTGGCCATTGCAGCTTCCACTTCGGATTTTAGTATTTCCGGTCTATCCTCCTCCTTGTGTATTCCCGGTTGTTCACTCCTGTCGCAAAAAAGATCCTTTATATACTCTTCTCATCGCTGAAGTACTTCCTCTTTCTTCAATATGATTGTTCCATACTTGGATTTTATGCATCCTGTTGAGGATCAGGGTTTTTGTCCTGTCAGTTCTCTTATCTCTTTATGCATGTACTCAGAGTAATTGTTACGTTGTCTGGTACTGCTTATTTAGACAATTCTTTGTTCAGATGTCTATGCATTGCCACTTATGACTTTTGCTCGATGTTGTATGCAGTGTACGATCCCTTTCTTTACACTGCATGAGTGGTGAGAGTTGAAGAGGTATTGCACGGTGAATGTTGGCTTGCGGTATACGAATACCTTGAACCAATGCTCTGTTCGAGATAGTCAGTCAGTCAAAGTGCCATACATGATAAACGCTTGGGCGATCATGTCTTGAAAGAGACACGACTGACTGGGCAGAAGATTATCCCGCAGTAGGTTGCTATTGCTTAATGCAGTAGACTGGTTGCCGACAAAGGCTATAGAACCCAATCTGCCCTGCTATTTAACCCATAACTGGAAGGAAGAGACGGATTAATACCTTTCCCAAGGGTATTTGCGCGTAAGTGAATACAATGGATTCAACTGGAATTCGAACTCGGCTCCCCGATTTCTCGTTCCAAGCCGATATCCACTGTACCACAACGCACATCGAGATAGTCGTACATCCAATAATTCTATTTTGTTGTTTTTTTTTGTTTTTGTTTTCTCTCTCTATTGTGAACTGTATTGATGATCTTATACAGTTCACATGATTCAATAGTAGCTGGACCTCTTCCTAGTGGCCAGAGTTTGAAGGTATCATCTCAGACATAGAAATAGCTTTAGTGATGTTAAAACAGCGATTACTTCGAAATATTCCATGTATAAGCTAGACATTGCTGGCGATAATGGCGAGCCAATTGCTAAACCTTTATCCTGCCGATAGATGTCTGATCCCATTTGGAAGTGGGTTGTTTGTGTACAGAAAGTCAGCATTACCATAAGGTTATATACTGATCTACTGGTACCTTTTCCTAGGGATGAATTCGGGGCTAGTCTGTCTCTGAATACCGATATTGTATCCTCCGTGGCTACCTTCGTGAACAAACTCACCACGTCTAGGCTTAGTATCTAGTAGGATTAGATGGGACCATTCTTTATTTTCACAAGATGGGTGGAGTTTCGAACACATGAGAGTAAATTTATTATTCATGGGTCAATTATATCCACAAGGTAGCGATTCAGAGGGTTGCACACATAGCCTTGGCAGCTAACAATTGACCTGTGCGAAATAACGTTTTTGTAAATTTTGGGGAAACGTGAGGCAACTTTGCTGTCAGTCAGTTAAGTGCCATACGTGATACCCGCTTGGGCGATCATGTCTCGAAAGAGACATGACTGACTGGGCAGAATATTATCCCGCAGTAGGTTGCCATTGCTTTCTGCGGTAGACTGGTTGCCGACGAAGGCTATAGAATCCAATCTGTCCTGCTATTTAACCCATAACTGGAAGGAAGAGACGGATTAATACCTTTCCCAGGGGTATTTGCGCGTAAGTGAATACAATGGATTCAACTGGAATTCGAACTCGGCTCCCCGGTTTCTCGTTCCGTGCCGATATCCACTGTACCACAACGCACAACTTTGCTGTAACGTTGTGAAAACTGCCTGCTCGTTTTAGATGGGAAGTGGTCTTTGCTTTTAATTAGGTTTTGCGACAGTTTTCGTTCTATTTTCATTTCTATATTTTACCATTTCTAACAAGGTATTCCAGTTCTGTTAGATATTCCGTTTTGCCCATCGCTATAGTCGCATTGCCTTTGTCAGCTGGTAGCATCATAATGCTATCATTCTTCTATAGGGTTTTGATCGTCAGCAACTCTAGTTTTCAGACGCTTAATTTGAACAGTCTGGATTTTTACACTGTATCATTTTCCATGTTACCTTATGCATCCTAGCCTGAGGAATGTTCAAGGCTATTTCCTCGATCCGGACAATGATGTCCAGAGATACCCGGAAGAAGCATGACATGTGGAACTAAAGCAATCTCACTTAGTAGACGAAATAAAGGGTTCCGTTCGAAATTCCAGTCACCTGAAGAAGGATGTAGCTCACCACGATCAAAGCGTCATGAATATAACAAAAGAACAAATCGAGATATACATAATGCGACCTTCATAATGTTTGGAATATGTAAGGATGTGCGTTGTGGTACAGGGGATATCGGCTCGGAACGAGAAACCGGGGAGCCGAGTTCGAATTCCAGTTGAATCCATTGTATTCACTTACTTCCTTCCAGTTATGGGTTAAATAGCAGGACAGATTGGGTTCTATAGCCTTGGTCGGCAATCAGTCTATCGCAGAAAGCAATGGCAACCTATTGCGGGATAATCTTCTGCCCAGTCAGTTATGTCTCTTTCGAGACATGATCGCCCAAGCGGGTATCACGTATGGCACTTAACTGACTGAAGATACGTAGGGGGCATCAGCAATGTCTACCGTAGGTACAGATTTTTACTCAAACATTAAAAACCAGGAAATAAAAAAACGGTCTTGGATAAGAGAGAAGAACGTAAACGAACGTTTTATCTTACAGAAAGAGAAAATGCTAACACAGTATGAAAATGTACTGCTTGCCTTGTTTCAGAACCTGAAAAGAAAAAGCCATTGAATATTATGAACAGCCTGCCGTTACTTAAAAATCCGGCAAGCATATTGCAAGAGGTTTTCTTCTGTTTTTACCTATCGTAGAAGAATTGATTCTTTATGGTGTCACCACCATTTATTCTGTACACATTTGGCTTCCATGACTGCCCAAATGCGGTGAAAGCTTATAAGGAAAGAGGAAAAGACATAACATTATAATTTAAAAATCACTTCAGTCTTTCTTATATATTTTGTGCAACCATTATTTATAGTTTTAATTTTTTTTATAATCGTGTCGCTCCAAGCAAGGCATTTTACAGCCACTGTTGTGCAGAGGGTTACATAGGAGGACTGTTGAAGTGTGAGAGGTTGCAGACGGTGTCAGGAAGAGAGTAAGAGAGAGAAGAGATTACTGATAAGAGTGGGGTGGACGAGGAGGAATGTTATGAGTAGTGAGAGGTTGCAGGGGGGTGTCAGGAAGAGAGTAGGAGAGGGAAAAGATTACTGATGAGAGTGGGGTGGACGAGGTGGAATGTTATGATAAGTGAGAGGTTTGAGGGGGTGTCAGGAAGAGAGTAGAAGAGGGAAAAGATTACTGATGAGAGTGGGGTGGACGAGGTGGAATGTTATGATAAGTGAGAGGTTGGAGGGGGTGTCAGGAAGAGAGTAGAAGAGGGAAGAGATTACTGATGAGAGTGGGGTGGACGAGGAGCAATGTTATGAGGAATGAGAGGTTGCAGGGGGTGTCAAGAAGAGAGTAGGAGAGGGAAGAGATTATTGATGAGAGTGGGGTGGACGAGGAGGAATGTTATGAGGAGTGAGAGGTTGCAGGGGGTGTCAAGAAGAGAGTAGGAGAGGGAAGAGATTACTGATGAGAGTGGGGTGGACGAGGAGGAATGTTATGAGGAGTGTGAGGTTGCAGTGGGTGTCAGGTAGAGATTAGGAGAGGGAAAAGATTACTGATGAGAGTGGGGTGGACGAGGAGGAATGTTATGAGGAGTGTGAGGTTGCATTGGGTGTCAGGTAGAGATTAGGAGAGGGAAGAGATTACTGATGAGAGTGGGGTGGACGAGGAGGAATGTTATGAGAAGTGAGAGGTTGCAGGTGGTGTCAGGAAGAGAGTAGAAGAGGGAAAAGATTACTGATGAGAGTGGAGTGGACGAGGTGGAATGTTATGAGGAGTGTGAGGTTGCATTGGTTGTCAGGAAGAGATTAGGAGAGGGAAGAGATTACTGATGAGAGTGGGGTGGACGAGAAGGAATGTTATGAGAAGTGAGAGGTTGGAGTGGGTGTCAGGAAGAGAGTAGGAGAGGGAAGAGATTACTGATGAGAGTCGGGTGGACGAGGAGGAATGTTATGAGAAGTGAGAGGTTGCAGGGGGTGTCAAGAAGAGAGTAGGAGAGGGAAGAGATTACTGATGAAAGTGAGGTGGATGCAGAAAAGCATGAGAGAGAGAATGTAAGTTAGTGAGACAGGAGCTGACTATTGACTTTACATTCAAATTCTTGGAAATTGTAACTGTCAGCAAAGCAAGTATGCGGAAGAGAATTCTACAGGCGGGAAGTGCGAGAAAAGAAGCTGATGCAATAGAATTTGCGTTTACAATTTATTGGTTTCACAGCAAAAGGGTGGGACCTAGTTACTAATATTGTTAGCTCGAGGAAATTCTTATATAAGTTTAGTTATATTTTGTTAAATCTTAATTTTTCATATATTTTACTGAAAATGATTTTGTTTCTGAATTGAAGTCGGATAGCTAGAAGTTTTATCGCGTGGGGATTTTGACTGGATGACATTAAAAAATAAATTATCCAAACAGCACAAAGCGGAAAGTAAAAGAAGGGCTCGAATTTTGACTAGAAATATTTGTTTTTAGCTCAACATTAATACCAAAAATGCATATTATTGCCTTCTGTTCCATTGGCATATGTGGAACATAGATAAATAACATTTTGTCTCTCGTATGTCACAGTGATTGACGAAGTAAATGAGCCACTGAGAACGTGTGCAAGAAGAAGCTAAAAATTCCAATTATCAACACTGACCGGGTTTAATGTCGATGTTTACAGAATCTTGCATAAAATGTTCATCGCTGTTGTGAATATCAGTTTCCATAAAGGAAACATTCAGTATTTATCGACAGAACAGCAAACATGTCAGTTGAAATTTATAAAACCTCCCTACTGAAACGGTTTTCAGGAAAATATATTTCTGAAATTAACGAGTTGTTATCATACTTTCTGGTATGGATGGTGGTTTTCTCATTAACATTTTGTTTAAGTAGCGTTGAAATTCAACAATATATCATTATTTTCTCTTCGAGTTACATGTACTATCCATTTTTGTTGTTACTGCTGCTGAACGTTTTCACGTAATATTGTTTATTAGGTAAAACTCTTTGTGGTTCTCTCTATAACATCAATCCTCAAGGTCAATCGTTTTCAAAATGCAGAGTTATTTCGCTTGAAGTAATTTGTAATCATTGATTTAAGAAAACAGTTGTACATATTTGATAGTTTAAGACTTTCTAGACGACATGGACGCAATACATGAATTCCACAAGAGCGTCTACATCTGATGAGTCTATTTTAGAACATAACCTGATTTCTTAGATGAATGTTTTGTAGAAATTGAGGGTGTTGGGTGAAACTACCCAAATCGTAGCCTATCATATTTCAACTGAAATAACTGAATTGTTTATTATTTATTAATCCAGCATCCTTATTATTTATGATAGGTTTAGGGTATGTGCCAATATTCATTTTATTTTAATTCCAGATCACATTTTCTGTTATGGAAAAGTTTTTCCCAAATTCTGTGGTTATCTTATGACTATAATAGTTTATTGGACTCGAGACGTGACAATAAAGCTATGGTCTCCACAGTTCCTCATAATTGTTTATGTGTTTGATTCTCACTGGGTGCATTCTACTTATGAGCAGCATCTGGCTAATCTGATCCTTGTGACTACTTTAAAGTGCGAGTAATTATGAATGCGGCTAAGGAAGATTGCCAATGGCCAGCCAAATTATGTCGGTGGTGTCCTTGACTTTCATAATGAATTCAATCCATACTGAGTGCCGTAATGTTTTGGGCTTGCGTTCAAATGAGTAAAAAAATATACTACAAGCAACATCCTCTGAAAAGGTTAAAGCTTTTAGTCAGATATTATGTTTTCCCATTAAGTTTTTTTTCACTGTTCATTTCAATTCACACACACACACACACACACACACACACATATACACAATCTCTCTCTCTCTCTCTCTCTCTCTCTCTCTCTAGTTTGCTTGTACTTAATATCCATTTGTCCCTTGTCAATAATTATTACACATTCCTCTAGAATGGTCGAAATTGATAATGCCAGTTGTATGAAATCTCAAAATAGGTTAAAGTATATCTCTTTCTTTGCTGATGTAATCTTCCTACTGTCGGACTTAATCACTCTCTCTCTCTCTAGAGAGAGAGGGAGAGAGAGTGACAGAGAAAGAGACAGAGATTGATTCTTTAAAGAGAGGGAGATAAGCTTTTTTTTGCTTTTAAAAATCTTTTTTTTCGGTATCTCTTGTTTTGCTTTTAAATGACTCACACGCATGCGCGTGCGTTTGTGTGCAATTATGTTTTTGATTACGGTTCCCTTAGATTGTGGGAGAAGGTGTGGATTCATAATTTGTGGATAAGGGAATACAACGAACCCAAATGTAATTGGAACTCGACTCTCCTATTAACAATTCCGAGCCATTATCCATTTCACCATCCGCACATCCTAGCTGACAGCACCTGGTATTACCAAGTGATCACCTATCTAAGTACTGATCAGACTCGACGTTGCTTAACATCGATGATCGTACGTGAAGTAGCCGTAAGCAAAAGTGATATATATATTTATATATATATATGTGTGTGTGTGTGTGTATAACTTTTGCTTGCATATATATACACGTGTGTGTGTGTGTGTGTGTGTGTGTGTGTGTGTGTGTGTGTAAAAAGAGAGAAGAAGACTATTATACAGACAGAGAAAGAGGGGGGGAGGGAGGGGGCAATGGGAAAGTAAAGGGAGAGATTGGAGAATTGATAAATATTTTTCTTCGTGATTTTTGCAGCCTTTCTTTCTCCCTCTGGCACACCACTGTCCTCCAAATTTCTTTTTCAAACTGATATTTTCTCAAATTTTTGTGGGTCATTTCTTTTCCATGTTTTCTGGAACAACCTCTGTTTTTTTCCTCGCTGTGTTTCAATGGACGACTTGGCGTGTTTCAATTTTGATGGGGGGATTCTTATTCATTTTCTTCTTCTTCTTCTTCTTCTTCTTATTATTATTATTATTATTATTATTATTATTATTATTGTTGTTGTTTACGTTTTTTTTATTTATTTCTTTTTAAATGTTTTGCTTGTTCATTTGAAATATTTTTTAAAATATGAATTAGGCTTATTGAACTGTTATGGCTTTGGGCCGTGGGAAATAATTTTGGTATTGATCCGTCATTTCAATGATCTGAAATTTATGAATAAATTCATTGAAATTCGCAGATTCGTGAAGCCACGATGCCTACCAATGCCATGTTACATCTAGAATCCGTTCGAACTTTGCACTTTTGTTGTCAACATTAAATCAGTATGACTAAATAAATCTTTGCTGAACAGGTACACATTTTCTTAGTTATTCAGCGTATCAAGTTTGGCACAAGGTCACAAATATAGAGTAAAAAATAGGATCAAAATTAAGAAAACTGACCTGTTATATAATATCAGACTTCCTATATGGCATTGAATGATGGACAATCTTCTCACAGATCTCAAAGATACTTGAAGCCATAAAAAATGGTTCTAAGGAAGAATACTGAGAATATCCTAGATTAAACATGTAAGCAATGACATTCTGGAGACAATGTCATCAAAAAGGACATTTATACTTAATATCAAAAAAAGACAATTGAAGTTTCTAAGACACATAATGAAGAAAGAGAGCTTAGAAAATCTGATTTTTTTTTTTAATCATTTCACCCCGTGCAAGGCGGAAACGCCACTGATGTTCAGGGGGTTACATAAATGTAAAAAGATTAATTAATTAGAAAAGAGTGAGGAGTACAAACTAGTTAGAAAGGAACAATAGAAAGCTGAGAAGGCAGGTGCGATGACAGATACATAGGTGGAGAGAAAGGGAAGGTTATACAGGGGAGGGGAGAGAGTCCAGTGGTTAGTAGATGAGTATTGACTTTCCATTTAAATTTCTGGAGGTTGTAGCCGTCAGGAAAGCAAGAATACGGGGGCGAGTTCCACAGGCGGGAAGTGCGAGAGAGGAAGCTGCAGGAGTAGATAGAATAGATTGAAAGTCAGAAAGACAGTCTAAAAACACCACATAACATTACTGGCCAGCTTGAGTGAATGGCTGAGAGGGTAAGTTTTGAGAGAGATAACAAAAACGCGACATTTATTAAAAGCTACAAAAGAAACGGAATTTTTGGAGAGCCTGAATGGACATAAAAATACTACTGTAGCAAAGTCGCTAACAAACTCAAGTTTCAAACATGAGACGAGGCCACAAGTAATCAGTGTGAATCGAAATCTCTACAGTTGTCATGGTCTTTATAATTAACTTGTTAATTATTGTTATTCCGCCTGTGGAATTCCCTTCCGTTTACTTGCTTTTCCGACAGCTACAATCTCCAAGAATTTAAAATGTAAAGTCAGTGGTAAATTTTCGTTGTAAGTCCCGACGCTTTTCCCCTTCAAATTTATCCAAAATAGCATTATCTCTGTGCATATGTATATGCTGAACTCAAATCAACTGTTAGTTATCGAAGAAACTTGTCTTTTTTTTATCTAAATGTCCATAAAAAACGAACTATATCTTGCACTTTTTCTCTCTCGTAACTCTCACGAAGTCATGTAATTAACTGCAGAATGACGTACTGCGCATTTGAACAAATTTTGGCAGATTTTGGTCGATTTTTCTTCATTTACTGACGATGCACTTCCGGAAATTAAAGTAATGCGCTATTGTATTTCTACGCTTGTTACTTTCATAACAGGAAGTACATCGCCGGAAATTTCAGTAAAGGAAGAAAATCGGCCAAAATTCGACAAAAAATTGCTGCCTACGTAGAATGTCATTCTGCAGTTAATTAGATGACTTCGTGAGAGTTACGGGAGAGAAAAAGTGCGAGATAGAGTTCGTTTTTTACGGACTTTCAAAGCAAAAAGGTAAATTTCTTCAATAAGTAATTGTTGATTTTAGTTCAGCATATACATTTGTACAGAAATAATGCTATTTTGGATAAATGTGAAGATGGAAAAGCCGTCGGCACCTAAAACGAACATTTACCAAGTCAATAGTCATCTCCTATCTCACCAAGTTGCATCCTCTCTCTCTCTCTTTCTCTCTCTCTCTCATGCTCCTTTCTCCGTCCACTCCACTCTCATCAGTATTCTGATCCTTCTCTTTCCCACTTCCTGACAATCCCTATAACCTGTCCCTCTTTTTCATAACTTTCCTTCTATGTAACCCCCTGCAAAACTGACCTTGCTTGTGGCGATATGATTATAAAAAATTATTGGTTAATGATGAAATACATCTTATCTAACAATAAGATATGACTGAATTTCTGAAATATGGAATTATCATCATATACATTGCTATTGTAGCCATCTTACTAACAACGTTTCAGTCGCTATACTCTTCAGCCTTCTTTCACTATTTGTATTAGAATTTCGGATCCGAAGAAATATCATTATTACATTCCTTATTATTCGGACAATCATTCTGATCTTGATGTCTCTATTCATTAGTTTTTATGCATTTTTGAAAGTCTATACATTTGCGACAGCTTATCATAACGACAGGTCAACTGACAATATTCTTTCTGTTGTGAATTTTTGATGAGAAACCACACAATATAATAAATAACAAAAGCAGATATGGAGATAAAAAAGTGAAAGTTATATTGAACAAAAATATACAAACTGGAACACGGGTTAGTCAATTCAGGAATACCAGGAATACTATGGGTAGAAACAATATATACAGTCTTTTAGTGAAGAAATAAGTCCGGGTATTGAGTCTATATCCAAAACACACTAACTTAATATGTACCAACTTACTGACCAACTAAATCCTTACTAACTCTCTGACAACCACTATATTTAGTTGTCCCTCCCTCTAAGGCAACATGTGACACATGGTCAGTTATGAGTGGGATTTCCGGGCTATATGGCCCGGCCAAAAAATACCTATTTTTCCCCAGTCGTGCTTCTACCCTTCGGCGTGACTACGACTGGGTTATTGCTCTCTGCTCGGAAGCAGAGAGCGCCCTCTACCCGAAGGCAGAGAGCTGACAGTGCGAGACGTAGTCGCAGAGTGAAAACTCTTTGGCAACCACTATATTTAGTTGTCCCTCCCACTAAGAGCAACATGTGACACATGGTCAGTTATGAGTAGGATTTCCGGGCTATATGGCCCGGCAAAAAATACCTGTCTATTTTTCCCTAGTCGTGCTTCTACCCTTCGGCGGAACCACGACTGGGTTGTTGCTCTCTGCTCGGAGAGAGCGCCCTCTACCCAAAGGAAGAGGGCTGACAGTGAGAGATGTAGTCGCAGCGAGAAAACTCTTTGGCAACCACTGCCGTTCTCTGAGTTAGGCATAATTATATATACACATTAGGCAAGTTTATTCTTATGTGCAAAAAGGGGTGATCCCCAAGACTTTCACTATCTAGAAATCATTCTTATTGATTTTATCGGCGTAGTCTAACCAATATTTATAACAGCAATGCACTTAATCTTTCTACGGCTAACACGGTTTCCAGATCATTCATATGAAGTTTACTCAAATCAATTCTGGGGAAACTTGGTGTCACTTATACCGTGCAGTATCCTGGTGGAATAATCCATTCTTGTTATGGAATCAATGACTGAGTGCAAATGGTCATCATCCAGGGTAGCACAAGCGTCACAGTTCAATGAGTTGGCTTAGTCGCGTTTGTGTACATTAGAATCCTTACCTGATAATATGTTCCGATTTTGCTTTCTTCTTTTGCTTGTAAAATACGTATTGACAGCTTTTAATTGCCTTCAACATAAGTTTTATAAATTAAAACTATATGTTGTTCCAATAACTTGGACCAATTTTAAATGTGAATAAGTTTAAATGTTTCAGTTTCTTTCAGATTTAACAACTTCAGTCTTTGGCAATTTCATCCATGGAAAGATTAACAATCGAACAACGTGTTAAAATTATCGAAATCAATGATGAAAATGGACGTTCAAACAAATTCAATTGGCTTTATTAAATGAGAAGTTCCCAGGTTGCATCATCTCTCGAAACCGTGATGCAAATTGGACACCACAATCATGCGACTTTAGATTTCTTTAGATTTCTTCATCTGAGGTCATCTCAAAAGTAATGTCTATACCAACAAACCAACAACAATTTACCAGCTGAAGGATGAGATGATAAGGCATATTGGTGAGATCGAGTATCAAATATGCAGAGACGTCATCAGAGATTTTGATCATTATCCAAAGCCATGGCGGACATTGGGAGATATTATTTTTTTACATATAATTGCCACGACATAAATATCATGATCCAATAGTGAAATCAATAAAAGTTTACAAATAACACTGTTTTATTTACTGCTAACTTCGGTCTGTCGTATCTAGGTACAGCCTATATAAACCAAAAACAATTTTAAAGGAACGCTTCCAAGAGTTTATGTGGTGTGACTGATGTGTCGATAATACATTTAACATTTAATGCATTAATATAAGTGAATAAGATATTCGTTAATTTGATTAATAAAATAAATCAATGTCAATGTCTTTGCAAATTTCACTCCCTATTTCTAAAATACTGATGTGGAGCCAAAAGTGGGTCCACGAAAATATAACACGGAACACGAGGTGTAGGTTAAAGAAAGATGTATTTACAGAAAAGGTTACAGAGAAGGTACAGTAAGCAGAGTTTACGAATCCAGTATCGTCCTTGGTAGTCGACTGCGGTCATGCGCACAGTGCTACTGTCTGTTTTCGTATTTACTAGCCTTCCCATGCAAGGCCAGATGTGACACATGGTCATTTTATAGTGGGTATTCCCGGCCCGGCCATATAGCCGGGCCAAAAAATGTCTGTCTATTTTTCCCCAGTCGTGGTTCTACCCTTCGGCGGAACCACGACTGGATTTGTGCTCTCTGCTCGGAAGCAGAGAGCGCCCTCTACCCGAAGGCAGAGTGCTGACAGTGTCATCGAAAAGTCAGGCGATTGCCTAAGACGTTTTCCGTATTTACTAACCTTCCCACGCAAGACCAGATGTGACACATGGTCATTTTATAGTGGGTATTCCCGGCCATATAGCCGGGCCAAAAAATCTCTATTTTTACCGAGTCGTGGTTCTACCCTTCGGCGGAACCACGACTGGATTTGTGCTCTCTGCTCGGAAGCAGAGAGCGCCCTCTACCCGAAGGCAGAGTACTGACAGTGTCATCGAAAAGTCAGGTGAATGCCTAACACGTTTTCCGTATTTACTAGCCTTCCCACGCAAGGCCAGATGTTGACACATGGTCATTTTATAGTGGGTATTCCCGGCCATATAGCCGGGCCAAAAAATCTCTGTCTATTTTTCCCCAGTCGTGATTCTACCCTTTGGCGGAACCACGACTGGGTTTGTGCTCTCTGCTCGGAAGCAGAGGGCACCCTCTACCCGAAGGCAGAGTGCTGACAGTGTCATAGAAAAGTCAGGCGAATGCCTAAGACGTTTTCCGTATTTACTAGCCTTCCCACGCAAGGCCAGATGTGACACATGGTCATTTTATAGTGGGTATTCCCGGGCCAAAAAATCTCTGTCTATTTTTCCCCAGTCGTGATTCTACCCTTTGGCGGAACCACGACTGGGTTTGTGCTCTCTGCTCGGAAGCAGAGGGCACCCTCTACCCGAAGGCAGAGTGCTGACAGTGTCATAGAAAAGTCAGGCGAATGCCTAAGACGTTTTCTGTATTTACTAGCCTTCCCACGCAAGGCCAGATGTGACACATGGTCATTTTATAGTGGGTATTCCCGGCCATATAGCCGGGCCAAAAAATGTCTGTCTATTTTTCCCCAGTCGTGGTTCTACCCTTCGGCGGAACCACGACTGGGTTTGTGCTCTCTGCTCGGAAGCAGAGAGCGCCCTCTACCCGAAGGCAGAGTGCTGACAGTGTCATAGAGCAGTCCGGCGAATGCCTAAGACTTTTCCCCACTACTGCTATCACACACTTATTAATATAGCAATGGGTGGGTCCATGTTGAGGTGAGTATGGGTTCCACAACAAATACAATGGTTTAAAATTAAGTATACTGTTCCTTAATACATCGGTGTATGTAATCAGTTATAAAAAAAATAGTATCAGAGATGAAGAACACAGAATAAGGGTAGTTTTATCCAATACCGTAACTTATTGCAGAACTAAAACATTAGCCTTAAACAGCGAGACATGTTCTTAGCCCTGCGCTAGTTATCTGAAATTTCTGAAAATGGATAAAGTGTTTACACCCCCCATACAAAAAGTGTTACAATTATGAAAAACTAGCAGTATAGCCCGGCATTGCTCGGGTATAATGAAAGCTTTAAAACTAATCCATGGTTCTTGGAGATCAGACTGTTTGGATGTTGGCACGAAAGACTAAAACAAATAGTTGTTTCCAGTTAAAGCGAAACCGTAGACTGATAGAAAAATAAATGGATGTAAGTCAAATTTTGATTTCCTGAAATTGATATCAAATAAGTTTTTTTCGTCGTAAACTGAATTTTGAAGGCTAAATAAGTCCACTGAGTAAATGGCATCATGGCTGAGACTAAGAAGTACAATTATATCTATACATATACAAACATACAGGCAGATAAACAGACACGCACACAAACATCTTGCCTCTTATATATATATATATATATATATATATATATATATATTATCGATTTTCTGCACTATTGTAAGAACTGCAACCTTGAAACTTCTGAATATCGTTTCTTATGTCTTTGTCCATGAGTGCATCGAATTTGATTAAAATGAGACCACTCCTTCTATAACCCGATTTTTTCGATTATCGGTTTTCGATATTTATCGGGGGTACCTCGACACAAAACCTAGCTAAGAAAACTCGCAGACGCTTATAGTACAACTGTGTAAATTTTCAAGAAAATCGGTTCAGCCGTTTCGGAGTCTATAGGTAACGGAGACACACACACAAAGTTCCATTTATGAATAGGTTTAGATAGATATTGTCGCATTACTGAAAAAATAACATAGCAGGAAATCTCCTTTACAATATACATTAAATCAAAACTCGAACTGAATATAAAATTATTAATTGAAATGATTATTATTATAAATATGTTTTCAGGAATGTAGAACCACCTCTTAATTGCTGTTGTTCCCAGGTCTACACTAATTTTGGGTTGTAGCACCTTTTAGGGTCCCAGTTGTGGGTAAGTAGTGAAACGCCAAACCGCAGCAATACACTATTAAAATATGAATACGTTTTTATAGTAAAAATACCTGCAGTATATAAATTTGGGGGGGGGGGGGGGGTTCTAGAGACGCACGCCAATAAAATATAACGGAAACCTCCACAATTAATTTCTATTCAGGATTAGAAAATACATAAGACTCGTGAAAAGAATAACCAACGACAAATTTCAACCAAAATAGACATGTATTAACAGTTTTACATTCATTCCAGAAAAGCCTCCATTTAACTGAGAACAATGTAGAAAGCTAAAGAGTTTTCTCCCATTAACTGTAATTTGAGAGAAAGTCAATTAATAAATAAATGTTCTTTGGAAAGGTTCATTCTGATAAAGTCTTGCTCAGAAAGGAAAATCATGAACCCTCTAGGGCCATTCGTATCATATTTGATACAGTATTTCCCTATAAGGAAACATTTGGTATTTCCCTATAAGGAAACATTTGGTATTCATTGACTGAGCAGTCAGTACTGCTTTCATTTGAAATTTATAAAATATTTCTCTGAAAAAATTTTTCAGGAAAATATTTCTTTCAAGGCTTGTTTTCATACTGTATCAAATATGATACGAATGGCCCTAGATAGATAGATAGATAGATAGATAGATAGATAGATAGATAGATAGATAGATAGATAGATAGATATGATACGAATGGCCCTAGAGGGTTAATATAATGTTCTGTAAGATTGTTCAAAAGTGTTGAGTTAGAAAGTTTGTATCAGCGTGTTTTTAGATGTGCTTGGCTGGTATCCAACTGACAGTGACTTAACAGTTGAATTTTCATTGTATGTGTGCATGTATATATGCGTGTGAGTAAAATATTTTTTCAACTGACGAGGTTTCATTAGGCAGCTGAAATCTCACTGAATGTGTGTGTGTGCGTGTGTGTATGCATACATATGTATATGTGAGAGATAATTTCGCGCACCGCCGACTGCTATCTGCAGTCGGGTGCAGGTGTATGAGTAAGAAAAGATTATGAAATATGTTCCCAACTGTCTCGGCAGCTATGGCCTCACTGAAAATATAACAAGTGCAATGCTTAAATAGTAATGGAACGGCTCACTTCGCTTGCACGGGGAAACTGGGTTTTCACGTGCAAACAACTTGATTGGGTAATAATTAACCAATCACTGTTTACGTACGGCACTTAACTTACTGATACACGAGTAACTGATAAAGATGCTGGAAAAATAATCGACTTCTATTCTAGATATTCAGTCAGTTAAGTGCCATACACGCTTGGGTGATCATGTCGCGAATGAGACATGACTAACTGGACAGAAGATTATCTCGCAGTAGGTTGCCATTGCTTTCCGCGGTAGACTAGTTGCCAGCCAAGGCTATAGAACCCAACCTGTTATATTATTTAACCCATAACTGGAGGGAAGAAATGGATTTATATCTTTCCCAAGAGTATTTATGCGTAAGGGAATGCAAGAAATATCAACTGGAATTCGATCTAGGCTCCCCGATTTGTCGTTTTGAGCCGATATCCCCTGCACCACAACGCACAGCCTATATTATATATAGCAAGACTATAAACATACCGTGCCTTTTGATACTTGAGTTAAAAAAGAAAAAGGAAAATATTAGGACCTGGAATTAGAATTAAAGAAGATCTGAACTTTTGGTGAGGTGATTCCAATACAAACACTTATCGGTGCTTGACTTCCTATCTTTAAAGAATTGAGTTGTTAAATTAATGCGTGGTGACTATATTTAATAATTAAAAATGGAAAAGCTTAATACAAATAATTTAACCAATGAATTTTTAAAATAATTAAAACATTTATATTAGGTTCATGCTGATTACCCGTATTTTATTTGTACGGATTGCCGTACGTGATATTTATCATTAAAAGGATACAGATTCAAGGGTTATCCCCCTTACAAGAAATATCGCTATAATGAACATTTGTATTCAGTGCCCAATTCTTTTAATTTCCACGTGATTTTGAATTATCCAACAACAGGCTTCCCTAATCCTGCTTTAAAAATTTAAAGAAATTTACTTCCTAGTTTCATCATCTTTTACATGAATTGTGAATGTAGGTACTATACAGAAATTGAAAATGCTTCCCTTTTTCTGTTTTTATAACCCGTGTTTTGTTTGTTTTTGTTGCATATTTCAATAGCTTTTTTTGCAAATCCTACCATTGAAATTATAAATTTTTTATTCTGTTAAATTCTTACTTAGCACTACATTTCATAAATTGAATTAGTTCGGTTATTTCAATTTCATTTTTTCTTATTGAATTGTAAAATTATTTTAAAAGAAAATTTTATATTGTTTTAACTTTTATTTATTCATAAAGCATATTCAAACATATGGCTATAAAGCTAAACTAACTAAAATTCTATAAAATATTATATAATTGCTGAAAATAACATGTTAAATTTTTAATTTTACTATGTAGTTAAAAACCAAAAATTAAAACGTACGATTATGATTACATACAATTATGCCATGTTTTGTCTTCATACATAGCGTTTTTGACGGCTTCTGTTTGTCATTAATTCATTTGTCACCTCAGATAACTCTGAATAGAGGACTACTGTGATAAAGAAACGCTTTTATAGTACATTTAAGACAGTAAGCATAAAATACTTGTTTCAAATCAGATTAAGGTAAGTTAAAATTTGCTGATTTTAATAATATAATGTATATAGGTATATAAGGTATATTTTATTTTTGTAAGATTTTTTAAAACCGAGAATTGATTTCTGTTTACAAAATGTGTCGATAGATGAAAAATGGCCAAAAAATTGAAATTTTTTAAAATAAAAATATTTTAGATTCTAATCAAGAAAATTTCGGTTTGAAATACAGAAAAGAAAGAGTATGAGTTTAGAAGAGAATTTTGATATATTTTTATTTACACAAACGAAGTGGAGTAAATCTAGATTATTTTATTTATTAACAGTTGTATTCTGTTTCATTCAAGATGCGGACCTTTACCCATGTCTGTAAGACATGGGACGTAATGAGCCTTACTCTGTTGAATCATGATTTTTAGCAAGGATTTTAAATTCAAAGTCGGGCAATCCTTCATATAAAAGGCGTAAAATATACTGTTTCATTTCAACCATGTTATGTATAATGCTTAAGAATCATCAATTCAAATAAATTATTATCATGAGAAGATCTTTTGCAAGAAGACTGGTGCTTATTGGAGCTCAGCAATTATCTTAACTGTGCTACGTTCCTCAGCACAACGACGGCTCATTCGAAACAGCCTACAACCAGTGCAACTGGCCATTTGGATTAAATATTTATCAAGATGCAACAGATGCTTATCGGGTGTTTTCAGCATTTATTTGTTGCATCATCCGCAATATCACGTTGTAATAATATTCAATTGTAATAAACGTATAAACCTTGATCTTATAAATTTTACGCTGTTCAGGAAATCAGTCATTTAAGTGCTATACGTAATACACGCTTCAGCGATCATGTCTCGAAAGAGACATAACTGACTGGTATTATCCTGCATTAGTTTGCCATTACCTTCTGCAGTATACTGGTTGCCAACCAAGGCTATAGAACCCAATGTTTCTTGTTATTTAACCCAAGGCTTGATGGAGAAGAGACGGTATTTGAGCGTTAGTAAATACAATGAATTCAACCGAAATTCGAACAAGGCTCGCCGTTTTCTCGTTCAGAGCCGATATCCGCTACACCACAACCATCCAGGAAAAATCAGTTAAATTTACGCAGCTTAAGCGAAGGATTACCTTGGAGTTTTCCTTTTCTAAGTAGTTGCTCTATCAAAGTTATGCAATTCAGTCCTCTATATTATTTTCCTTGTTGTTGTGGGAAGAAATGGATGAATTTTCATGACAAGAACGTGAACAAAACATGAAAGTTTCATTTTTCGTATTGATAACTATTACACTATCCATATTTCTACCTATTCTTAAGTCCGGAATTTAAGGGTAACTTTGAATAGAAGGATAGCGAGGAAAAGATATTCAAAATTACTTCATTTTCAAAACAAAAAATGGAGAGGAGGCTGGAAAAAGCTGAAAATGAAACTAACGGACGATCTAGAATTGGTTGCAAAAATATCAATATTTTGTTAGTCAGAACGGAAGAATAGATAGATAGATAGATAGATAGATAGATAGATAGATAGATAGATGGTAATTAAAGACCTAAGATAGATAGATAGATAGATAGATAGATAGATAGATAGATGGGAATTAAAGACCTAAGATAGATAGATAGATAGATAGATAGATAGATAGATAGATAGATAGATAGATAGATAGATAGATATCCTGTGTGTGTAAGCGTGAGATAGAGACCAGTGTGTGTGGTGCGTTAACAGGAAAGACAACAGAAGAAAGAAGGAATATAAAATAAAGAAAGCGGTTAAAAATAAATAGAGAAGAAGATAAGAAGGAGTATGAGGGGAAAAGAAAGAAAGAGAAAGCGGAAAATGAATAGGAGAGATAGCGGAAGTAAGTAAGGAAAATAAAAGAGAGAGTGAGAGAATAATTAGGAGAGATAACGGAAAAGAGCAAGAAGGTGTATGAGAAAGAGTGACAATAGGAGAGAGAGGGTGGAGAATGAATAGGATAGATAACGAAAGTAAGAAAGAAGGAGAATAAGAGAGAGGGAGTGAGAGAGAGAGAAAGTTAATAGTAGAGATAACGGTAGACGGTAAGAAGGATCATATGGAAGAGTGAGGGTAAGAGAGAGATTGGAGAATGAATAGGAGAGATAAAAGAAGAAGTAAGAATGCGTATGAGAGAGAGAGAGAGAGAGAGAGAGAGAGAGAGAAAGAATGGAGATAACGTAAAAATGATTATATTGCAGAGAGACAAAGAGATGTAAAAAGGTAGGAAGGGTTTTTTTTTAATTTGTGGTCAGAAAGAAGAGTAAATATAGATTGAGTGAGTGTGAAAGAGAAATGAAGAAAGAGATTAAGAAAGGGTAAGACAAGAAAACAAAAACAAAAAAATAGCAAAAGAAAGAAAAAATAAAATGGTGGCGAATAAAAAGAAAGGGAAAAATAAAAATTAATAGAGAGAAAACAAGGGAAAGTGTGTGTGTGTGTGTGTGTGTGTGTGTGTGTGTGTGTGTGAGAGAGAGAGAGAGAGAGAGAGGATGGGGGGGAGAGTGAAAGAAAGAATTAACTTCACAAATCACTCACTTATTTTACAAATCAGTGTTGTCATCTTAATGCTTCAAGCTGGGACTTAACGCTGGAAGGTCGACGGCGACATAAATGAGGCCAGGCAGTGCCCGTATTGAACACAAGGAGTTGATATCGATTAAGTGAAACTTCCAATTACAGTCCAAAATCCTCGGCCCCAACACATTTACCCCTGGTTCTACATCTCACCCATTCTATCATCTATTCTCGTCTCCACCGTAAAACCAGTCGAGAGCCACACTGCATTTCATCCATCATTCGGGAATTGATCAGAATGAAGACTTCTCTCTCCACATTATAAAAATTCGCTCTCATCAAAATTTCATTCTGTTTTTACTTCCTATTTTCTTTACTGAACTCTTTTTTCTTCTTCTTCATTTGCTTGTTCTTTTGACATTTTGCTTAAACTTTTCTTTTTCTTTCTCTCATTTCTTTTTCTTTCTTTTCTTATTCTTTCTTTCTTTCTTTCTTTATTTATTTCTATTTAAATTTCTGTAGTAGTTTTTTCCTTCCTGCTTTCTTTCTTTTTTCTTTCTTTCTGTAGTCGTTTTTTTTCCATTTTTTTTGTATTAGTCTGCTTGTCTATCTGCTTATTTTTCGTTTTTTCTTTCTTTCATTCTTCTGTAATTTTATCTTTCTTTCTTTTTTCTTTCTGCCTTTCTTTCTTTCTTTTCATATTATTTTAAGTAGAATATATTTATTTCCTTATTGTTATATTTTCTTTCTTTCTTTCTTTCTTTCTTTCTTTTTTCTTTTTAATTCCTGTAATATTTTTCTTTCTTTTTTTTTTTGCCGTATTTTTCTAAGGATTATGTTTTTATTTTCTTATTCTGATATTTCTTTCTATGTTTCTTTCTTAAATTTTCCTCTTACTAGCTTTCTTAATTGCTTCGATAGTTTTATTTTCCTTTCTTATTTCTTTCTTCTTTCTTCTGTATTATTTAAGTATTTTATTTTTATTTTATTTTTATTTCTGTCTTTTTATCTTTCTATATTTCTTTCTTTCTTTCTTTTTTAATTTTGCAATATTTTTCTCTTTTCTTTCTTTTCGTTTATATTTTTCTTTTCTTATTCTTCTATTTCTTTTTCTTTCTTTCTTTTTACCGACTTTTAATATATTCTTTCATTTCTTATGATTATTTGCGGAGAACCAATTCTATTTTCCCCAGCCGGGCACATGCGCGTAATTGAACACAATCTCCACGCCACACAGTTTCATTGTTCACTGTTGATCATCATTCAAACCAAGAATACACGCTATCCATTAGAGCGTTTGAAACCTTTACTTACAGGAATCTTGAAAGAAGTCAATGCTACCCCATCAGTTGGTGCCCTTTTCGTTGAATTCTTTCGCTCAAAAGTAATCCGAATATTTCATGAAATGCAGACGATTTTGAAAAGAAAAAAGCCAGTAAATTAAAATGGCCCACTGTTTGAGGTTAATCAATACGGCGTGATATTTTCAACTCTGCTCTTTAAAATGTGTAGGAAGATTAAGGCTGCCTTGTGAGGTCGAAATATGGCGACGGTGACAGAAGAAAGCAATAAAACCTCGCTTTCATTTTGATTCGACAAGGAAAAGAAGAGGAAAAAAAAAGAAAAAGAAAAAAGAAAGACACCAGAAATAATGATAACGTTTTTCATTAGACGAAAAATAACATTGATTATAACGATGTCAATAATAATATTTATAATAATAACAATAACAATAATAGTAATAATAATGTCAGTATCCATATTAATGATTATAATTATATCTGTTGAGATTATTTTGACGAAAATAAAGAAAATAAATTATACAATAATGCTAAAATTTGTGGGAGGTTTTTACGATGTTAAATAATAATAATAATAATAATAATAATAATAATAATAATAATAATAATAAGTGTGCCACATTCCTGGATTTTAAAGACTTTAAATATATACAAGATATCGCCCGTCATCATCAATTTCATCAAAAAGTGCATGTCTATATGGAAAACAACCCTTTACCTCAATCATATAAATGGAACCTATAAGTCTGATGAAATAAACATCAAAAGAGGTATATTTCAAGGTGATTCTTTATCTCCCTTACTATTCTGCATATCATTAATAGCACTAACCAGTCAACTTAATAAGACAGAATGTGGTTATAAAATAGGCCAAAAGAAAATAAACCATCTATTTTACATGGATGACTTAAAGTTATATGCTAAGAATGATAATGAGCTGGAAGGTCTTCTGCAAACTGTAAAATTCTTCAGCGAAGACATTGGAATGAAATTCAATTTGAATAAATGTGCTAAAGCTACAGTTTTACGTGGATCAATACAAGAAACATCCTCAATTAGCTTAGACCCTGCTGTAACAATAAAAGAATTGAAACCAGAAGAAGCTTATAAATACCTAGGTGTAAATGAGAGCGAAAACATTCACCATGAAAAAATGAAAGAAATAGTGCGTAAAGAGTACTATAGAAGGCTACGAATGATATTAAAAACTGAATTAAATTCACAGAACAGAGTTATGGCCATTAATAGCCTTGCAATCCCAGTTGTCCAATATAGCTTTAACATCTTAAACTGGACTCTAAACGACATCAGGCGAATGGATGCTAAAACACGAAAGCTTCTTTCTAAGCATAAGATGCATCATCCAAAGGCTGATGTAGACCGTCTATACATACCCCGTAAAGAAGGTGGAAGAGGTCTTATTCAGCTGGAATTGTCATACAAGACAACAACTATTGGCTTACTAACATACATAGAAACAACAAAGGATTGGATGATACAATTAGTAAGGCAACATAAAGAAAGAAAGAAAAAATATTCAATAATAAAAGAAGGCAGTAAATACAAACAAGATTTAGTTAGTAGATTCTGTAGAAAAGCAAAACAGAAGCCAAGAACCAGCTATTGCTGCAAAAAATATGAAAATGAAAGCCAAAGATAAAGCTCTTGAACAGATGAAACAGCGCTGAAAGCGTCATAAAAAGTTACGTAACATATCATCGTTTATATAACCGTGAATATAAGACAAATTTCTCATGTGTCTTTCAGAAAGTAAGCAAAGTATTAAGAGATAGTAAAATGTCATCAGAAATGGAGAAAAGAGTTTAAGGTCAATAGACACCTCCGAACACACTAACTCGCATCCATTCTCTCAAACACCCTTCCCATCTACCCAACCCTCATCCTCGGTATCCCTACCCGTCTATCACCCTCCTTCTGATATTTCCTATAACTAACCACTCTTTATCATCACATTCCCCTATGTGACCCCTTGCGCAATAGTGTGGAATGCCTTGCTTGAGGTGAAATGATTTTTAAAAATAGCTATGTTATATCGAATCTCCTATAAAGCAATGTATATTCAACAAAAATTTTCATATCTTTAAGAAACAAAAATTTCATATCTTTAAGTATTAATGTTGTGGCGAATCTTCGTCGCTAAGTGGTTGTGGCCAGTTTGAACCAGGAAGAAATACTCAGAAAAAAGAAGGTAGGTTCAAACATTGTATTAGAATAACAGAACATATATATAAGTAAGAGTGTTAGTAGTCAGCAAATAGAAGTGTACGTCCGAACTGTATAATTACGCTGCGTCTCCACTAGCTTACGACTGTCTCTTGACTGCCTCACGACTGTGTTCCCGGAAGTCACGCACATTATTATTTATTGACGGAGGAGGAGTATATTCCTATAGATAGGGCACCAATTAAGAGATAGGAAAATGACATTAGAAACAAAGAAAAGAGTTTTGAATTGATATTTAATAACTAATCATTTATATATAGCAGATCATATTGGACAATCCCTTCACATCTTTAAGAAACTAAGCAAAGTATTAAGAGATATGAAAATGTTTTGAACTTCTATGTGATATCTAATCTCGTATATATCAAAGAATGCTGGGCAATTTCATCACTGATAAAAATTGGGACGAAACGACACAGATGTAGTTAAATCTAATAATGCTGATAACATCAGGGAAATTTGAAGATAAATATCTTTACTTACAAGGACAATGTTATTTACTGAAAGAGAAAGATTAAATATCTAGGACATGAAATGAAAAAAGATGGCCTAGAGAATTGAACACACAGAGGACATACTGAATTCAAGAGAAAGAAGAGAAAACAGCGAGTAACGTGTCTGTACATAAAGATAGCAGAACAAGAAGAACAGGGTTGTTAAAGACTCAAAGTAGTAACAAAACTCAGGAAATTGTGAAAAATAATAATTATTAATGTTTTGAAGGGGTAGGGTATCTCTCTAAACTTATTTATAAATGGAACTTTGTGTGTGTGTGTGTGTGTGTGTGTGTGTGTGTGTGTGTGTGTGTCCTATAGACTCCGAAGCGGCGGAACCGATTTTCTTGAAAATTTACACAGTTGTACTATATGCGTCTGCGAGTGTTCTTAGCTAGGTTTTGTGTCGAGGTACCACTGATAAATATCGAAAATCGATAATCGAAAAAATCGGGTTATAGATGGAGTGGTCCGATTTTAATCAAATTTGATACACTCACAGACAAAGACATAAGAAACGATATTCAGAAGTTTCAAGGTTGCAATTCTTACAATAGTGCAGAAAATCGTTAATATATATATATATATATATATATATATATATATATATATATATATATATAAGGCAAGATGTTTGTGTGTATGTCTGTTTATCTGCCTGTTTGTCTGAATTTTTTTTACCCCTTTTCTTTTAGTTTTTCTTCGGGTTTAATTTACTCAGAGGACTTATTTAGCCTTCAAAATTTAGTTTACGACGAAAAAACTTATTTGATATCGATACAAGAAAATCAAAATTTGTTTTACATCCATTCATTTTTCTTTCAGTCTACGGTTTCGCTTTAACTGGAAACAACTATTGCTTTTTAGTCTTTCGTGCCAACGTCCAAAGAGTCTGAGCTCCAGGACCATGGATTAGATTTAAAGCTTTCATTACACCCGAGCAACGCCGGGCTATATTGCTAGTAAGTATATATAAGAAAAACAGAAGAAGAAGAAGAAGAAGACACGCCATATTTGTTCTATATCTTTTTATTTCTATTCATATTTTTACATAACCATAACAACTGTAACGCCATTTCCAGATCTTTTTATTCTTTCTGGACTTGCCGTCTTTCATGTTCTTTGTCTTGATAAAAAAAATAAGATTTTACAATTGTAAGCAAGTTACTCTGAGTAGATGATTTGAATCAAAGACAGGGTGGTACTTGATTGGTGTGCATGTCAAAGCGGACATTTTATTTGAACTATTAAAATAGAATACTGATTGATTATCTTATCGTGTGATACGTATCGATTCGTTCCCCGCAGTCGAACAATGAAACAAAGAAATCAATCAGCTTTTGATGAGTGGATCTACAAAACTGATAAAAATTCGATCAATATGAGTTCAACTCATTTGATTTTTTATGGAACATGATCAATTCGGTATTTAATATTGTTTTAGAATTTAGGGGGTTAGGAAATAACAGTGTATGACATTCTTCTTGTTTTGCCCTTTTCCCCAAATACATGGTCTTTATTAATTCATAGGGTTTTTTTTAAGCATATCACTCCGGGCAAGGCGGTAAGGCCACTGGTGTTCAGGGGGCTACGTAAGAGTGAAAAGATTGGAAAAGAGAAAGCCGGAAACCACATCCTGAACAGGGAACAAGGGATGAGCCTCTTAACCTGTTCAATAGACGTGGGTGGAATGTGAGCCGGGCGATAGTTCAGTCTATCTACTCCAATTGAAAAAACATAAGGAAAAGTGAAAAGATTGGAAAAGAGAAAGCCGGAAACCACATCCTGAACAGGGAACAAGGGATGAGCCGCTTAACCTGTTCAATAGACGTGGGTGGAATGTGAGCCGGGCGATAGTTCAGTCTATCTACTCCAATTGAAAAAACATAAGGAAAAGTGAAAAGATTGGAAAAGAGAAAGCCGGAAACCACATCCTGAACAGGGAACAAGGGATGAGCCTCTTAACCTGTTCAATATACGTGGGTGGAGTGTGAACCGGGCGATAGTTCAGTCTATCTACTCCAATTGAAAAAAAATAAGGAAAAGTGAAAAGATTGGAAAAGAGAAAGCCGGAAACCACATCTTAAACTGGGAGCAAGGGATAAGCCTCTACACCTGTTCAATAGACGTGCAAATAGTCATTCTCCCCAACTATTAAAATGAAATATCTGTGTTTTAAACGTTTTAAATTATTATTATTAGGTTGTAACTTTTAAATCATATTTCGATTTCTGCCATGGTCGCACTAACTACCAAGTCTGCAAGAAGATCTAAGGAAGGTTGTGGTGTGTTGTGATGGCACCATTTCATGTTTTTCTATCTCCCACAACATCCCTAGCGTTACATAGATAAAGTTCTCCTTTGTGTGTGGGCTATACTTAAGAAGACAATTTTTTGTATATATATTAAGCAGGGGTTATCAGGAATTTATTATTATTATTATTATGTCATTTTTCAACACATTTCGATTTCGGCTTTGGTCTCACTACCAACCAAGTCTGCGGGGAGACCTAAGGCAGGGAGTGGCGTGTTGTTATGACTCCATTTCATGTTTTTCTATCTTCCCTATCATCCCTAGCATTACATAGATAAAGTTTTCCTTAGTGTGTGGGCTGTACTTAATAAGACAATTTTTTGTATATCTCTTAAGCTGGGGTTTCCATGGATTCTTTCAATGTGTTGTTTTGTTCCATTTTTTAACATTCCAAGTGCACCTACTATCACTGGCACAACTCTTGTTTTCAATTTCCACATTTTTTCTATTTCAATTTCCAGGTTTTTATATTTTGACAGTTTTTCAAATTCCTTGATTTCTATGTTACAATCCGCTGGACAAGCCATATCAATTAATAGACAAGTTTTCTCCTTCTGGTTTTTAACAATAATGTCTGGCCTGTTTGCTTCAATTTTTCTGTCTATGTAGATGGTGTAATCCCATAGAATGATTACATCTTCTATTTCTGTAACCGGTGCTGGGTGATGTTCATACCAGTGTTTGTTTACAGATTTTCCATAATGTTTGCACATTGCCCAATGTGTAATATAACAATCTGGCCCCACCCGAGGAAGTGATGCAAGCGATGGTGTTTCCCGTCGGTGAAGGGGGCGGCGAAGCGACAAGACAGGTATTTGTGAAATACATCCTGTCGAGGCCGGAGCGGATGTCATTTGACCTTATTTCCGACAGCGGCGGAAATGGCTACAGAGGCAAACAGATCAGGTGTCTCTTAGAATTACGTGGGCTTTGCGTGGGCGTGGCAAAACCGGAAGGAAGTCCCGGTTCTAGAAGACTATATAAAGACCTCGACACACGGATTCGCCAGCAGAGAACGACCAGTGGAAGCAGGCAAACACTACGGCAAGAATACACTCCCGTCAACCCATTCTATGTGCCTCTCACCCTCTCCTGTTCTCTATTCCACTCGGTTCGTCGTCATTTTTATATATGCGTGTTTGTTGTTTTGTCGTCGTACGGCGATATATAACAAATGTAAATATTGCCCAACTCTATCGTGGCGATTTTTATATTCATTTGGAGCAAGCACAGAACAGCCTGAGATTATGTGGTCTATTGTTTCTTGGTGTTTATCACAAAACCTGCATTTTGGATCCATATTATTATGTATAATATTTGCCTGAAAGTTTCTAGTGAAAAGACTTTGGTCTTGTGCTGCAAGAATAAAGCATTATTATTATTATTATTATTATTATTATTCATACGCTCCTTTAGCGTACCTTTTAGCTGTGGTTAAAGAAGTTTATTCATAAAAATTATTAAGAAGTTACTTTTTGGATAGAAAGAGTTTTTTCTGTCTTCGTAAACTGTGCTAAGAATTATCTCTTGTGTCTCATATTGTCAAGAGACATTTGAGTTTTCTAGGGCATATAATGAGGAAGGAGGGTTTGGAAAATCTGATAATCCCTGAACAGATAGATAGTAAGAAGGACATAGGAAGAAAACATAACATTTAATAAGTTTGAGTAAATGAATGGCAGAAAAGAGCATAGGAAAAATATCAGAAAGACAAAGTTTATTAAGAGCTACAAGGAACAGAAAATTATGGAGAGCCATGACCACCTACGTCCCGAACAGACACTACACATAAAGAAGAATTGTCAGGTGTTTCCTGAAATTAATTTAATAATGTATAAGCATTATTTTAATCCTTTAACGTGTTCCTATTGTAAATGAAATTGTATTTGAGTTTAAATGGAATATTCATGTACTTTCTATTTCTTGATCTTTATAGTTTGAAAGTTTGTTAAATCTTTTTGTTGAAATTTTCATTTTTCAAATGGGAAGAAAATGTCTACAAGACAACAGTATTTGAAAGTTTTTCGTTATTATATTTTACTTGTTGGCCATGGTGCATCCGTATCCGGTCAAGTAGAAGCGCATCCTCGGATATGAGTGGTCAGTCATTAATATGTAGCTATTTACTAAGCGTAGTTTAGCGATGGGAAGAATACATAAAGGATCTCTTTGGCGACAAGAGAGAACAACCGAGAATACACAAGGAGATGGATGGACCGGAAATACTAAAATCCGAAGTGGAAGCGGCAATGGCCAAAATGAACAGAAATAAAGCACCTGGCCCAGATGGCATAGTGATAGAGCTGCTGACAGCCTTAGAAGAGTATGGCATAGAAAAGATTACCGACATAATAAACGAAATTTATAGCAGCGGAATAATACCAGACGACCTATGCAAGTCGATATTTATAGCACTGCCGAAGAAACCAGGTGCAAACGAGTGTGAACTACACAGAACTATCAGCTTAATGAGTCACATTACAAAACTGATTGTCAGAATCCTGATGAATAGAGCGAGAAGCAGAATCAGGCCAGAGATAGGACAGGAACAGTGCGGGTTCGTCAAAGACACTGGAACAAGGAACGCCATATTCATGATTAGGATGCTCTCTGAAAGGGCATTACAAATGAAGAAAGACTTGTACCTATGCTTCATTGATTACGCGAAAGCATTCGACAAAATACGACACAAAGAATTGATGGAAATGATAGGAAACCTCGACATTTTCGGCAAAGATATAAGAATAATCAAGAATCTCTACTGGCAGCAAACGGCCTGCATACGGACAGGTAACGACCTCAGTAGATACACAAAGATAGAAAAAGGCGTAAGACAAGGCTGTGTCTTTTCACCGGATTTGTTCAACCTATACAGCGAGAATATTTTGAGGACCCTAGATGACACACCAGGATTTATTATTGGAGGCCACAACCTGAACAACATAAGATACGCGGACGATACAGTACTGATTGCGGACACGGAAAGGAAACTGCAAGATCTCATACAGAAAGTAGCAGTGGAGAGTGACAAGATGGGACTACAAATAAACTTTAAGAAAACTGAGTGCATGGTCATCAGCAAAAGATACAACCCAAAATGCCAAATACAGGTGGGGGATAACAGAATCAAACAAGTCCAAGAATTTAAGTACCTAGGAAGTGTCCTAACAGGAGATGGAAAGTGCGACACGGAGATCCGAAGGCGAATTGGCATGGCAAAGGACGCGTTCCAGAAGATGAGCAAAATACTAACACACAGGAAGATCTCAATAGAAACGAAGAAAAGAGTGCTAGACTGCTACGTGATGTCAGTTCTTCAGTACGGCTGTGAATGCTGGACAATATCATCGAAAATGAGGACAAAACTGGAAGCGGCCGAAATGTGGTTCTACAGAAGGATGCTACGGATATCGTGGACTGAGCATACAAGCAACGACGAAGTGTTAGAAAGAATGGCAACAAAAAGGAAATTGATGCTGAGCATCAGGAAGAGACAACTGAAGTTCCTGGGACATGCAATGAGGAAGGAAAGCCTGGAGAACCTGATACTGACTGGTCAGATAGAAGGAAGGAGAGACAGAGGAAGGCAGCGGATAACATATTTGCAGGGCCTGATCAGGTGGATGACGGAACGGGGGTTGCCAGGAGCAACAGGAGCAAACATACTAAGAGCCACAAGGGATAGGGAGACGTGGAGATCCATGATCGCCTACGTCCTGAAGGGACAGGGCACATAGAAGAAGAAGGAGAAGAAGTGTAGATGTGAGACACTGCCGTAAGTATGAAGCACCCAGTGAGGATTGAACTCACTCCTCAGTGGTAATTGATCTTGCGAAATAAACTTGCTAACAATTATATCACGTTAAAGTGATCACCATATATATATATATATATATATATATATATATATATATATATATATATTGATTGTTTAATACTTAGTTTTTGGTCCTAATAGGGTTAGACCAGTATACATTTGTATTAAAATATGTTCTATACAATTATATTGTAGAACTTTTGAATATTTTCCATTTTTAAACGAGTTATTTTGCTACCCAGGTTTCTACCATGAGTGGTGTCTTCAGGAGATTTTTAATAACTGGTTTTACCGTTTACCGTTTTTCCTTTTAAGAACGCTCTTGTAACGGTGTTTTATTTGAACGATCACGTGGCAGAGAATTTATGAACGCGCATTGTTTATATTCAAACGAAGTTTTCATCCATGGTTGTATGAATCTAAGTTTTTCTTAGTGTGGGTGCATTTAGTCATAATTTCTGTTCTTTCATTTAACAGTATTTATTTGGGTATGTCATAATTTCTAATTTTTTTCTTGGCACAGTCTACATATTTGTCCACCGTTGTAAGGCTTGGCTGTTTTTACAATGCTCCACGTTATGTGTGGATCTTTTTCATATCTTGATTTTAATTTCCAGACGTATTTAGACAATTTTGTATTGTTTTTTAATTTTTCTTTTTTAAATGTAGATCCGTGGTTGAACTTTCTGGTCTTAAAGGTGTCTTTGATTGAGTTCAAATATATTTTGTTTTGGCCATCTGGGTCATATGCTTCTGCCTTATAAATTATTTCTTTTGTGTTGCAGAGACCTTGAAGTGGACATTTATTTTTGTCTCTGCTGTTGCATTTTTTGTTGGTGGTTTTGTTTTGTACGATGCTATTTAAGTTTTTGGTGTTTTTTTTTTAAACTATTCAAATTATTAGTGCAACTATAAATTACTTTGATTGCGTGTCTCTTGAAAATTTTGTTTAATTCTGATTCTTTTAGAAAGTGCTTATCAATTATTTTAAAAAATATTTCTCCTATTTTGGTCTTTACTTCTAAATTAAATGGTGAGTTGAACCAGATAATGTTTCGTTTTCTCTTGTTGGTTTCGATTTGTCTATTTGGTTGAGAATTATATTGTAAAATGTTTTTATGGTCAGAATTTCTTAGTGCATCCTCATATATATTTTTCTTTTCAATAAATATTGATTTTTTGACGAATTATTAGATAGTCTGTGTTCTATGCTTTTGTAAATGTGTTTATATTATTTGGGTGATTGTACTTTGTATTTTTGTATGATAACTTAATGTTTGTTTTCATGTATGGCGAGACATTTCCACTTTGTAAATTAAGTTCTACATCTAAATCTTGTACCACTTTACTATTTGTGTCCACTGTAATATCAAAATCTAGTTCTTTGAATAATTTTAAAAGCTGTTTCTTTATTTTATCATTTATTCTTTTGTTGTCTGGTGCTATTATTAATCCGTCATTTCTATATAATCTGTGGTTGTCAATATGGATTATTTTGTTTATTTTGTTTAAAATGTATATTCATATCAATTCTAAGATTTCTGCTCCATCATACGATCCTTGTGGTACATCGAATGCTCCGTTATTGGATTTCTTGATCCATGCTATACCTTTGTGAAAAAATATAGATTTCAGCAATGTAATGTTATGCCATTATGCTCTGATAGAACACAACAGTTAATTTGATGCACATGTTATTGTGCATTTTTAACAGAAGAACCGTTCTATTTTCATTTAGAATTATCCACTTGGCAATAAATACTAAAAATAGTATGAAATACATAATTTTTAAAAAAAGATCAACTGGGATGGCTGGTAGTGCAGGTCACCTGACCGAGTGGTTAAAACTTTCGCTTTTGGACCATGAGACAGGATTCAAATCTCAACATGGTCAATTAGTCAGGAAAGTGACTTCTCGATGTTATCGTTTTGGAGACGCATCATTAGAGATTATCTGAAAACTATAGACCGCGGGCTGACACAAGCTTGTCAGCGGAATTGGGCAGACGAGATTTTTTGAAATCCGTCAATGTCTGTACTTATTACGAAGTCACATGTCATCATAACTGATGTTTTGAGCTTACTAGCCATGTTCGAACTGTCAATCACGACTGATTAAGCGCTCTCTTCCAGAAACAGTAACTAATATCCGCTCAGCATAATTGCAGAATAAACTACATATGAGCTATGTTGGTACTGAATAAACAAAAATGTGCCTAATCAGGCGTCTGCTATAGGGATTAACTAGTCGCCTTAGCAAACGGATATGCTCAGAAATTATTAACCTTCCATTATTATTATTTGTATGACCAATAGGTCGAGTTAATTTTTGGAACCGTGGTATTTCACTCAATTTATTAGTAGTAATTTGACATGTTATATAAGCATACTAAATATTTATTTCAATTTTTTATAATTTTTTGAGGAAATGAATTTAAATATTAAGTTCAAGTTCAAAATTGTAGCGATAGAATTTAATTCCAGTGATCAGTGGAAGCCTTATAAAGGTGATAATTTTCTGAAACTTTACGAATTTTATAAAGACAACATGCATGGCTCAAGAACATTATAACTAAATCAGTGTACCAGCAAACATGACCTCCATTTGCTTCAAAAGGAAATTATAATGAAAAATTTAACTATATTATAATGCATTAGTTTTAGTGAGATTTTCCTTAAACAACGCAAAATTAAAACATTTTCTCTTATAGTTTGTGTCCAGCAGTATTATGCTGTTATATACACTTTTATCTAGTTTCTGTTTTTATTAATTATGACCTACCAAATGTGCTGACAAATCTTATTCATCGGCAGCCATTTTTTTCGTAATTTTTTAGAACTTAACATGACTTTTGGTGAATCGTAACTAGAATTCTGGTTTGAATAAATTTTTCATTCACTGTTATCAACTTTATTTGAATTAATTCTAGAAATAGTAAAATTTTGAAGTCAGTTTTTTTAATCCCAAACCTGCAGATATGAGTTATATTTGTACATTTTTCAAACGATCTTAAAACAAAAGGCTCAAAAATTGATTAAAGATACGATTCAATGTTTTTATATTCTTGCGTGATAGGCAAGAATATAAAGAAATTGGTTCATATCAAACCCCTGCTTGCATACCGATCGTACAAACAATTTAATAACCATGTCACTATATAATGCTATTGTATAGGGGCCTTGGTGATGTTTGGTAATTTGGCCTTGTGTCAAACATGACCGAAATCCCCACAATTTAAATATCAGAAGGTTGAAGGTTGGATATTGACATGTGAAAGGATAAAATATTTCGTGTGTACATTAAAGTAAAGATTTATTAACAGAATGACAAAACTGTAAGAAGAAAAATTTAAATGAAATTTTGTGAACTAAACACTATAATATATTTGTGAGAAGAAAAATGTTCATTTAGAAAATGAATGTACTTAAAATTCTTCAAAATGAAATGTAGGTATTTAAACTGTCCACATAAGTTTAGAGTTCATGGTTTGATAGTAGCAAGTAGCTAAGTGTCCCTGGCGTATCATGATAGTAACAGAATGTAAAGTATTATGTTTCTTCCCCTTTGTGGTAGGTCGGTGACAGGCTGAGAAAGAAGAAATAAAGAAATAGTACTTAGCGTGTTTTGTTGTTGTGTTGTTGTTGTTCTATTTGGCGGCGTGTAGTGAAAATGAAAAAAAAGAAAATTAGATGAAGAGGTAGAATGGATATGTGACGCGCCCTTACGTCCGGGTCGGCTTCTTGAAATTTCTTTTGTCACATTGTCACACCGTCCGTCAGCTAATAGCTCCCATGCTTGACTAATTTTGACCGGTCAGCCAACGTGGTTTACATAGTGAACATTGCCGGCTCCAGCGGGCATTTTCTTCTTTAGGTGTGAAAAAACGTTTGACCTACGTCATATATGAATTTTCAGTCTTGCTATCCTATCAGGATCCAAAACTTTGCTTTTCACACTAACTTGTGAATTTTGCCTTGGTGTGGGATTTTCCAAAATATTTTTAGTCGTTTGAATCCACTTTTGCGGGTGTGAAATTTTACTTTGTCTGGTTTAGTTGGGTTTTTCCAAAATGCTTTTAGTCGTTCGGATCCGATTTGCGGGTGTGCAATTTTACTTTTTTTTTTTAATCGTGTCACCCCAAGCAAGGCATTCCACTGCCACTATAGCGCAGGGGGTTACATAGAGGGATTGGGTATGGGAAATGTCAGGAGGGTGATAGACGACTTAGGATGTACATACGGAGAGAGTTGGAGAGAGTGGGTGTGAGTTAGTGTGTTAAGAGGTGTCTATTGACTTTACATTTAAACTCCTGGAGGTTATAGCTGTCGGGAAAGCAAGCATGCGGCAGGGAATTCCACAGGCGGGAAGTGCGAGGAAAGAAGCTTTTGGAGTAGAAATTGCGGTTACATTTCATCGGTTTCACTGTAAAAGGGTGGGACCTAGTTGCCAATCTAGTATCTCGTGCAAATTCACATCTAGGGGGCACCAGTGATTTAAGTTCGTCAGAGCAGAAGCCATGAAAGTATTTATAGAAGAGGCACAGGGAAGCCTTTGTGTGTTTTACTTAGTTGATAGATGATATCGGATTTGTATCCTATAATTCGTTCTCTATACCACAGTATTACCTGCCGTATGTTCGTGTTTTCATTTATTGAACCGTTTCCTCTACCAGGTCTTTCTAGCAAAGACAGTGGCTAAGCCCCTAGCTGGGTTAAAAACATGACCTGTCAAAAGTATGGGATAAAAAAGAAAAACATCTGTAACAAGTGTTTAGATGTAGAAATATCGTGGTTGGTGTCTAGGCGTGCTATAAGTTCCTTTGACGTGTTGGACACCTTAGCCTTTGTTTCAGTATCCAACAAGAATGAAAACACTGATGAAAACACCCGCGGCTTGATTGCATCAAATGTTGTTGACTGGTTCTTCTTTTTGGGTACATCCACTTATTTCATGCATAGGCATTACTTGATATTGTAAGTTACAATTTGATCAAGCAGTAACATTTTATGATAGTCATACGCGACAATGAGGTGACAGCCATCATCATGTACTATTAGAATTATTATTATTAAAATATGTACATTGATTATGGTAAATTATTTGAGAAAACTGAAGAGCTCGTAACATGCGTCAAACATTAGGATCTTTAGAAAATATATTATAATTGTAATTTAAAACATAAACTTTCAATTTTATTTATTCTCAAGGACATCCGATAAAAATTGGAACTGAACAATTTGACAATATTTCCGTTCTTTATATATTATACACATCCATATCAAGATCATTTATATTATTTGTCTTCGGAATTCTACACACACAGCTTTTAATTATATTTTATTTGAGAGTCTTTATGCAAAGAGAAAAGAAGGAGAAAAACACCATTATCTCAGAAGACTGCGTTAAAGGGGCAATAAAAAAGCTAACAACGAATGCAAATTTCGAAGATTAAGGAATCTGCCACATATCTAAACCGAATATTTGCTATTTCTTTGTGTTGTCGCTAGTCATAAATCTGATATTCGTTGTTTACCTGTTCAGGTAATATTTGTACAACCAGATCCAGGTCATATCATTTGATTCGCACAACTATAAAAATATCTAAAAGTCAAGATGAAAAGAGAAAACGGTTGATAATAAATCCAGAAAACCTAATAAATTACAAGTGAATGAATATGACTTCTAAATTCTTCTTCTTCTTTTTCTATGTGCCCTGTCCCTTCAGGACGTAGGCGATCATGGCTCTCCACGTCTCCCTATCCCTTGTGGCTCTTAGTATGTTTGCTCCTGTTGCTCCTGGCAACCCCCGTTCCGTCATCCACCTGATCAGTCCCTGCAAATATGTTATCCGTTGCCTTCCTCTGTCTCTCCTTCCTTCTATCTGTCCAGTCAGTATCAGGTTCTCCAATCTCTCCTTCCTCATTGCATGTCCCAGGAACTTCAGTTGTCTCTTCTTGATGCTCAGCATCAATTTCCTTTTTGTTGCCATTCTTTCTAACACCTCGTCGTTGCTTGTATGCTCAGTCCACGATACCCGTAGCATCCTTCTGTAGTTTTGTCCTCATTTTCGATGATATTGTCCAGCATTCACAGCTGTATTGAAGAACTGACATCACGTAGCAGTCTAGAACTCTTTTCTTCGTTTCTATTGAGATTTTCCTGTGTGTTAGTATTTTGCTCATCTTCTGGAACGCGTCCTTTACCATGCCAATTCGCCTTCGGATCTCCGTGTCGCACTTTCCATCTCCTGTTAGAACACTTCCTAGGTACTTAAATTCTTGTACTTGTTTGATTCTGTTATTCTCCACCTGTATTTGGCATTTTGGGTTGTATCTTTTGCTGATGACCAGGCACTCAGTTTTCTTAAAGTTTATTTGTATTCCCTTCTTGTCTCTCTCCACTGCTACTTTCTGTATGAGATCTTGCAGTTTCCTTTCCGTGTCCGCAATTAGTACTGTATCGTCCACGTATCTTATGTTGTTCAGGTTGTGGCCTCCAATAACAAATCCTGGTGTGTCATCTAGGGTCCTCAAAATATTCTCGCTGTATAGGTTGAACAAATCCGGTGAAAAGACACATCCTTGTCTTACGCCTTTTTCTATCTTTGTGTATCTACTGAGGTCGTTACCTGTCCGTATGCAGGCCGCTTGCTGCCAGTAGAGATTCTTGATTATTCTTATGTCTTTGCCGAAAATGTCGAGATTGCCCAGCCCCCGACTTCTAAATTAGGTTATCTAAAAAGCGAAAAAGTTATCTAGAAAAAAAAATACGAACTGTAGGTTAAGGGTAAATGTAAGAAAAACTTAGTAAAATAAGAAACGTCAGTGTGATAAAAAAGAAATTACGAATCACGTACTCCGTTTTAGTCGTTGGAGAATTGCATGTATTGCAGCCATCGCAGTGATGTGTGTGAGTGTGTTTCTAGAGCAAGATATCGCTCTTCAGACTGGTTTTGAATTTTTTATTTTCTTTTAGATTCGTTTCCTACTGTAATGTCTGCCGGCCAATGAAAACAGGGAAGAAAAGATGACCCCTGCTTAACGTTAAATTTATTTCACTCCCCGCTTCGTCAGTCTATGTATGTTTTGTACTTGTGGTGGGGGGTATATCTTCATAATATGAACATCATATTTAGTAGGTACAGCAGTTTTACAAGACATATCTATTTTTTTTTTTTTTTTTTTTTTTGTCTACGGACCTTGAGAACTAATATCTTAGGGAAAACAAAAATATGTTTCCCGGTAGAATTCACAATATGTATTCACATTTTTATGAGGATAACTGCTTTACTAAGAGCCTAGTGTCTTTTTCCTGAGTCATAGCTAAGGTTTATTCGTTAGGAATTCAACTGAAGTACGAGAATTCATTTTAACGCCATCAGCAACACTCTAGGGATCAACCTACTCAATTCCAATAATCCCTGTCCAAAACATTGCGCCTTCACCTCCTTATTAATGCCTCAGTCGAAGCAGCTTAGGGTTGCTCTTCAGACATTGGACCCATAAAGCGTCATCCTGCTCTCACCCGTGAACAATATACACTGAAAATCTAATTTTAAATAACTTTCGGCCCAGGAAACACGTTAGCGAGTTGAGTCAGATTCAGTGGAAGGCGAAAAACTGTTTTGGTGCACGTTCGTGAGATTGTCAATCCATTTGGAGCTTTAATAGTAGTGAATATTGATTTACTTCTTTTAAATGGATGCCTACGCATCCCTATCGTCAAAAAGAGTTCCATTCGTCGAGTAAAAGGCAAAAATGTTCATATCTGCTCTTTGTCGGTGAATGCAACTAGGTTCGAGTTGAAGTTATTGATTCAATGGTAGTCTCTTGCAAGTGTTTTCTAGCTTTTCCCTTAAGAAGCATTTAAGCTATTTTCACCTACGAATCATGTGGCGTATAATTGGAAACGGATGAGAAAGAAATAATCTCCGATTAACTTAGCTCACTGGCACCCCACCCCATATATGAATTTACTCGAGCCACAAGATTAGCAACTAGGTTCCACCCTTTCACTGTGAAACCAATAAAATGTAAACGCAAATTCTACTCCATCAACTTCTTTTCTCGCACTTCCCGCCTGTGGAATTCCCTTCAGTTTACTTGCTTCCCCGTCAGCTACAATAGCGAAGAATTTACGTGTAAAGTCAATAGTCACCTCCTATCTCACTAATATGTATCCTCTCTCTCATGCTCTTTTCTCCGTACACTCCACTCCACTCCCATCAGTATTCTCATCCTTCTTTTACCCACTTCCTGACACCTCTAATAACCTGTCACTCTTTTTCATAACTTTCGTACTATATAACCTCTTGCGCACCAGTGGTAGTAAACTGCATTTGCTTGGGGTGATAGGATTAAAAATTTTAAAAAAAGTAATTTAGCTTCAAGTTGCTTATCACTGCCAAGAACTACTTGATTTTGCCAACCATTGCGCATTGTGCATCCAACCAATTATTAAAATTTCTTGAAAATTTCTGCAGCCAAATAGAAGATAAATTAAAAAATATAATTTGCATATAATGTTAGGACACACCGTATATCGGGTTTCAATGCAACCGGTACTAAAAATGCAAGCGCGGTTACTATTTATTTTTACCGGCTGCTACCAGACATTGTTCTGTCATTTGATGCTAAATTATTAAAATGAACTATTTAACGTTTTTTTCAATTAATTCTACGCAGATCTTAAATCCCTGGCTTGACAGTACATTTGAACTTGTGTCTCAAATAGATGAGGTGGTTGAAATAAAAGCGGCATGTGTATTTTCTTTAATAAATTATGCATACATGTCAGTTATTCACTTACGTGACATACATGATACAAGCTTGGACAGAAGATCTCCCGCAGTAGGTTGCCATTACTGTCTGCTGGAGACTGGTTGCCAACCAAGGCTAAAGAACCCAATTTGTCCTTCTATTTAACCCATACCTGAGGTCGGACATGAGGGATTAATACTTCTCCTATAGGTCTTTGTGCATAAGTGAATTTCGAGCCGATATCCACTGCACTACAACACACACACACACACACACACACACACACACACACACACACACACACACACATATATATATATATATATATATATATATATATATATATCCAAATGAATAAAGAATGAAGAAAATATTAACAGCGTTCAAAACATTAATTTAAAACAGTGCTCAATATAGAAATAGAGCTATGAATAATTATCATAAATTATATTTTAGAAGATGTGCAAATTATAATTCACTACAAAAGTGTATGTTTTGTTTCGACATCGAGATAACTATGTCTCATCAGGTAGTAAATAATGAGTGGAAATAAATGTTATTTTTTATAAAGAAAATTCACAAATTCAAAAAATTCAAAAATGCATAAAAGGAAAATGAGATTTTTTAATTTTCTGGGAATTGACGAAATGGAATTAAAATAAAATATATAGTTTTACTATATGCGTATAAATGATCAATATCGGATAGAGTGTGTGTAAATCACAAACGAAGTCAATACAGTGGCGACTGTCTGTTTCATGTTTGACCGTTATCTTTAGATGGTCTTAAGATTACGGACCAAAAATGTGTCCAATCTCATATATGTATGAGGCACTCAGTACAAGAAAGTACTTTCCGCCGTATATGTGAAAATCAGTGAAGTATAATGCTATATTCCACAAACCTTCTTCTATCTGTAAAGCTATTAGACTGTATTATCAGGAACTCGTTACGAGGTCTCAATTCCTGTAGTTCACAATGATGTCGAATGATGCTCCTGCCTGACTGTGCAGACTTATGTCGAATCTTGGTGTAGAAAGTACCTTCTGCCACATCCCGGTAGCGTTTGTTGCTATGCTATCAATATTTTGTCTTCTCATTACGCTTGTTGTCGAACCATTAACAGTGTGTAATGATTAACTTCATAGTAACATCTCAGATTATTTACTTTTTTGCCCTTCAAAATATATCTTTTCATGAAGATTTATTAGTGTATTCATATACAAGCTTATGTCTGCCATTAAACATATTTTAAACCTTTTATCTGGCTAGGGGAAGCATAATGTCACTATTGAGCAAAAGTGGCGCTACGGTTGTGGTCAGTTAAGTGCCATACGTGAAACACGCTTGGGCGATCATGTCTCTCTCGAGACATGACTGGGCAGAAAATTATCCCGCAGTAGGTTGCCATTGCTTTCTGCGGTAGACTGGTTGCCAGCCAAGGCTATAGAACCCAATCTGTCCTGTTATTTAACCCATAACTGGAAGGAAGAGAGGGTATTTGCGCATAAGTGAATGCAATGAATTCAACTGGAATTCGAACTCGGCTCCCCGATTTCTCGTTCCGAGCCGATATCCACTGCACCACAACGCACAGGTTTGCGTTAAACGTGTAAAAAGTGTTTTGCTTCAAAATACCACACACCTTTTCCGTTGCATCTGTTCATATGTTAAAGTTGATACTTTTAGCTTTTAAAAAATAAAGGAATGGTCTATCTTGTATAGATCAAAAGTTATGACATTTCTAAATCGACAAATTTTAAACGACTTTATCGTTTATTTAATTTGGTGTCGATAAATAACTTTTAATTCAAAACGCTTTATTAGAGCTCCGATGAATTTAGATCACTGGTGCTCCCTAGGTACGAATTTGCACGAAATACCAAATTAGCAGCTAGGTCCCACCCTTTTACAGTGAAACAGATAAAATGTAACCGCAATTTCTACTCCAACAGCTTCTTTTCTCGCACTTCCCTCCCGTGGAATTCCCTTCCGCATACTTGCTTCCCCGACAGCTACAATCATCAGGAGTTTAAATGTAAGGTCAATAGACACCTCCTAACACACTAACTCGCACCCATTCTCTCAAACACTCTTCCTATGTACCTCTTCTATCACCCTCCTTCTGACCTTTCCTATATCCAATCGCTCTCTCAGCACCTTCCTCTATGTAACCCCTGCGCTATAGTGGCGGCGGAATGCCTTGCTTGGGGTGAAATGATTTTTAAAAAAAAGAAGTAGTGCAGACTAATGGGTTGGTAGTCCACTGTTTGTAGTGATTTACTTTATTAGTGATCTATACTTAATGTAATTATTTTAAGTTTATAAAAAAACATAGTTTACTACAACACAAGAGCCGTTGTTTCCGTACTATCTTATTAGGTGCTAATGATATAATTTGCACTACTTCTAATATATATATATATATATATATATATATATAATCATCCGCAGACTGTCCTTTTTTGATGTATCACAACTCGTCTGTACAGTTATACATCCGATTGCTTCTTGCCAGAATTGAAACCCGATCGAATTGACATCAGTCAGCTACTCGACCTCTGAGCTATGGTCAAACTTTAGCGTGATATATACAATGTAAACACACGCTAGTAGCTGAGAGTGTTCAAATTCATTTCTGAATCAACCATACGCACACACATAACAGTCTTTATAATAACAGAGAAGATTATATATATATATATATATATATATATTCTTCACTACTTAACGACACAGACACACACGCAAATACACACACACACACACACACACACACACACACACATATATATATATATATATATATATGTGTGTGTGTGTGTGTGTGTGTGTTCAGATTAATAAATTGCAAATATTATATCTGCTTATTTATAATAAAATCTGTTCGTACTCTTTTGTGTATCACAATCGAAAATTGTAAGAAATGCGTTGCAACTTCTTTTTACAGTTGATTTTATTATCCTATTCTCGATGTTCAATCTTTTTTCGAGATCATCTTCAGGGGTGTAAACTGTAGCACTAAAAAATTGTCATAAAGCTGTGTTGCTAAAAATTGCTGTCATTTTTTTTTGTTTTTTTTTTTGCTTCGAATTTAACGGTTGGCAGTTATGCTTAGGGTTCATTAGAACGTGATAATTAACCACTATGGGTTTTTTTTACGTTGTAATGTCATGATCACGTATTAAAGAATAAAAAAACTGTTCTTTTAAAAACATTTTAAAACATTACTACAGAATTTATAGCTGGTTCTATTAATTTACAGCTTAAGTATTTAATGAATATTGCCTCGAGATCTGTAGTTTGTATTTGTTGCTTTTTCGTGTAGGATAGTTGTGTTATTTATCTTCATTTTTTGTATATTGTAAATGCAGACAGGATTTTAGTTGTAGATGTCTAGAAATTGATGAATGGCCAGACATGTGTAATGTAAGACGTCGTTTGATGTACTCGTTGTACATCCAACATATATATTTGTTGTTTTTTGTTGTTGTTTTTTTTCTTTGTCGGAGATACATTCTCCCAGGGAATATTTGCATTGATATATAATGTTGGTTTCACGTAATACATCAGTTACCGAGAAGGAGTTATTACACATACTTAAATTAGTAGTATTGTATTTTTTATAATATGTTATTAATTGTATTTTTTATTAGGATCAACAAGAGATATAATAATACGAATGAGAATTTTTAATGATTTTTTTTCATCCTGTTTGTAGATATCGTACATCTGGTTGCAATAAAAGAGTTTGATATGTTTAGGGTCTTTTATGGAAGTACCATATTCTGTTTTGATGTGTGTTGAAGTTTTTGAAAGATTATCCGTGATTACAAACGGATTTTATTAAAAATAAGCAGACATAATATTTACAATTTATTCAATCTAAAAGAAAATTTTCTGCTTGAACACACACACACACACACACACACACACACACACACACACACACACACATATATATATATATTTATATATATATATATATATATATATATATATATATATAATTTGTTTAAATAATTTTTCAGTATTAAAACGCTTTGAAGAACAATAATAGCACCCTACATTTAGACGTGTTGTTGGACTAAGAATGACCTGGATAGATTTTTCCCCACCAAAGAATAATCGTCGCTGCCCGTCTACTTAAACCACGATGTTAATTCTGCCATTGATATATTCTCTTATATTTTGTGTTTGGGGATGTGAGCGAATGTTTGAATTCTCATAGTGAATGAATTAATTTTTATCTCATCTCGGCTTTATTTGGTCTAAATAACGGTTATTCCTGCCATAATCAGGATTGTTGTGAATTTCTGTTGTTGATATTCATTTTTATTTGAATTTATAAATATATTTACGGACAATGTATGTAAACATTTGGGGTAAAATATTAAGTTGTTATTGTTATTATTATTCCTCAACCGCAACGAAATTGTATATGTCGGGACAAGTTAGGATATCAGGGAGAATTTGTAGTATTATAGTCACTGTACTGAGAATAATAAGAAAGGTTTTGTTCGTTGAAAAGAATATTATTATAATACATGGGCTTGTGGTTTTGACTAGCTTAGATGAACGACAGAGCAGTGGTTAATGAACCTCGTGCGATATTTTATAGAGTACAAGATTTCCATGGAACAAAAACTGTGATGCGATATTCGCTTCCAGCGCCTTAAATGCACGAGTTTGTTGTTGCTTGGAAAACTTCTATGTAAACAAAAACAATTGTCGTTATGGTTTGTCCGTGTTTATAGTATATAATGTAATTTGACATTTTTGAAAATGGCTTATGTAAGCCAAAAGCTTTGATTTGATTATTAAAAATTATGTATCAATATTAAAATTTTCTTTCTTCATTTAATGATAATGCTATTAAGCCTATCAGAGAATATGAAAAAAATTACATAAAATAAATACACAAAACTTGTCTATATTATTTAATGAAACATGCATTAATATATATATATATATATATATATATATTAATGCATGTTTAATAATGTTTATATATATATATTAATAATGTTTATATATATATATTAATGCATATATATATATATATATATATATATATATATATATATAAGAAGTTTTTTAAATTGTTTTCTCCTGTTTGCAGTTATGTCATTCGTACTAATATATCTCCTGTTTACCATCATAAAATATTAAAATTAATAATATATTATAAAAAATACAATAGTGGTAATTTGATTATCCGTCATAATTCTTCCCCACCATTTCATGTGTTTCGTAAAACCAACATTATATATCAATTTAAATGTCCCTTGGGAGAATGTATCTTCGACAAAAAAAAAACAAATATATATATATTGGATTTACAACAGTTACATTATCAAGATGTATTACATTACACTTGTCTCACCATTCGTCCATTTGTAGACATCTACAATATTCCTGTCTACATTCACAATATAAAAAATAGTGATCGATAATACAACTATCCTACACCAAGAAAACAACAAAAGCAAACTAGAGATTTTCGAGGGAATATTGATTAAAAAACTTAAGACGTCAATTAATAGAATCAGCTATGAATATTGTAATAATGTTCTAAAATGTTTGTAAAAAGAACAATTTTTTCATGCTTAAGCACGTGCATGACCATGACATAACAACATGTAAAAAATATTCCATTGGGAAAAAGTTTCACATTCTAATAAACGCAAAGCAATTTGTCAACCGTTATATTTGAAGCAAGAAGAAAAAAATTTGTAGTGACACAGTTTTGCGGTTATTTTTTGTTACCACAACTTACACTCCTAAAGAAAATCTCGGAAGGAGATAGAAAGTAACTGGGAATGTTGAGAAATAGATAATAAAATCAACAGTAAAGGTTACAGCGCTTTTCTTACATCTTTCAATTATAATACGCTAAAGATTATTCGTGAGCATGAACGGATTTTATTAAAAATAAGAAGACACAATGTTTGCAGTTTATTTAATCTAACATATCTTAAAGAAAATTTGCTGCCTAAATGCACAAATATATATATATATCCACCACAAATAAACAAAAAAATTATTACTACTCATGATGATAATAATATTTAAAAAATAAAATTGAAGAAAGGGATAGCTAATTGGTTTCGAACCTTGCTCAGCAGAGTTAAATCGATGTTAATAAAGAAATGATTATCAATAAAAGAAATGGCCAATATGTGAAACAAATTAGATGGAAATGAGTTCCAAATATGTGACCCTTCTGTTTTAGGTTTTAGAAATAGAATATAGACGGGATCCAACACTTTAAGGTGGTAATTTGAGCGGGACAAGTTAAGGGAGGAGGAAGCGTTCACACTGGTATTTGCTACCTCCCCAATAGAGAATTTGCCTTCTTCAGACAATTGAAAAATAAATAAATGATAATTTCACTCAGATTATTTTTTTAAAGTTTTAACAGAGGAAGTGTACCTTGTATCATTTAAACTGGAAATAAATATTAATTACCAATAACCCCAACCAACCCCCACGACAACAATTAACCAAATATAAACAGAGAATGATTCCAAACGTTTATTTCTCCCGATGATGTGTTTGGGTTCCAAACACTGCACTGAAACAGCCATATGATTGTAGAGAAGAGGACATATATAGAAGAAATTATGTACATGTTCTAAAACATAATTTATAATATATATATATATATATATATATATATATATATATATATATATATATATCCACTACAAATAAACAAAATAAATTATTACTACTCATGATGATAATAATATTTAAAAAATAAAATTGAAGAAAGGGCTAGCTAATTGGTTTCGAACCTTGCTCAGCAGAATTAAATCGATGTTAATAAAGAAATGATTATCAATAAAAGAAACGGCCAATGTGTGAAAAAAATTAGATGGAAATGAGTTCCAAATATGTGACCCTTCTGTTTATATAATCAAGGTTTTAGAAATAGTATATAGACGGGATCCGACACTTTAAGGTGGTAATTTGAGTGGGACAAGTTAAGGATGGAGAAAGCATTCACACTGGTATTTGCTACCTCCCCATAGCGCAATTGCCTTCTTCAGACCATTGAAAAATAAATAAATGATAATTTCACTCAGACTATTTTTTTTAAAGTTTTAACAGAGGAAGTGAACTTTGTATCATTTAAACTGGAAACAAATTGATAATAGATATATCAAATCACATATATAACGCAATGCAGAATAAGAATATATACACACTGTTCCTGTTATATCCTTTCATTTGTTTAAACTAGATCAGTCAGTTAAGTGCCATACGTGATACACGCTTGGGCGATCAAGTCTCTCTCGAGACATGACTGACTGGGCAGAATATTATCCCGAAGTAGGTTGCCATTGCTTTCTGCGGTAGACTGGTTGCCAGCCAAGGCTATAGAACCCAATCTGTCCTGTTATTTAACCCATAACTGGAAGGAAGAGATGGATTAATACCTTTCCCAAGGGTATTTGCGCGTAAGTGAATGCAATGAATCCAGCTGGAATTCGAACTCGACTCCCCGATTTCTCGTTCCGAGCCGATATCCAATGCACCACAACGCACATAAACAGCGTAGTATGAGTAAAAAGGCCGTAAACTTAATAAAAACGAAATTTTTCCATCAAAATGTTCATATTATTATTAAGAGAAAAGATACAATTATTTTTTAATCATTTTAAAAAAATATTCCCTTGTAGCACGTTTGAAATTTGGGTAAAATAACTTTTTTTATTATTTTAACGTATAACCAAATCGTTATGAGTGTTTACAATGGAAAACATAGTATTACATAACTCAGTTTTTTCCAGTGAGAAACATATTAATTTGGAAATTTTTGCAAAAATCAAATAATTGTCAAATTTGAATTAAAATTTCAGGACTTATTCACAAATGAATGAAATTAATTTTTTTTACATAATTTGTGAATTAAAATTTGAAATATTATAATAATATAATTATAATAATTTGAAATAATAATAATTCATTTTTAAAGAATTTTAGTAAAAAGTATTTTTGTCCCCCACCCACCCCACGTAAATTTATGAAATTTTAGGAAATTACATTTTGTTTGGAAAATTGGTTATATTATTTAAACACAGGACTTATTGGATCATGTAAATCATCTATTTTTTAAAATTTTGCCTTTATTTCAGAAAATCTGCTCCCAATGATAAAATAAAAAAAGCAATATAACTATAACATTATTTAATTTAATAAGCTTTTAATTACTTGAATAAATAATATGAACTGAAGATATTATAGTTTGAATAACTCTTTTTTAGATTAAAAATGAAATTTTAAAAGAATTGTTTTCATTTTTTGTTTTAATTATAATAATTTGTAAAGTTTCAAAAGTATTTAAAAAATACTTCAAAGATTTGTTGGGGTTCGTCAAAAAATTATAAAGCGAAGAAAATTAAAAAGTTTTATACAAATCGTCGTGCCTTCCTATTTTTAAAATAATTTTTAATTCTTTGGGGTATTTATTTATTTATTTAATTTCTATGAGTAAATTAAAAGGTCATGTGTTTCAGGGTTTTTCCTCTTACAAAAAAAAAAATGATTGTACATTTAAATCACTTGCCGTACACTTAACTTATATCACATCAGTCAACCTGTCAGCATATTTGAAATGCAGCGGACAGGTAAAAAAGTTCAACTCTAGGATTAAGAAATAGTCTAAAATTTCATGCTATAAATAAGTAATACTTGTGTAAATCTAATTAATTTAACATTAAATTTGTTAATTTTCCAAAAATAATGTGTTACAGAGGTATATTTTATAATTACAAGATATTTAAAATTGGGAATTAAACTTTTATTTACAAATGTGTTGATCGCTTAAAATGGTGGAAAAATTGAAAGATTAAAAAAAAATTAAAAACTTTTAGATTTCAAACAATATAATTTTTGTTTGAAATACACCAGAGTATTTGCTTACTGGAAATAGCAATCCTTTAATCATTTAGCTTTCAATTAAAAGTAAAATAACAGTTTCAAGAAAACATTTTTATTTTTAAAAATTCAATTTAATATTTAGATATGGAAAATGGGTTGAGGTACTTAGTTTAAACTGTGATTTTTTTACATATTCAATCCTAATTTTTTACAAAAGTTTTTTATATAAATATTCTGATTAAAATTATCATTTATTTATTTTTCAACGGTCTAAAGAAGGCAATTGTAATTTTTTTTTACTGCCAAAATAAATTTTGAATTTATAACCGTTTAATTATGTGTCGAGTTTCCCCCTATCTCTCTCTCTCTCTCTATCTCTCTATCTATCTATCCATCTATATATATATATATATATATATATATATATATATATATATATATATATAGTCATCCGCAGATATATATAAAGTCAGTTCTCTGTGCAGGCCCCGGAAGTTTTTCCCGCCGGAGTCCATCCTGCACATCTACCATCCGCCGTGTATTGAATACTGCTGCCACATCTGGTCGGGTGCCCCTGCTATTTTCCTCAGAGTTCTTGATAAAATACAACGGAGAATCTGTAATGTGATCGATGCCGACTTGGCAGCCCGGCTGCAGTCACTCTCTCACCGGCGTGATGTGGCCTTCCTGTGCCTCTTCTATGAATACCTTCACGGCTTCTGCTCGGATGAACTTAGTTCACTGGCGCCCCCTAGGTATGAATTTGCAAGAGATACTAGATTAGAGACTAGGTCCCACCCTTTTACAGTGAAACAGGTAAAATGTAACCGCAATTTCTATTCTACAGCTTCTTTTCTTGCACCTCCTGCCTGTGGAATTACTTTCCATATACTTGCTTCCCCGACAGCTACAATCTCCAGAAATTTCAACGTAAAGTCAATAGACACCTCTTATCACACTAACTCGCATCCATTCTCTCAAACACTCTTCCCATCTACCCAACCCCCATCCTCAGTATCCTCATCCGTCTACCACCCTCCTTCCGACATTTCTTATAACTAACCACTCTTTCTTAGCACTTTCCCCTATGAAACCCCCTGCGCAATAGTGACAGTGGAATGACTTGCTTGGGGTGAAATGATTAAAAAAAAAAAGAATATATATATATATATATATGTATATATATATATATATATTATTTACAAATGCAAAAGAACGATGAATACAATTGCAGCGTTCAAAACATTAATTTAAAACAGGGCTCAATATAAAAATATGATAACAAAAACTAACCGCACAACTGTGTTGCTAAAAATTACTGTAATTTTTTTCTGCTTCAAATATAACCGTTGACAAATTGTTAGCGTTCATCGTATTTTTGTGTTCTCTTTCTTGTTACCATAATTCACACCCCTGAAGATGATCTCGGAAAGAGATTGAAAGTATTTGTGTACCTTGGGAAATGAATGATAATAACATCTGTCAACGTTACAGCTCATTTCTTACATCTTTCAATTATAATACGCAAACGAGTATCCGTGAGTAGGAACGAATCTTTCTTAAAAATAAGCAGATACAATGTTTGCAATTTATTTAATCTGACATGTCTAAATGAAAATTCGCTGCCTAAATACTAAAATTTTAAATATATATATATATTAAGGAACATTTCATATATATATATATATATATATATATATATATATATATATATATATTCTAAACATATGCTGTTAAATATAAGAGACAATGAATGTCTATTATGTTTAATCATGAGCCGTTCGAAACGTCGTATTTTTGCTTTAATTTCAGTTGAAAATAAAGACATAAATTCTCCAACATTTGAATTTTGAACGACCTCTCTGAAGATGGCTCATGTGAGCCGAAAGCTTAGAAGAAAACCGATAAAGCTTAGAAGAAAACCAATAAATAATTATACAAATGTTGGAGAATTTTTGTCTTTATTTTCAACTGAAATTAAAGCAAAAATACGACGTTTAGAACGGCTCATGATTAAACATAATAGACATTCATTGTCTCTTATATTTAACAGCATATGTTTAGAAAATTACTTGCTGCCTCGATATACTATATATATATATATATATATATATATATATATATATGAAATGTTCCTTAATATTTTTATATATTTCAGATTATATTCTCATATTTGTAAAATATTTTTAATCCAGAGTAAGGCTAGTTGAAAAGATTAGTATAGAGAAAAATTGTAATGCGTTAGTCTTCAAAGTGTGATGGGGCTATTTATCCTTTGTAATTGTTTCGGTTTTGTCATTATAGGACACCAATGTCAAGTATGAGGGTAAATACAAAATAAAGGTAAATAAAGCGTTATTTGCATCTTAGTTATAACGTATCTTTTGGTTTGTCGCATTGCTTTATGCTCTTGCGCGTTTAATGTGTTAACGTGATAAAAGTTAGAGCTAGTTTTCTTGCTGATGTGACAGTGTAAACATGGCCACTCCGCTAGAAGTGTGTAGAAAGTATATATTGGAGAACCCTCAAGAAGTTTAAACAAAAGACTACATGAACAAAAAAAAATAGACACTGTAAAAATCAACACACTAAAAGCATTGGCTGTTCATCGAAATTAAACTGAGCACAATTTTGGCATAAAAAATGCTACTCTAAGCGATATAATAAATCACTAAGACATAATATCTATTAAGTGTTTAATCAATAATTCTGCCACAGGAATTTGCATCCGGGTACTTATAAAGTTTCATCATTCTTGCCGGAAAAATAATAGTGATGAATTTGGCTAAATTGTAAAAAAAAATTATTTTCTTTCAGAAATTTTGAAACTGCTTCCGTCTCTCGTTTATGTGCATGTGTACTCACAACAATGTCAACAAACCCAGTCTGATGAAGTCCTAACGGATGAAACGCATCACAGTTAAATTTTTATTTTATTTTATCTTACAAATTCCTCAATATATATTTGTGTGTATTGTGTGTGTGTGTGTGTGTGTGTGTGTGTGTGTGTGTGTGAGGGATGTGTAGAAATGTCTTCTAAAATCCTGAAAAAGTTGTGGAATTTAGCATTACATTATAATTAAAGAAATAAAAAATAATAAGAATATCATTTTTGGTGAATCAAATATAAAATTTTTTCACTCGTGATGTTTTTTGCTACGCTGCGTTCCATTTCGCATGAATGCACTTGGGAAAGGCATGAATCCATCTTTTCATTTCTCCCTCACCTGAAGCTTAATAGCAGCTCGAAACGGGCTAAAAAGTCTAAAGGTTCCTCTGCGCATTGCGTAGTAATTAACGGCTCAGTAAATGGGATTGGAAAGGCATGAATCGATCGCTTCTGTTCCTCAGTGCATCTACGACGTAATAGCATGACAGACTGGAAACTAGTTTTTAGAAGTGAAAACATTGTAATCTATAACATATTCAAAAACAAATGGTGACCCTTTCATATATATATATATATATATATATGTATGTATGTATGTATGTATGTATGTATGTATAATTAATACGGAGAAACTTGTCACTTAACTGATCGATGTTATTTTAGTCATGCGTACTTTGAATTTTCTGAAGGCATTATTGTAATGTTTATATGATTCAGGGTCATTTTTTTCTCCTTCTGAAGAAATTTCTCTGCTTTAATTCTATTAACAATCTATCCTTACCGGGATATCAAGCCCTTTATGACAGAAAATCTGCTCACCTTTCCAACAAACTCTAACTTACGATAAAAACAGTAATTTTTGCACTAAAAACCATTATAATTTAACAATATATATATATATATATATATATATATATCATTGGATGTTACTTTTTTATTACTTCATGATTCGCTTTTAGTGAATATCCGTATTTATGTAGACGCTCTGTTTATTTTAAGCATTTTGTCTATCGGCTTACGTACTGAAGAAAACTTTTAAAAAGATTGTCTGTTGTGGGATTATAACCTGCACCTTACTTAAACCAGCGGCTGTCCACCTTTGCCTGCTTTAATCGCTCGTCTCTGAAGAATTTTGCAATCAAGTAATATACCTTTAAACGCACATTGATTCGTTCAGATTTTTTCTCAAAATGCACATCGGTACCAGATTCGAATCCGAAACGCAAGCAAACCAACTTTCAAAGAATTAAGGGACTAATCCATTCACTCTAAAGGAATTTATTAATCTGTTAATTCCTAAGAATTTCCTTCGATTAGTACGTAATTATTAGAGTGAAAAAAATTGATTGCAATGAAAATTATTTTTGCATATCTTGCGGCATATGCATTAAATTTTTCGATCGTTGAAATTTGTCACCATCTTTTTTCCCAGTCAGGTAGAATATGTCGCCGTGCTTCTGCTGTTTACTGTGTGACACTCTCGGAACTGGTTTTAGTTCTGGACGTGCCCTCCTCAAAGGCCAGCCTGCAGTCAAACATGATAGAATACACATGGGTAAGTAGACACCTGCAACTAATTGAACCACTTATTTATGTGGGACATCATGATCATGGTAATAGTAATATTAGTCATTTCCCTATAAGGAAATATTCGACAGTCATTGACCGAACAGAAAGTGCTACTTACGCTTGAAACTTATAATTTTTTTTTTATTTAAGGATTATTAAAATAATTTTCAAGAAAAATGGGTTATTAATCTTTCTAGTATTCTCTTCTTAACCTTGTCTTTGTTAATGCGGAAGGTTAAGTTCGATGAGCTCTCAATTTTTGTTGTTGCTGCTGTTTAAATTCTACAAGTGGTGTAATTTCTGTTATTTTTCACAGCTCTTTGTGGTTCTGTAGCTCTAGATAACAAGGTTTGTAGAAGGGGGTGACGGAATCCCAACCATAGTCTTAAAGAAATGTGCCCCTGAAATCTCCTCTGTCCTTTCTAAGCTCTACAACCTCTGCCTATCTGCTTCCTGCTTTCCTGCCTGTTGGAAATCTTCCTCTGTCGTTCCTATATTTAAAAACACTGGAGAACCCTCTGACCCTGCAAATTACCGCCCTATCAGCCTTCTTCCGATCTTTGGCCAAGTGTTCGAAGCCATTATCAACGCCGAGGTGGTTCAGCATCTCACAGCACACAGGCTCCTCTCGGACAAGCAATATGGTTCCCTCTTCACCAGGTCTACAGCTGATATGCTAACGACCATCACCGAGTACATATACCAGACACTCGACAGGAATGGCGAAGCCCGAACCGTTGCATTGGATATATCTAAGGCGTTCGACAGAGTTTGCATGCTGGCCTTCTATGTAAACTGCGGAGCTATGGTATAACTGGACATTTGTTTGAAGTAATCCAGTCATTCCTCTCTAATCGCACAATGAAGGTGGTATTAAACGGACATGCCTCTCAGAACTACCATACAAACGCAGGTGTCCCCCAAGGCTCCATCTTAGGTCCTACACTCTTCCTGATATACATTAATGATCTCCCTGATTCCATAAGAGCCCAAATAGGTTTGTACGCCGATGACACCACAGTTTACTCTCGCCTCCTACAAAAATCTGCTGTAGGCGTCAAAGCGAATCTCGCTGCCGAGATTGAAAAAGACCTCCAATCCATATTGGACTGGGGTAAGAAATGGCTAGTAAATTTTAATGCTTCTAAAACGAAGCTACTCTCAATTAACCATCATCGACAATCTCACCTACCTCCCATTAGTATGGACCAAGCTTGCCTCCCAGAGAGTAAAACACTGCGCCTCCTTGGTCTCACACTTTCAGCGGACCTCAAATGGAATGACTATATCGAATCCATTGCTAAATCCGCTGCTATGAAAGTCGGTTCTCTGTGTAGGGCCCGGAAGTTTTTTCCGTCTAAATCTATCCTGCACATTTATAAATCTACCATCCGCCCGTGTATTGAATACTGCTGCCATATCTGGTCAGGTGCCCCTGCTGTTCTCCTCGGGCTTCTCGATAAGGTTCAGAGGAGGGTATGTAATGTGATAGATACCGACTTGGCAGACCGCCTGCAGTCTCTCTCCCACCGGTGCGACGTGGCTTCCCTGTGTCTCTTCTATAAATACTTTCATGGCTTCTGCTCCGATGAACTTAGATAACTAGTGCCCCCTAATTACGAATTTGAACGAGATACTAGATTAGCAACTAGATCCCACCCTTTTACAGTGAAACCGATAAAATGCAGCCGTAACTTCTACTCCAACAGTTTCTTTCCTCGCACTTCCCGACTGTGGAATTCTCTTCCAATCGATTGCTTCCCCGACGGCTACAATCTCCAATAGTTTAAATGTAAGGTCAATAGACACCTCCTAACACACTAACCTGCTCCCATTCTATCAAGCACTCTTCCCATCTGCCCAACCCTCATCCTCGCTATCCTTACTCATCTGTCACCTTCCTCCTGACATTCCCTATGTCTAACCACTCCTTCTCTTTACCTTCCCCTATGTAGCCCCATGCGCAATAGTGGCAGTGGAATGCCTTGCTTGGGGTGAGATGATTAAAAAAAAAACAAATTCACTCGAAAGTATCATCAAACGTAGATATTAGAAAGTGGTTGTAGACAGCTGACAGTTGAGATATTAACGTCATGAATGGTATCTTTATAAAAAGTTCGAATTACTGAGGCTATTTAAGAACATGGTGTTTTTTAAGGAGCCAATAAAGCACATGACACAAGATTGTATTTTATGATTGGTCATCCGGAAATTGACAGGTTTCCGTGGTCATTGCCGGAGACACCTAAGAATAACTCCGATCTTTTAATACTAGGAAGCAATGTTCGCAAGAAAGCAACATCGAGCCTGATCAGTACTTAAATGGGTGACCATTTGGGAATACCAGGTGCTGTAAACGTAAGGACCAAGAATGGTCCACCGGTCCTTCAGGTTTGGAGGTTGGGTGTAGCGCAAACAACCCAGCCCTGTAAAAAACAGTTTGTTACAAAAACAGCAACAAAAAGTTGCTGCCCTATGCACCATCTGGGTGTGATAGATAAATGATGATGATGATGAATGTTCTCAAGAAAACGCGTCTAAAGTGCTTCATCTACGCTGCCCGATAGCAGATGAGAATAAAATGTACACCCCACAGCAAGAATTTTATGCATTTGGGATGTTTAATGTAAAGAAAAAGTGATACAGTGTAACCCTGATATAAAAGAGTTGTCGGGACCGCATAACATTTCTCTTATATCCGAGTTTCACTTATATCCGGGTTATACTGTATAACAATTTATCTTGTTTGGTATGTGGATCTTCCTCACAAACTGAAGTGTTTTGGTGTTTTTATCCGTTTGTTTGATTTGATCCAATCTCCCTTAACAGACCGCTTAAGGAAAGTTGTCTAGAACGGCCACTCCTCTTGAACATTTTGCACTAAGACGGGAAGCTCCCAAGGTTTTCATCTTGAACCCACTGTGTTCCTTATTTTCTTCAACGGCATTCATGTTGTTAACAGTTCCCTATGTGATATCTAGGTAAATAACACGAGATTCTTTCCCTGGTGCTCCGACCACATGAGTTTACTCGTGTTACTGGATCAGCATCTAGGTTCCACCTTTTTACCGTCAAAATAAGTAAATGTAACCGCCACTTCTACTCCAAAAAGTTATTTTTTCGTACTTCCCGCCTGTAGAACCCTTTTCCCTATAATTGCTTCACTGACAGTTACAATATTCAAAAGTTTAAATGTGACGTCAATTGCCATTTTCTCACTTCCTAAATCCCATCTACCTCTCCAAATCACATCAACCCCCATCCTTTCTTCGGCATCTTCTGTGCCCTGTTTTTATTCTCTATGAACCTCTGCACAACAGTGGCATCCTGCCTTGCTTAGGTGAAATGGTCATAAAGAAATTTACTCCCGTCTAAATAATAAGTATGACAGATTCGATAAAATCAAATTGGCAGCTATGTAAAAAGTGGGCTAGAATCTTTTCTGAACTGGGGCAAGAGGTATTTTTATTAAATTTAACTCCTCTAAATGCAACTGATCTTTCTTAATGATGTTACAGAAAACTTTTTGCTTTCCATTGTGGTGGATAGGAAATTAAGAATTAAAATCAAACTTCTTCTTCACTTTTACAAAAATTCACTATGACATGTGAAATTTTATTTTTTCCCAAACAGAAAAAGGATTGACTATGTGCTGAAAGAAAAAATCGAAACCGGATTTCGCAAGTAGATGCTAAATTGATTTTCTGACCAATTGAAGCAAGACCATACAGACTTCGCGATCAAGTGCGAAAAGTCTAAAGGACTATAAATGCTTCGATCAGCGTCAGTCAGACAGTCACGTGGGAACAACAGAGACGACAAGCTAAAATGTAACGAGAGAAGCTTCAAGTCAACTCGGACATTCGTCCTCTTTCCCTCTTTCCACTTCTTTCTCGTGTTCTGATCCCTTTTACTTCTTCTCCATTCAAAGACATTCCTATCAAACAAACGTTAATAACACATATGTACGTACCCACATACTTTTTTCCAACAATTTACTACAACGAATATTTCTTGATACCCTTGACTCATTGCTTGTTTCTCATTGAACTTTTAACTACTACCTATTCTTGTTATTTTCTTCTTTTAATAAATTTCTATTTTAAAATGCCAAATGTATATTTTATTCTTCCACTATTCCACACCATGCGCACTATTTCACACATTCCAATCTCCAATCTACAACCTACTGATGAAAATCTCCTGATAATTCTGATGATTATTCTGGATAAAAGCCGTAGTGAGTTCGGTTATGTATGTCACAAGGCGAATTAATAAGCATTAACCATCTTCCTATAGCTTCACCATGGTTATGGCTGATGCTAACCTCAGGAGAGCAGGTCACTGTACCTTCTCGGTCTCATGTTTTTTTCCCCTACATGAAGTGAAATGATTCTATTAAATCAATTGCTAACTCTGTAGCTAGAAACGTCGGTTTTATATGTGATGCTAGAAAATTTTCTTGCAAGAATCTATCTCGCATATTTATAAGTCTACCATTCGTCTATGTATTGAATATTGCTTCCAAATCTGGTCTGGTGAATCTCTTTTACATATAGAGAGAGTCTTGACAAAATCCAAATAAGAATTCGCAGTGTTATCGGTGTTGATCTGGCATCTCGTTTTCAGACATTTTTTTTTTCGCGGCATAATGCAGCTTCACTCTGTAAAAAAAAAAAAAGAAAAAGGAAAGCACTCAAGTCCATAACCGAAACAGCGGAAAGAACAGCTAATTGGTTATGGATCAAAAGAGAGAGTGCCTGGATTCCAAAACAAATTGTTAGCTGAAATTCCCCGAAATTCTGCATTTCCGATTTCTCTTCGTTCTATTAGTACTCGTAAATAAGTTGATTATTAATGTTTCGGACGAGCTCATGTACGGTTCGCCTCTAAATGGAAAGTGGCTCTGACTGTCGCCAATCAGAAGCATTTGCAAGGTTTCGTACCGGGTCCAAACATAATTTTTCCAGTGTCTGAAAGCTCTTATCGAGGGTGGGCCAGAAACTGATCATCTCTGGTCGGGTCGGCACGGTGGGTGGGGTATGATGTTGAAAGACCCGAAACCCCCTAGTGATCTTCGCGATGACATCACTGACGACACCCTCTAGCGCCCCCATTACGGTGCGTATGTTTGAAATCATTAGCTTTCTTCACTGGTATTTCAAGCGCGATTTCAAGTGCAGTACTAGATTAACAGATAAGTCTAATAATTTCACTGTGGAAATTACTCGTTGAAACCATATGTTTCATGCTAATTGTTCCCTCGTGTTTCTCACTCGAGAAACTCTCTTTCGACTTCTTGCTTTTGTGCCAACGACGAGCTTCAAAAATTTAAATGCAATGTCAACGGTCATATTCTGTTTTATTTACACCTGTATTTTTTTTTCTTTTCTTTTCTGTTTTCTCTTAATCTAAGTAACCTCTTGTAGATTAGTGCCTTTATTGTCTTGCGTGTGGTAAAATAATTAAAGAAAATTTTGAGTTCAATCTTTTAGCTGGGTAATAGAAATGATTATACTGACATTAGTTGCTACCATTTAGGAAGCATTCGGCTATAATTAAACGAACAGTCAGTATTACAATCGGTTGAAATGTATAAAATCTTTCCCTTAAAACAGTTTTATTTCAGAAAAATAGTTTGATTACATCTACTGATTGTTATCACCCTTTCTAGTATTAATAGAGATTTCCTTCCTAAATTTATTTCCAGCAATGTAGAAAATGGAAAACACAAAATTTAGTCACTACAATACAAGCAACACATGAAATTTAATGCAATTTATTGATAAATGATAATTTTTAAATTTGTTTTCAAAAGATCGTTTTTCATTAATTTGTTTTAGTTATTAAAAGTTGAGAATTTTTATGAAATCTTAACTACAGCAAAATACTTGTAAACCACTGAAAACATCTTACTAAAACAAAATTATTAAAACTTTTTGAAACAATTTTCATAGGTTCTTAAAAAATACGTTTATTTAGGTACTGCCATTAATTCACTGAAAAAACAGCATAGCATGAAGAAAAAAAACCCAAACTTAAAAACAAAGTTTTTCCATTAAAATGCTTGTTATTATTAAGAGGAAAGATCAAAGTATTTTTAAATACTTTCTCTACATGTTCAAAATTTTGGTAATATTTGTTTGTCAGCAGGTGACCAGATTTTTACTAGAGTTTACTATGATAACTGTAATATTATGAAACTAATTTTTTGGAAATTCTTGCAAAAATCAAATAATTGTCAGACTTTATTGAAAATTTCAGAACTTATTCACAAATGAATTAAATATATTTTTTTTTACACTTTAATTTCATGAAATTTCAAGAAATTAAATTCTATTGTGAACATTTCTTTTATTAGTTAAATGCAGGACTCCTTAGTGAATATAAAATATCTCTATTTTTTTTAGTTAGTCTTTTTTTTCAAAAATCTGCTTTGAATAGTAAAATAAGAAATCATATAAAACTGACATTATTTAATTAAGCATTTAAAGAAAATATTTAAAGATATTATAGTCTGAAGAAAAAATTTTTTTAAAGAATAATGAATAGTTTAAAGTATTGCGGATGGGCTTGTAGCAAAACTCTGGATCCTGATTGGTCATCAAATGGCAAAATTCAAAATACGTCAGAGAAGCAGTTTTTCCTCAACTAAAGAAAAAATCGTTCTTTGAGACATCCCACGTGACGGGATTGAATATTTAAGGATGGTCTCTAACCGGTTACAGCGATTAGTCAGAGGAGGCGTTTTGCTGACACACATCTAAAATGTAATGGCAATTTCAAATCAACACGGTGATAAGGTCAGGTCGCGTTTTATTCTCTTTCTTATCTCTCTTAACAATTACTACTAGAACATTTTGTACGAACTCTTGATACCTTAACTTTCTCAATGAACATTAATTTCTACAACTCTTGTTATTCCTTCTTTTAATAAATTTCTATTTTAAAATACAAAATGTATATTTTATTATTCCACTCTTCTACACTAATCCACACATTCCAACTGAAAACCAACATTCTGATGATGAAAACCTTCTGATAATTCAACATAAAACTTGTAAGCTGTAGGGAGTTCGGTTAAGTTTGACACAAGGTTGAATAAAAGGAATATTAACCAGCTCCCTACACTTAAGGCTACATGTTGCTCATATAAATATTTTTCCTTCTAGTTACTTATGCTATCCGTTTTAGTTCTTGCTGTTATAGGAAATCTTCGTGTGATGCTATTTTTATATGCCTTTTGTTTGCGATTAACCCCGTTACAATATACTCAGACTCAGTGGATTGATTGCTTTTGCTATTTACAGCTTAGCTACCATTCGGATGTACAGTAAATATCGGCTCAGAACGAGAAATCAGAGGTTCATTCCAGTTGAATCTGTTTCATTCTCTTACGCGAAAATACCCTTGGAAAGATAATAATCCGTCTCTTCTCCCTCCGGCTATGGGTTAAATAGCAGGACAGATTGGGTTCTGTAGCCCTGGTTTTAAAATCTTACAATATTTCTAAAAACATTATGCTACTAATATATATATATATATATATATATATATATATATATATAGTGTATCGAGGCAGCAGATAATTTTCTAAACATATATTGTTAAATATAACAGACAATTAACGTCTGTTATCTTTAGTCATGAATCATTCTAAACATCGTATTTTGGCTTTAATTTAAGGTGAAAATAAAGACAAAAATTGTTCAACATTTGGATAACTTTTTATCATGTTGGTTCTAAGATTTTGGCTCACGTGAGCCATCTTCAGAGAGGTCACAGCGACGTTAACATTATGACATCTATTATCAAAGATGATTTTATCTTGTGCTGACATAAAACATTGCTATGCGATGATAACAGTCACTGAATAGAAGACACTCTTAGGCGGAGTGACGTCATAGAACCACATTACAAATTTACGAAATGCGTCTGCTATTCGGTGACTGTTATCGTCGCATAGCAATGTTTTATGTCAATACAAGATAATATCATCTTTGATGGTGGATGTCATTATGTTAACGTCCCTGTAACCTCTCTGAAGTTGGCTCATGTGAGCTGAAAGCGTAGAACCAACATAATAAAAACAAATATCCAAATGTTGGACATTTTTTCTTTTTTTTGCACCTGAAATTAAAACCAAAATACGATGTTTAGAACGGCTCATGATTAAGCATAATAGACATTCATTGTCTGTTATAATTAAAAATACATGTTTAGAAATATATATATATACGTAATTATACTTGTACATACATACATAAAAACATTTTATGTATGCATACTGTATATGAGCCTTATGTATTAACTCGCACACACACGCATAATCTCGAGGACTTGCTAGAAAAAATCCTTCTTCATAACTCAATCTCGAATTGCCACCCCCCTGATCAACCCTCACCAAAGCACTAGACAATATATCCTCTATTTTCATAAAGCCTTCGAACAGCTGAAGAAGTGAAGTGTGTACAAATTAATTTTACCTTTGAGACAATCACTGATTTCAATGTATCAATCAGTTTTATGGAGGAAAGCCTTTTGCTAAAGTGCATAGTCACGATCCTAGAAACTCGTGATGGTCACCAGTAATGCAATGGTAAAGGCGGTTGTGCATATCAGGCAAGCTAGCCTGGCGGAGCCCATCTATTTCCTGGCTGGTTTTCGATATCCCCAGACTCAATGCTGCCAGCTCAAGGCAAGGGAACCCAGTTAGATCTACTATTTAAATCATAACTAGGGATTTAATTGCATAATAAAATACATTATTTCCCTGTGTATTGAATTGTCTTCAATATTTATTTTTCATGATATCCGTGTAAAAAGCATAAAATTTTATTCCAGTTGGTTGTAATGAGAGAAAATCGATCTCTTAATACTGATGGCAGTAGCCTATCTAGTGTCTGTGCCGAATTCTTGTATAGAATTTGTCTTCCTTCTAAATAGGACAACTGATTTTGTATGCTGCTTCATAATACAAATTGAGCTAAATGCTGCCCGCAAAAGATTTACTGACCAAGTCAGACCGATTTACATACTGGAACGTGCTTTGGCTAAAAAAATCGATTTCCTGATTGGAAGAAGAAGGGATACAAATTCCTGTTGGAGACACCAATTCTTTAGTAAGACTTCTCAATTTAGGTTAGTTGTTATAAATGTGCGTTGAAGTGCAGTGGATATCGACTCGGAATGACAAATCGGAAAGCTGAGTTCAAATTCCAATTGAATTCCTTGCGTTCACTTACGTACAAATATCTTTGGGAAAGGTATTAATCCGATTCTTCCCTCCAATTATGGGCTAAATCATAGAACATATTGGGTCATATATATAAGGAAGCAGCTTTATGACAAAATCTCAAAGGTGATCTTATTAATATTAATTGTTGAAAAATGAAATATTAAAAAAGGTTTCGAATTTTTTACATTTTATCAAATGGATCGCGGATGAAGTATGTTCTACTCATAAAATGATAATTAAATTCCAATATATATATATATATATATATATATATATATATATCAAATGCTCTATTTTTATATTGACCACTGTTTAAAATCAACATTTTGAACATTGCAATTATTTTTCTGTTCCTTATTCATTTGGATATATATATATATATATATATATATATATCCAAATGAATAAGGAACAGAAAAATAATTGCAATGTTGATTTTAAACAGTGGTCAATATAAAAATAGAGCAATTAATATTTATTATTAATTATACTTTAAAACATGTACAAACTACTACAAAATTCTACATTTTCTTTCGACATTGAAAGAACAATGTCTCATCAGGTAGTTAATAATGGTGGTAATAAACGTTTTTTGACAAATAAAAAACTAAAAAAACACCACTTTCTTTTTTTAGAAAACTTTTTGTACGAGGTAAGAAGATATGAAAAAAGAGGGGAAAAGGGAAAAGGGTAGAAAAGATGAGAAAACGAAATGAGAAATACTTATTGAAATAATAAAATTCTGAATGATGAACTACAAAAACGCTATCTAGTGATGAAATGATTTTCTGCAAAGAAGTGACAATATTATATATATATATATATATGTGTGTGTGTGTGTGTGTGTGTGTGTGCAGAGAGAGAGAGAGAGAAAGTCTGCTTGCAACTTTTCCTTTCACTTAATCTAAAAGCGATTTCCAGAAATGATTGATCAGCATGATTTCATGACTAACCTTGAAAGTAATGTCACTTCTGTTCAGACAAGACAAGCCCAAATATCCGCCTCTTTGCAATCGAAGGAATTTTCTGTATTTTACTCCAGGGATCGAAACTTGCTCATTATCTCTTTCTGAGTTGGTCTATTGAAAATGATAGGTCATTTGTTGTCTCTGAAGATTGGTGCTCTCAAGAGTTTATCATTAAGCCAAAGTGAAAATTTTATGTCAGGACAAGAACGAGACTCTCATATGTTAGAATTGAAAATGGAGAGAAATGAGAATGAACTAGATCAGATTAATTCCCTATGGAAAAAATGTCTGACTCAAAGCTAATCTTTAGATTACTGGCGACAATAATTGCTAGTTTTAAAGTTTAGGGGCTGCATGAACTTTTGCAGGCATGAACATAGAAGTGTGTAAATAAATCAGTAATCTCTAGTAATATTAATGTATAATTAGTAATAGTAATGGTGAAAAAGTTATTTTCAGACAGAAAACATTCAACATTCATTCACCGAATATTAATGTATTTCTGTAGGTTGGAATTTATATAATATTTTTATTTACTTTGTTTGGACTATCGTTTCCATTTTTAGTGTTATATTCCCGATATTTCGATCGTTGTACATTCAGGCATTCTTCAGGAATACATTGGAATTTATCTAACCAGCGAAATTATAACTGAAAAAATATATTCCGGCCATGGTGTTGGCGAAAAGGAGCACCATCAAAGACAGAAACAAAGGCAATATCCGTCAAAGATATGATTGATATCAAAGGCAGAAAACACAGACGATAACAAAGGTATGAAAAGCAATAGCCGACAAAGATATGACTGACATCAAAGGCAGAAAGCACAGGCGACAACCGATATAACGACAACACGCGAAAATGATTGACAGATTTATCTGGCCATAGTGGACGTCAATGAAGCGATAACTATATAAATACGTAGAAATTTTGGATTGTATAAGTCGGGGATTTCTTGTCGAAAACAGAGGAAAAGAGAACACACACAGACGCACAGATATGCACAGAGAGAGAGAGAGAGAGAGAGAGAGAGAAAGAGAAAGAGAACGAGAGAGCGAAAGAGAACTCCTGCTGGTTAACGATTCTGCGTGTGCGCGATATTTCTATGGCTACCCTACTACTTCACGCAACCGTGCGCGACGAAGAATGAAAAATACGTTTATACTTTTATATATGCGTGTTATTGTTCGTCGTTGTCTGACAAAACCATTGTTGTTGACCAGTGAGGTTATATAACACGTCTACCGGGGTAGATTGTTCTAGTTTTACGTGGCATACTTTTTCTGGATGTATCAGTTACTTCCTTTTAGTAATGCTAAAGTTTTTTGTTTAACTCTGCTGTGGCCAGGTATTGAACTCAACTCTTTCGGTCAAGTAACTAGATTACTTCAACCAGGGCTTTTATCCACTAGACCATGCGTCCTTAAGGATGTCGTGAACATGACAACAAAGATGAAGACAACAGTCTGCATAATGTAAATAGTGTAAATAGTTATAATACCTCATCTTAAAATTATAGGCAAAACTTTTATGTGTATTTTTCTTTTCAGGAAATTAATTTCTTAAGTTCACTAAACCCCTCTGTCTTGACTTATGGGAAATTCCTTCCAAATGTTTTTCTTAGTATGCAATATTTTTTAATCATTTCATTTTTCATTTTAATCATTTCATCCAAGCAAGGCAAGATCAAAACTCTCGCTGTAACTTCACAAGGAAGATTGGGTACAATGGGTATTGAAGAAAGGATAAAAGATCAGTGGGATTCAAGAAGATATAAAATGTCAATTGACAATGCATTCAAATTTTTGGAGGGTGTAGCAATCAGAGAAACAAATAAACAGAAGGGAGTTTCACAGACGGGAAGTGCGAGGAAAGTAACTGTTGGAGTAGAAGTGGCAATTACATTTAACTATTTCAACGATAAAAGGGTGGCACCTAGATGAGAATCTATTAGCACGAATAAATTCAGATAATTGGGGAACCAGACGAAAAAGCTCATCAGAGCAGTTGCCATTAAAATATTTGTAGAAAAGACAGAGGGAAGCCACGTTACATCGGTGAGAAAGTGACTAAAGTCGAGATGCCAAGTCAGAACCAATTACATTGCAGGTCATTCTTTAAATTTTGTTGAGAACCTCAAAATGAATAGCAGGAGTACCCGACCAAATATGGCGACAGTATTTAATGCACGGACAAATGGTAGATTTATAAATGTGCAAGATAGGTTTTGAAGAGTAAAACTTTCTAGCCAGAAATAGTGAAGCCTAGAAAGTTTATGATTTTCATTAATTTCCTCTTCTAGTTACATGTCCTGCAAATTTTTCGTTGTTTCTGGTTTTGGCTATCTTTATTGGATGTAGTTTTTGTTATTTAGTAATTATCGTCTTGGCAATATTGGCGTCGACGTGCCTGAAGAATGATTGACCTTTTAAGAAGTTATACATTTAAAACCATTTCTAATCATTGATCCGAGACCATAATTTAGAGCTTTAGTATGGCAGAGTTATTAAATCATCCAAGATTTTATTAGTGTTTTTAAATAGTGGGATTAGAACGAGTGAGAATCTAAACCATTTTTCCTCCTTTAACGGGCTTCGAATGACCAAACGAGCAAAGATTTTCCGAATATTTTACTATTTACTCAAAATGTGCGTTGTGGTACAGTGGATATCGGCTCGGAACGAGAAACCGGGGAGCCGAGTTTGAATGCCAGCTGAATCCATTGTATTCATTTACGCGCAAATACCCTTGGGAAAGGTATTAATCCGTCTCTTCCTTCCAGTTATGGGTTAAATAGCAGAACAGATTGGGTTCTGTAGCCTTGGTCGGCAACCAGTCTACCGCAGAAAGCAATGGCAACCTACTGCGGGATAATCTTCTGCCCAGTCAGTCATGTCTCTTTAGAGACATGATCGCCCAAGCGTGTATCACGTAGTGCACCTAAACTGACTGACTCAAAATAAATGTATTTCCCATCGCTCGACCCTATTTCAAGAAATGAAGAAATATATTTATGGGTGTACAGGCACCATCTAGCAGCGTTAAGACCATCTGAATTTTGTCAATGGAATCTTTTTTGTCTTAAGAAAAGTCCTACCTGACAAGTCCATTGTTCGAAGACTTTATAAACTGAAGATTTCACACCTTAGAGTGATATAAAGTCAGTCTATAAGGCCCGTTTTGTCTACATTGATAGAGGTACGGAGTTTCTTAGTGTCGGAGTTTGAAACCCGTGTTTGATTAAAAAACGAAAAATAAAGACCTAAGAAAAAGAGCGGAGGCGAAAAAAAAAAAAAAAAACTGCAGTCACTACTGATAGACTAATCATTAGGTAAAAGACCTGAAAGGAAAAATAAATATTATGTAAGGACTAGTGTTCGCTCCTACTATAAACAAAAATAATAAAGATAACGGAATTTTCTGAGAATTACCACTAATAAATAGTTATATGTCATTATCAGAATGACCTCATGATTTGAATTTGTTCTCACTTAAAAGGTTTATTATGGGCCTGTCGGATATCCATGTCACAGTTAAACACAAAACCAGCTGCAACAGACAAGTAATCACGGTGTAGCCAGTGGCAACAGTAAAGTTAAGTTGTTTGTGTTCTTTTGTAAACCATTTTCTTTTTGATTTGCTCGTCAATGTTTATATACTTTCGTGTTTTATGTTATTAGGTTGTTCAAAAAATAAAGGCAGCTGGAAGTGTTGTACTTTGAAAAGTCATTTTAACATAGTATTTACGGTATATATTAGGTGAATTTTGGTATCTAATCTAAATCTAAACTTATTTATAAATGGAACTCTGTGTGTGTGTGTGTCTGTGTGTGTGAGTGTGTGTTCGTTAGCTATAGACTCCGAAACGGCTGAACTGATTTCCTTGAAAATTTACACAGTTGTACTATAAGCGTCTGCGGGTGTTCCTAGCTAGGTTTTGTTTCGAGGTACCCCCGATAAATATCGAAAATCGATAATCGAAAAAGTCGGGTGATAGAAGGAGTGGTCCGATTTTAATCAAATTTGATACACTCATAGACAAAGACATAAGAAACGATATTCAGAAGTTTCAAGGTTGCAATTCTTACAATAGTGCAGAAAATCGATAATATATATAAAAGGCAAGATGTTTGTGTGTGTGTGTCTGTTTATCTGTCTGTATGTCTGTATTTTTTTCAGCCCTTTTATTTTAGTTTTGCTTCAGGTTTGGCTCTAAGTAGGTATAATTGTAGTTCTTAGTCTCAGCCATGATACCATTTACTCAGAGGACTTATTTAGCTTTCAAAATTCAGTTTACGACGGAAAAAACTTATTTGATATCGATACAAGGAAATCAAAATTTGACTTACATCCATTCATTTTTCTTTCAGTCTACGGTTTCGCTTTAACTGGAAACAACTATTGCTTTTTAGTATTTCGTGCCAACGTCCAAAGAGTCTGAGCTCCAGGACCATGGATTAGTTTTAAAGCTTTCATTACACCCGAGCAACGCCGGGCTATACTGCTAGTACATAATAATTGTTATGCGCTCTTTGATAATTTTTAACTTATTTTCAGACAGAAATATTCTTCAAGCGTAGAAGCCCTAAATTATGAACACGACAAAATATGATCTTCGTTTACATTTCTTGCATGAGTTCACACTTGGGCAAAGCACCTCCAAAACTTCTACCAATATTGACAGAGCATGGTGAGATGGGTATACAAGTGATTGGACAGTACGAAGGTGGTTCCAGAAATTCCGTACTGGTGATGAGAGTCTTGAAGATGAAGAAGCTAGAGGGCGGTCATGCAGTCTTGATATCGAGCAATTGCAAGCATTTGTTGCGCAAAACGCACGTTAACATAGAAATGTCTCAGACGCTTGGTGTCCGTGCTGAAACAGTCTCACGACATAAACAAAGTATTAGCAAGGCAAAAAAGCTCGATAAATGGGTTCTTCGAGATCTCAATGAAAAGTGATTAAAAGTGGATCATTTACGATAACAGCAAACGATCAGATCAATGGCTTGATCGTGATGAGTTCCCCACATAATTTCATAAAACCAAAGTTGCATCAGCAAATGATTATGGTGACTTTCTGATGCTCTGAAATTGATGTTATCCATTACAGTTTTCTGGAAGTCTCGCATAGTATTAATGCACTGCTTTCCTGCAATCAACTTTCTTAAATGCATGCATACCTGCAAAAAAGATAACCTACCTTAACGAGTCAGTAAGTCAGTTAGGTGCTATACGTGATACACACTTTGGGCGATCATGTCTCGAAAAAGACATGACTGACTGGGCAGAAGATTATCCCGCAGTAGGTTGCCATTGTCTTTTGCGGTAGGCTGGTTACCAGCAAGGCTATAGAACCCAATCTGTCCTATTATTTAATCCATAACTGGAGGGAAGAGACGGATTAATAACTTTCCCAAGGGTATTTGTGCGTAAGTGAATGCAAGGAATTCAACTAGAATTCGAACTCGGCTCCCCGAGTTGTTGTTCCGAGTCGATATCCACTGCAACACAACGCACATCCTTAACGAATCAACGTGGTCCAATTCTGCTCCACGATAATCCAAGGCCACATGTTGCAACAATGACGTTGCAAAACTTCACAGATTTGGGATACGAGAGTTTATTATCTCCTCCATATTCTCCTGATCTTTCATCCACTGCTTATCATTTTTAACCACTTAAGCCCATTTTTAAATTGTAAAACTTTTAGGTCCAAACCAGACGTGAAATCAGCTTTCAAATATTTCGTTGCCACACAGCCAATAACTTTTTATGAACGAGGAATAAGGCTCGTTTTTTGACTAATTTCAATATTTCTACGGTTAATTTTTCAAGAATAGTATTGTTTTTGAAATCGGCCATTATAACAACCCAATAAACATTTCTTTCCGGCCTGTTGAACAGAAGTAGAAGTTTATCCCTTGTTTGATTTTTAAGGTTTATATTTCCGTTTCCTTCTTGAGTCTTGTGATTCCCTTATGCGGCTAGTAGCGCCTTTCGGCTTAGTGGCATTATCGTCAAGAATGCATGGTAAATAACAAGTAACAAAGAAAAGTAATCTAATGAGACCTATGATTGACTACATCCTGAAGAAACATGACATTTAATAAAACTGAATATGTTAAATAACAGGGTATCCTAGATTCTCTCTGTTGTAGAGTGGCTGACACCCCTGCAGCATCCTCAATGATGGAATGGTCCATTGTCTGAAATGGTCTATTTAAGTAAAGAATAGTAGCATTCAAGGCGTAATATTTGAGTATCATTTGAGTAATATTCGGATTGATTAATTCGACGACAATTGCGATCTAACCACCTCCTCTTTGCGTTGTAAATTCCGTCTTGTCTGTTATTGTAACTATTTTACTGTTCTGTGTATATCCGTTTAGCACCAGATATTGTGCTGAATAATACTGCAGCACACTTTCACTGTGTATCGTATCCACTTCGACGATGCAACACTTTAGTTGGTACGTCATCTAAGAAAAGAACAACAATGAATTCAGAAACGGTGGAGAAGGCAATGGTTAACATCTGCGCTATTTTTTTCCAAGAAAGTATGGCATTTCGAAAAGGAGCAGTGGAGACCCATAATCGCCAACATCTGGAAGGGATAAAACATATACTGCAACTAAAATTTGAAAAATGTATATATCTTCTTCTATGTGTCACGTTCCTTCAAAACATAGGTGGTCATGTCTGTCCACAACTTCCTGTCCAGTTATTCTCACATTGGTAACGCTCCATCCACGTTCCGCCATTCACATAAGTCCGTCAGGTAAATAGCCCGCTTCTCTTCCCTCAATCTTTCTTTTGCTCTTAATATGCCACACCCGACCTCGTTATGACGATAAACTACATCCGACAGCAAGTTCTATAAGATTTTGAAGAGCGTGGAAATATCTCAATTAATATTGTTCTCAGGTCCTCCCTGACCCAGGGTTATAGCACCTGTTAGGGTCCCAGCTATGGGTAAATAGCTAAAGAATGACATGCAACACATTTTCATGGAAAAATACCAGCAACAGTTTTGTCAATGAAATTACTAATAAAATTAAATTTTGTTCTTGAAAGACCCATAAGAAATCGATGTGACGCAAAACGAAAAAAACTAACAAAATGCCTTCTTTATTGGCTAAGGAATTTCATCTGATTTTTTATTATTCTGAGTAGAAGTGTTTTTTATTGCTATTTTCTTTAAGAATTCCTTGTTACTTAACCGCTTCGTCCATGGAATTTTTTAGTATTCTTCTGTGGAAGTATATTTATGCTTCTTCATCCGTGGGGAAATATTCTCGCGTCTAATGCCATAGACGAGTAGCGATATCACATAGTAGCGATATCACATAGTAGCGATATCACAATGATTTTTTTGCCATAAACGAGTAGCGATATCACATAGTAGCGATATCACAATGATTTTTTGCCATAGACGAGTAGCGATATCACATAGTAGCGATATCACAATGATTTTTTTTCGCTAGACCAACCTCGGTGTCGCATTTTCTAGCCTCTGTCGGAGTATAAAAATGCTACAGTTAGATATTTAAACTTCTGTGCCTGCTTGTAGTTGATATCTCTAGTTTGTTTATGGCATCTTGGGCTTTCTGTTTTGATGATGATAGCCATTTTTTTCTCACTTTCTCAATCTAAAAAACGAAGAAATCTTTTTTGTTAAACTAATCTAAACTGCGGATGTACGTTGTGTTACAGTGGATATCGGCTCGGAACGAGAAATCGGGGAACCGAGTTCGAATTCCAGTTGAATTCATTGCATTCACTTACGCGCAAATACCATTGGGAAATATATTAATCCGTCTCTTCTTTTCCAGTTATGGGTTAAATAACGGGACAGATTGTGTTCTATAGCCTTGGCAGACAACCAGTCTACCGCAGAAACCAATGGCAACCTACTGCGAGATAATCTTCTGCCCAGTCAGTCATGTCTGTTTCGAGACATGATCGCCCAAGCGTATTTCACGTATGGTACTTAACTGACTGAATCCAAACCCCCAAAGGACAGGAATGTCTGCGAAACTAAAGATTAGCATTTCGTTACCACTAGACAGAAAAAGCATGAAATTTTCTTTGAAGTTTCGTATTTTTTTAAAGACAAAACTTCTGACTTGATTTGGATAACTTCAGTTAATCTTTAACTTACCGAGACGGAACCAAAGAGAAATAAACAGAGCGGGTAACATATTTGAAGGACCTAATCAGGTGGATAATGGAACGAGGGTTGCATGGTGCAACAGAAGAATGGAAACGAAAAGGAAATTAATATTGAGCATCAGGAAGAGACAACTGAAGTTCCTGGGACATGCAATGAGGAAGGAGGGCTTGGAGAACTTGATACTAACCGGCCAGATAGAGGGAAAAAGAGACAGAGGAAAGTAGCGGGTAACATATTTGAAAGACCTAATCAGGTGGATAATGGAACGAGGGTTGCATGGTGCAACAGGAGAAGAATGGAAACGAAAAGGAAATTAATATTGAGCATCAGGAAGAGACAACTGAAGTTCCTGGGACATGCAATGAGGAAGAAGGGCTTGGAGAACCTGATACTAACAGGCCAGATAGAGGGAAAAAGAGATAGAGGAAAGCAGCGGATAACATATTTGAAGGGTCTGAGCAGGTGGATAACAGAACGGAGGTTACAAGATGTTACACGAGAAAGTGTGCTAAGAGCCACCAGGGATAGGAATACGTAGAAGGTCATGATCGCCTACGTCCTGAAAGGTCAAGGCACATAGAAGAATCTAAAAAATGATTAATAGAAGGTACTATGAAACTACAAATAAATGCTACTAAATCCGTACATTTGTTTTTAGTGGGCTAAAGTTTTTGTTTGTATATGATAAAAATTTCGTTTATCATGATTCAGTATATTGAAGCTTACTTAATTTGGTTACAAATATACACATACGTGAATTCCTAATGTCATACGGTGGAAACGGCAAAGAAAACCACTTCATTATCTTTTCTAAGAATGCATAGCAATTCTTAAAGAATGATCAAGATCTGTGAAGATTCATGATCGCCTACGCCCTCAGAGGAGTTGGTGTTTATAACTGGATTTTTTAATGTCGAACGAACTTGAAATAATTATCTTTTGTCTCTTCATTCCTGTTCTAGTAAAGTTCTCGTAAAGCAAAAATTATCCGCACTTTCACCATAACATTAGGTTAGTCACACGCCCTAGTGCTCATGCGTACTTATAGTTGGTTTTATTGTGGTCACGAGATCTAACTTTGAAGTTGATCTCGACAGTTTTCTTGCTGCTGCTATAACGTAAGTATGGCAATAGCGCGTAGAAGTGGGTATAAGTGGACCGAAAAGTTTAAAAATGGTCGGACAAGCGTGTCGCGCAAAGAAGGATCAGTGTGTCGGTCAACCGTCACTATTGGCGTGAAAATTCAGCCAGATGGATAGATGGTAATAGTAAACCGGCGACTTATTATCGATGATGTAGCATTTTTCTCTGCTGATTCGGATCACTGGTATTTGTTCCTCCTTGGTACACACTGCTAGTAGAGCGCTCATGTTTACACTGTAACGGCAGTATTAAAACTTGGCGCAATCAAGCTCATACTTCAGTTAAGTAAACAATCAGTATGAACTATAAGCACGCATGAAGGCAGTGTAACAAACCAAAATATATGTTATGGCGAAAGTACGAATAATTCTTTACATTACTTCATATTTTCCGATTAAGCAGCGGAAATGTGATTCTACAGAAGGATGCTGCGGATATCGTGGACCGAGCATGAGAGCAACGATGAGTTGTTGGAAAGAATGGCAACGAAAAGGAAATTAATATTGAGCATTAGGAAGAGACAATTGAATTTCCTGGGACATGCAATGAGGAAGGAGACCTTGGAGAACCTGATACTGACAGGCCAGATAGAAGTAAAAAGAAACGGAGGAAGGCAACGAATAACATATTTGCAGGGCCTAATCAGGTGTATGACGAAACGGGGTTTGCTAGGTGTAACAGGAGAAAATATACTAAGAGTCACCAGGGATAGGGAGACGTGGAGAACCATGATCGCCTACGTCCTGAAGGGACAGGGCACATAGAAGAATAATAATTTAGAAATGCCACGTCTGTTTAAGTTTCTAATCTTTTTGCGTAATGTGTCAGTAGGATGTGCGTTGTGATATCGGCTCGGAACGAGAAAGGGGAGCCGAGTTCGAATTCTAGTTGAATCTATTGTAGTCACTTACTCGCAAATACCCTTGGGAAAGGTATTAATCCGTCTCTTCCTTCCAGTTATGGGTTAAATAGCAGGAAAGATTGGGTTCTATAGCCTTGGTCGGCAACCAGTCTACCGCAGAAAGCAATGGCAACCTACTGAGGGATAATCTTCTGCCCAGTCAGTCATGTCTGTTTCGAGACATGATCGCCCAAGCGTGTATCACGTATGGCATTTCACTGACTGACTGATATCGTTCAACATTACAAAAGAAATTGACTTAATGTCTCATACAATAATATATGATATTTTCTTACAACGAAACGTTCGACAGTCATTCACTGAACATCTAATTCTGCTGTCGGTTAAAATTTATAAAATATTTCTCTAAAAACAATTAGTCAGGAAAATAAGTTTTGCAACTCCATTAATTGTTATTGCTTTTTTTCCGGTATTGATGGCGTCTTCCTTCCCAACAATTACAGTGGTGTTGAACGTCGACATCTTGATTTTGCCAATATTTTCTCTTCAAGTTACATGTGATATTGATTTTTGTTGTTGCTGCTGTTGAAGGTTCTCAAGTTATGTACTTTATTTTATCTAGTACAGCAATTTGTGAATCTGTAGCGCCAGTCCACAATGTACGAAGAAGGATATCTTTGCCAAGATTCACAGGGTACACTCTCACGAAATCGATTATTGATCTGAGAAAGTGCTTTTATGCCGCTGACAGATGAGACATTTCTTAATGAGTTTTTCACCATTCATGACATGCCTATGAAAGTCTCGATCTGACGAGGCTATTTCAGAATATGACAAGGGTTTATTGGTTAACAATTGTTTTGTTTTGTTTTTGTCATGGTGGCATCACCACTGCTGCCATTTATGGTCAGGTGCCCCTGCCGTTCTCCTCAGTGTTCTTGACAAGCTCCAAAGGAGAGTCTGTAATGTGATAGGTACTGATCTGGCGACTCGACGAAATGTGGCCTCCCTTTGTCTCTTCTATAAATACTTTCATGGCTTCTGCTCGGATGAGCTTAAGTCATTGATGCCTCCTCAACAGGTGTTTACTCGTGCAACCAGACTGGCAACTGGGTCCCACCCATTCACAGTCAGGTTAGCCAAATGCAGACGACAATTCTACTCCTGCAGCTTCCTCTCTCGCACTTCCCGCCTGTGGAACTCGCTCCCGTATTCTTGCTTTCCTGACAACTACAACCTCCAGAAATTTAAATGCAAAGTCAATACTCATCTACTAACCACTGGACTCTAGATCTCTCCCCTCCCCTGTATAAGCTTCCCTTTCTCTCCATCTATGTATCTGTCATCGCACCTGCTTTCTCAGCTTTCTGTTGTTCCTTTCTAACTAGTTTGTACTCCTCACTCTTTTCTAATTAATCTTTTTACATTTATGTAACCCCCTGCACATCAGTGGCGTTTCCGCCTTGCTCGGGGTGAAATGATTAAAAAAAATAAATAAAAAAACCATTTCAACGGTGTGAACTCTTCCAACCACTACATTTATTTCTCACGAGAGGTGGGGGCAGAAGGGCAACGATAGGCAGAGACAGAGAGCATAAGCCGGAGCGATAGGCAGAGATAGCCAACACTGCTACTGTAGGAACATTGCGAGTCCCAGTTCTAGTATTACTACCTAACCCGTATTTATCTTTCTACTAAGTTCCAAGTATTTGTATTTTGCTGTGTTTAATATATATATATATATATCGTTATTTCCTATTTTGGTTGTTGTTGTATTATTTCTTGCTGAGCTCTTAACCGGGTCCACGACAGTTTTTTTTTTTTTTTTTTTATCAATTCACCCCGAGCAAAGCAATATTGCCACTAAAATGGAAAGGAGCTGAGACTGAAAGAGAATATGAAAATTCTACGAAAAACTGGAGACCCAATCCTTAACATGAAACAATGGATAAACCTCTACTCCTGTTAAAATAAACGGAGAGGAGTGTGAACCGGACGAAAGGCAAAACTATATACTTCTGTTGAGGAAAAATATGGGAAATATTAGACGTTCATTGATCGAAGAGCCAGAGCTGCTGTCGGTTGAAATTTACAAAATCTTTCTATTAAGAAAAAAATTCAGGTAACTATTTTCCCAAATCTACAACCTGTTATCGCTCTTTCCAGAACTGATGATGGCTCTCCTCATCAACTTTTGTTTGAATTAAATGTAGAATGACAAAATCTCAAGTCATTCTCTTCTATTTATATGTGCTATCTATTTTAGTAGTTGCCGTTGTTGAAAGTCCCAGATTGGTAAGATTTCTGCTATTTTGTCCAGTTCTTTTTTTATTCTGTAGCGAGAGTCCACAAGAAAGACGGTCCTTGCGAAGATCTACATGCTTCATTGGCTCAACGTTATTTTAATCATATATATGAGAAAGCGGCTATATGCAACTGGGTGTTTAGATGTTTTTGAACGAGTTTGGCGCTATGTGTGACATCCATATGAAAGTTTTGATCTGATTAGGCAATTTAAGAACTTTATTCGCATTATCGTATGTTCGTTGTGGTGCAGTGTATATCAACTCGGAACGACAAATAGAGAAACTGAGTTCGAATTCCAGTTGAACTGCTTGCAGTCACTTAAGCACAAATACCCCTGGGAAAGGTATTAATCCGTCTCTTCCCTCCCATTATGGGTTAAATAATAGGACATATTGGGTTCTATAGCCTTGGCTGGGAGCCAGTCTACCACAGAAAGTAATAGCAACCTATTGCAGGATAATCTTTTGCCCAGTCAAACATGTCTCTTTCGAGACATGATCGCCCAAAGCGAGTATCACGTATGTAACTTAAATGTAAGACTGATTCGCATTTTCGGCTAAATGTTTTTGTTTTGAAGGAATTTGTGGTATTAGGCAAAACTACTCGAGTACAACCGATTCTATGTTCAATTTGTTTATCACTTATATTACGCTAGCAGTATAGCCCGGCGTTTTTTCGTCGTAAACTGAATTTTGAAGGCTAAATAAGTTCTCGGAGTAAATGTCATCATGGCTGAGACTAAGAACTACAATTATACCTACTTAGAGCAAAACCCGAAGCAAAAACTAAAATAAAAGGGCTGAAAAACTGATTTTGATCTTGCCTTTCATATATATATATATATTATCGATTTTATGCACTATTATAAGAACTGCAACCTCGAAACTTCTGAATATCATTTCTTATGTATTTGTCTATGAGTGTATCATTTGATTAAAATCGGACCACTCCTTCTATAACCCGATTTTTTCGATTATCGATTTTCGATATTTATCGGGGGTACCTCGACACAAAACCTAGCTAAGAACACTCGCTGACGCTTTTAGTACAACTGTGTAAATTTTCAAGAAAATCGGTTCAACAGTTTCGGAGTCTATAGCTAACGGACGCACACACACACACACACACACACACACACACAAAGTTCCATTTATAAATAAATTTAGATAGATTTTAAAGATTCGATATCCTCCGTTATTACCATTGAAAGTATTGGAGACTGTTTTAGCTGAAGAATGGATAACAATTTCTCTGGAAACAGTTCAAACTTTGTACAAGTCGATTCCACGCATAATCCAAGCTGTAATTACTGTCAAAGCGGTCCTATCACATATTGAAATAAATTTGCTTGAAACTTGAAGGTGTTCCCATTATTTTGTTCACACTCAGTATAATCAGGACGGAAGACTGGAAATATTTGGCACATTGGACATAGCAAAGGCAAAAGGGACAGAGAAAGGTACTACATGGGCTACAGGGTGTAGCAGATTGTCGATAATCATGATTACCAACGTCTTGAAGAGACAGCGACACAAACAAAAAGAACTAAAAGACGAAAACATAGATATTCTTTAACTCTCGATTCCGTAGATGTAGCTTCGTTTATTGGTGTAAGATAATTTTTAATTCTGCGATTACTTGATTTAGGAATCTCACTTTTTATTTCTGGTCTCCTTACATCTTGCAATGCAGCTCTACGTATAGACGCTGCACCATCTTTAGCCATTTTGGCTTAAAAGCCGAATCCTATATATATATATTATGCCCGTCGGCTCATTTTGTGAATTGACAAATTCACAAAATGAGCCGACGGGCATAATATATATAGCACCATCATTTCGATCGTTATGACTTCACTAAGACTACTTATCTACTAAAACTAAATGTATTGAGGGTAATACTAAAATTCACGTCTGAGAGCAGAGATAAACATTCTTTAAAATTGAGGTCCGACAAAAAAGAGGTGGGAAAAATAAAATGTGCTGGTAATTATCAACAAGAGTTAAAGAATATCTATGTTTTCGTCTTTTAGTTCTTTTTGTTTGTGTCGCTGTCTCTTCAAGACGTTGGTAATCATGATTATCGACAATCTGCTACACCCTGTAGCCCATGTAGTACCTTTCTCTGCCCCTTTTGCCTTTGCTTTGTCCAATGTGCCAAATATTTCCAGTCTTCCGTCCTGATTATACTGAGCGTGAACAAAATAATGGGAACACCTTCAAGTTTCAAGCAAATTTATTTCAATATGTGGTAGGACCGCTTTGACAGAAATTACAGCTTGGATTCTGCGTGGAATCGACTTGTACAAAGTTTGAACTGTTTCCAGAGAAATTGTTATCCATTCTTCAGCTAAAACAGTCTCCAATACTTTCAATGGTAATAACGGAGGATATCGAATCTTTAAAATCTATCTAAATTTATTTATAAATGGAACTTTGTGTGTGTGTGTGTGTGTGTGTGTGTGTGTGTGTGTGTGTGTGTGTGTGTGTGCGTCCGTTAGCTATAGACTCCGAAACGGTTGAACCGATTTTCTTGAAAATTTACACAGTTGTACTAAAAGCGTCAGCGAGTGGTCTTAGCTAGGTTTTGTGTCGAGGTACCCCCGATAAATATCAAAAATCGATAATCGAAAAAATCGGGTTATAGAAGGAGTGGTCCGAGTTTAATCAAATTTGATACACTCATAGACAAAGACATAACAAACGATATTCAGAAGTCTCAAGGTTTTTACAATAGTGCAGAAAATCGATAATATATATGTATAAAAGGCAAGATGTTTGTCAAGAATCCCGAAGAGAATAGTAGGAACACCCGACCAGATGTGGCAACAGTATTCAAAACTCGGGCGGATGTTAGATTTGTATAAGTACAGGACAGATTCAGGCGAAAAGAATTTCAGGGCCCTGCGCAGAGAGCCAACTTTCATAGCAGCGGATTTAGCATGGATTCGACGTAGTCATTCCACTTGAGGTCCGCTGAGAGTGTCAGGCCAAGCAGGCGTAGTGTTTTACTCTCTGGGAGGCATGCCTGTTCCATGCTAATGGGAGGAGGTGCTGTCGTCTGTGGTGGTTAATTGACAGAAGCTTCGTTTTGGAAGAATTGAATTTTTTTTTTAATCATATCACTCCAAGCAAGGCGGTAACGCCACTGATGTGCAGGGGGCTACGTAAGAGTGAAAAGATTGGAAAAGAGAAAGCCGGAAACCACATCCTAAACAGGGAACAAAGGATGAGCCTCTTCACCTGTTCAGTAGACGAGCGCGGAGTGTGAACCGGGCGAAAGTTTAGTCTATCTACTCCAATTGAAAAAGAAAAAAGAAAAGAGTGAAAAAGTTGGTAGAGAGAAAGCCGGAAACCACATCCTAAACTGGGAACAAGAAAACCGAATGCATGGTCATCAGCAAAAAGGGCAGCCCAAAGTGCCAAATACAGGCGGGAGAGTTAAAATCAAGTAGGTACGAAAATTCAAATATCTGGGAAGTGTTCTAACTGAAGACGGAAAGTGCGACACAGAGATCCAAAGGCGAATTGGCATGGCGAAAGACGCGTTCCAGAAGTTGAGTAAATTATTAAGACAGACGAAACTTTCACTAGAAACAAAGAAAAGAGTACTGGATTGCTATGTGATGTAGGTTCTTCAATATGGCAGCGAATGTTGGATAATACCAACAAAAATGAAGGGAAAAATTAAAGCAACTGAAATATGGTTCTACAGAAGGATGCTGCGGATATCGTAGACCGAGCATGTGAGTAATGACGAGATTTTGAAAATGATGGAAACGAAAAGGAAATTAATATTGATCATCAGGAAGAGATAACTGAACTTCCTGGGACATGCAATGAGGGAGGAGGGCTTGGAGAACCTGATACTAACAGGCCAGATAGAGGGGAAAAGAGACAGAGGAAAGCAGCGGATAACATATTTAAAAGGCATGAGCAGGTGGATGCCAGAACGGGGGCTGAGGGACGTTACAGGAGAAAGCGTGCTAAGAGCCACCAGGGATAGGGGACGTGGAAGGCCATGATCTCCTACGTCCAGAAGGGACAAGGTACATAAAAGAAGAAAAGAAGAATGATAATACTTTGTCTGTCATTTTAATGAAGCCAATATTTATTTATATATATACATATATATTCTTTAGCAACATATTTGAATTTTTATTTGTTTAACATTATTTTTTAATGAGTAGATTAAAAGTAGATTTGAGTAGAAAGTCTGTTTATATATATATATATATATATATATATATATATATATATATATAGGAAAAACTACTAAAAAGTTGTAAGTTTAAAAATGTATTTAACTATATATAGTTAGACAGTACATTATAATTTCCACTGTTCTTAATATCTATCTTCCGGAAAGAATCGAACCTGCATCCTCTCAACATCGGGTAGATGCCGTCTTTAGGCCAAATGTCTCTTACCACTAGTCCACGAAAGATTTCATGGTAGATAGGATTTCATGGTAGACAGGATTTAACATTTATATAGATATTCTCATGATTCCTTTTACTGAACGATTAATATCAGTTCTGTTAGGACTGCTTTTCCTGCAGGAAAATAAAAAGTCGAGGGTTCATGCAAGATCTTAGCTTAAACCAGACCTATGTCTATCGTTTTTATCCTAGTGTAAACTGGCTTCTGTAGATCTATTCTAATGTAAAACCGGAACTATGTATGCTTTTCACTCTAATGTAAACCGAACTCATGCCTAAGATTTTATTATTCTGTAAACTACGCTTATGTATAAACTGGATTTTTTTGAAATTGTGAAAGCACAGTAAAACATTTAGTAGAATTTGCCGACTGAATTTAGCAAACCTTTGTTGCATAAATATAGCTTATATATATATATATATATATATATATATATATATATATTAACAATAATAGTGTACATAAAAAATAACACTGTTAACTGATACTATTGCAACCAAATGCATAATAATTACAAACATGATGAAACACCACTGAAAAACATAATAGGTAGAAATGTTATACCAATTAGTAATAATAAACAAATTAAGCTCATCATATATTATAAAAAATTCAAACAATTGACTTCATAATCTATAATAACCTTACAACCACACAACTAAATCCTCTACAGAATGTAGTGTATCAATTTATATGCACTTTCAGACATTGTATCTCTGGTAGTAATAATAAACTCACTATATATATTTGTTTTTACTACAACCACGCTCTCCCGTAGACTTTCTGACCATAGTTCAATTAAATAATATTTTTTAGAAAAACATAGTCATGTATTATAGAGATTTTAGTCGATAACACAGTAATACTCACACATGCACACAGTAAAAAACAAAAAAAACATTCAGATATTGGAGGCCATCTACATTAAATCAGAGCAACCGACACTCAATAAAATCAAATTTCAATCTAGTTACAACACATTACATTGCATTTAGACATATGGTTCTGTTGTTAACATTTCGGTGTCTCACGTGGTGTGACGTCATAAAACAGCATTACAAATTTACGACCTGCGTCTGCTATTCGGTGACTGTTATAGCGATGTTTCATGTCAACACAAGATAATATCTTCTTTGATGGTGGATGTCTTTATGTTAACGTCCCTGTAACGTCCCTGAATATGGCTCATGTGAACCAAAAGGTTAAAACGAGAATAATAAAAAAATAAATCTTGAACAATTTTTTTTTATTTTCTTTATTTAAAGCCCAAATACGATCTTTAGAACGTCACATGATTAAACATAATAGACATTCATTTTCTGTCATCTTTAACAATATATGTTTAGAAAATTATCTGCTGACCCGATACACTATATATATATATATATATATATATATATATATATATATATATATATATTTATATATATCTATAATCAATGCATATATATATTTCTAATATATACATGCAGATATATATATATATATATTGGTTTTATATTTTTATATATCAAGAACAATTTTGATAACAAAAGTGAAAAAACTAGTTACCCCCACAGTCAGTCAGTTAAGTGCCATCCGTGATACACGCATGGGCGATCATGTCTCGAAAGAGACATGACTGACTGGGCAGAAGATTATCCCGCAGTAGGTTGCCATTACTTTCTGCGGTAGACTGGTTGCCGACCAAGTCTATAGAACCCAATCTGTCCTGTTATTTAACCCATAACTGGAAGGAAGAGACAGATTAATACCTTTCCCGAGGGTATTTGCGCGTAAGTGAATACAATGAATTCAACTGGAATTCGAACTCGGCTCCCCGGTTTCTCGTTCCGAGCCGATATCCACTGTCCCACAACGCACATCCTTGCACAAGTGCCAAAAAAACAGCTTAGCATGATGCTAAAAGGGCACAAAGGTTTATCATCAAAGTGCTATTTGAAGAGGAAAGATCAAATTTTTTTGCCATTACTTTTTAAAATATTTAATCCTTTCTAACAGTTTTCAGTTAAAATTTACGCCAGGTTTACATAATGTTACTATTAATAAAAACGTAATATTACGCAAGTCGTTTTTGGTCGTTGAAAGAAACGTTAATTTGAACATTCTTACAAAAATCAACTTATTGTCTGATTTTAATGAAACCTTCAGGACTTATTCACAAATGAATGAAATTTTTTATGCACTAATTATTGTTACAAAATCTTGGTAAATTTATTTCTCTTACATCTGTAACTCCACTCCAACTCTAATTCATTGCATAAACTTTAGTAATACATTATTTATACCAATTTTGTTTTAGTTAAATGCGGGACTCATTAGGAAATGTAAATCATGTAATTTTTTTTAAATTACGAGATCATTTTTCCGAAAATCTTCTCCAAATACTAAAATCTAAAATTCTTTAAAAATACGCTAATTTTTATGTAGATGACTTTTTAATTTATTTTATGAATAATATAATTTTATGATATCATATTCTGAAAAAGAAAAAAGTTCGATGAATACTGAATTTTTATAAGAATTTTTTCATTTTTTTTTTGCTAATTAAAGTTTCAGAAATCTTTTAAATTTCTTCCAGTTACTCAGTGTCCTTGGTTGTTAATTCATGAAAAAAGACTTTATTTATAGATCGAAAATTCATTAGCTTAATACAAGTCATTTAGAATTAAGATTTTTTAAAAGATTTCTCATTTTCTTTTATTTATGTTGAACTGCACATATTTTTTTTTTTACTATGGAAGCTTATAAGAGACTTACCATTAAAAGATCACGTGTTTCAAGTGTTGTCCCTCTTACGAAATATTAAATTTGGTTATGTCAATTTTTGGTCACTAGACTTCCAGATTGATTGATAACAGGTGCTGTCATCGTCTAATTGAAATGTCAACGAGTCAGACTTTTGTGATCATGAAATACTTTTATTCTAAATTTCATTCCATTGTTTCAAATCAGATTAATTTAACTTTAAATTTGCTAATTTTGCAAAAATAATCAGTGTGAGATGTATATTTCATTTTGGCAAGATTTTTAAAACCGTGAAATAATTTTTGTTTACAAATGTGTCGATTGCTCAAAAAAAAAAAAATGGCCGAAAAATTGAAAATTCTAATGAATATAAATTTTGTTTGAAATACACCAGTGGACTTTGCTTAGTAGAAATGCTAAATTTTGAGCTAAAATCAAATTTTCAAGAAAATTTTTTTTTATTTTAAAAAATTCAATTTAAAACTTAAGTATCGAAAATGGAGTGGAGGTACCTAAACAAAAAGAAAAAGAAACTAAATCTGTTAAACACAAAACATTTAATGATTAAGCTGAAATATATTCTGAATTCTCAGCACTCCCCTCTCTCCTTCATGTGCGTTTGTAATCGCTTTAACATAAACATCGCTTTAGTCCGATCAAGTCCTAAATAAAATAAATGAAATCAATTATTAAAATTATACTTTAAGTAACTTTTGTAACGAATACCAAAAGTTTGTGCTGCAATAATGAAGACAAAATATATATTAATATATATGTCTATATTTTGATCAGAGCAAAAGTTTAATCATGAAATGTATATTTTTTGTCATAATAAAATTTCTAATAAAAATTTTGTCTCACTTCATTTTTAAACATTTAAAATAATTTTGTCTCATTTAAAATATAAAAATAACTATTTTTGTAACAATTTAAAAATTACTAGAAAAAACCCAAACATTTAAAACTGTAGTTATATATATATATATATATATATATATATAGTTCTATTACTGATAATTATATTTTTATAAGTAAATGTGTGTGTGTTTTAATATGCTAATGCATGCGTATTTGTTTGCTGGTGCGAGTTTTTTTTTTTTTTTTTTTGCTGGGGTGGCGTGCGTGTTTGCGGGTTTTATATAATTAAGATAAGATTAGCTTGCTTATTTCCGCACGTGATCCGATGCATGCTTACACATTTCTGGTGTATATATGAGTGTGTGCGAAACAGGAAATAGAAAGAGGTCAAAGGAATCGTCCGGTTAGAAGTCGTGACTAATGCCTTTGAAATGTCAAACAAGACCTTCGAAGTCGGTCTCCGAGGTCAACCACTTTTCTTCATTCCTTAGAAGAAACACCTGTAACAACGGGATAAAAACGGCAGGGGGAGATTTTTCTTTCTTTCTCTCCCCCTGGGCATAGAGTCCACAAACATAATGCTATGATGAGAGCGCCGGCCATAGAGGGAGCTTAAATAAACTTATCTCGCAGACAACTGATAGTGGAATCAACTATCTCTCTCTTTTCTTCTTCTTCTTCTCTCTCTCTCTTTCTCTCTCTCTCACTCTCTCTCTCTCTCATTCACGGTTCCATCAACTTTTGCTGGAATAGAAAACTAAACAGACCAACCTTTAAAGTTTTCTGAGTTGATCTGCATTCAGTTAAGTGCCATACGTGATTAGGCGATCATGTCTCTTTCGAAACACGACTGACTAGGCAGAATATTTTTCCACAGTAGGTTGCCATTCCTTTCTGGAATAGACTTATTTATGGCCATCATAATAGACTTCAATCTATCTTACTATTCAACCCATAACTGGAGGGAAAAGAAACTGAATAATAACATTCAAAAGGGTATTTGCGCGTGAAAGCAACTGGAATTCGAACTCGGCTCTCCGATTTTCCAGTCGATATCCACTGCACCACAACGCGCATCTACTGGTATGGGAGCCAAAAAGCATTATTACCAATACTAAAACTTCATTTTTCGTTTATTTCTGAAACATTCACTTGTAAAACTTCTTCTGAGTAAGTTTGTTAGTCTTATACCAGAAGATAAGCAAATCAGTAAACATTCAAGGTGCGACAGCAATACGTCTCACATATACCACTCAAAAATACGTCCTACAAAATGGTACAACATTTGCTAGATGAAGACATAATTGCTAGTAATATCTTATGTGGGAAGTATTTCTGAGTGTTGTATGTAGGAGGTATTTCTGCCACACCATGTATAGCACATTCATAGTTGGATCTTCTTTGATCTTCCCTATCCCTTCAGAACTCGAGCTATTATGATTCTCCACTACTTCCTATTCCTTGCAACACCAAGCAATGTTTGACCTCTTACCAACCTTCCATGTTCATTTAAACAAGCTCGTTTGGTATGTTTCCCCGTTTGCCTTCAATTTGGCTTATGGCCATATCACTTTGAAAATCCGTAATTAAGCAGCGTCGAACCTGGTCATTAGTTGGATGGGTAACTGCTTGGGAATACCAGAGCGGTAAGATTAGGTGTGGGTGGAGGTGTAATGGATAACAAATTGGAATAAGAAATCAGAGAAATTCCAGTCGTGTTCGTTACATTCCCTTTTGCGCAAATACCCATTTAGAAAAAGCATGAAAAATCTCTTACCCCAGCTATGAGTAAAATAGTAGAATAGACTGGGTCCTATTGTCTTGGTTGGCAACCAGCCTACCGCAGAAACTAATGGCAGCCTACTGCCAAAATGATTTATGAATCAAAGAGAGACAAGATATCTAAAGCGTGCACTAAAAGAAGGAATGTCCTGTTAGTGTCAACTTCTTCATATTAAATTTCCCAGAGAGTTCAACTGCCCCTTTCTGATTGTAAGTATAAGTGAACATTTATTCATCCTTTTTTCTTAAAACTTCCTTCTTGCTTACAAGCATCTTTCTCTGGAACTACATGTCCGTTGTTTCAAACCGCTTCCTCATCGGTGAGGAAATTGTTCAACATTCGCCACTACATCGGAGGATTGATATTATATAACCGTTTATCAGCTTATATTTTTTGCCAACGAAATTTTCCTGTTTCCTAATATTACGCTTAGTTTGTGGAAAACATCTTTTACTAGTCCAGGGCTTTTTCGGATTTGTGTGTGTCTTTATCCAGGTTGTTAAATTTCTTTACTTGCTTCATTCGCCCGGTTCACACTCCACCCACGTCTATTGAACAGGTTAAGAGGCTCATCCCTTGTTCCCTGTTTAGGATGTGGTTTCCGGCTTTATCTTTTCCAATCTTTTCACTATTACGTAGCCCCCTGCACATCAGTGGCGTTACCGCCTTGCTCGGGGTGATACGATTAAAAAAATAATCTGACAACTTCAATTTCTTCCTCGCACTTTTGATGTTCTCCTTCTTGCTAATGACTATACATTCAGTCTTCTTAAAAGTAATGGTTAGTCCTTTCTTCTCACCTTCATTTACTACCTTGGATAATAAGGCTTACTATTTATAGTCATATATCTCCAGTAAGGTAAGTTTTTTCCGAAAACGGGCGAGCGCGAACAGGGAACAATGCCGTAACATTTTAGCCTTGAAACAGTTGCTTATTTTACCATTTTTACTTGTTTCTCTGAGTAAGCCAGCAATGTTGTTTCGTAATTTTTATATTTCTCTTTGGTTATGAATAACATTTCATAACAAAGACAATAAAAATAAAACTTATTCATTAATTCAAATTTTATTCATTCATTAATGAAACTATTCCATAAATTGTAATGCAACCTTTTCACTTAAAACGTTTGAGAGCTCTACGTTAAATGATGATCGGAAAATTTCCGTTTTTTGATAAAAGACTTAGACTAGTACGGCACAAGGCTACGAGGATGGAGCGTTTATCCAACGCATTTAGCAATTAATGGTCTATGAACTTAGATTGCTAATTAAATTCCCTAAGATATAATGTATGGTTATCAACAAAAGGATTAGCGCAAAATGAAAAGTACAGGTCTGGGATACTAAAATCAAGCAGGTACAGAAATTCAAATATCTGAGAAGGCTTCCAAACAGAGGGACAAAAAGTGCGTCACTGAGATTCGAAGTCGAACAGCGGTGGCCAAAGACTCATTCCAAAAGCTTAGCAGAGTATATTTTCATATTTTCATGATTACTGCTCCCACGAACTTAGGTAACCGGTACCCTCTACATAAGAATTTACTTGGGCAATCAGACTGACAACAAGGTCCCACCCTTTTACAGTTAAATCTACTAAATGCAGCCGACAAATCTACCCCATCAGCTTCTTTTCTCGCACTTCCCGCCTGTGGAACTCCCTTCCGTATACTTGCTTTCCTGACGGCTATAACCTCCAGGAATTTAAATGCAACTTATCCACTTGACTCCAGTTCTTCCCTCATCCTTTCTACATCACCCTGTCTATCTTGTTCTTTTCCTTTCTCTCTACATTCGCAGTCTTTACACCTGTGTTCCCATACTTCTCTTGCCCTTTCTCTGACACCCCCTGTAACTGGTTCTTTTTCTTTACCCTCCTCCTGCCTTTTACTCTTTGATGTAGCTCCCTGTGCATCAGTGGCGGTACCGCCTTGCTTGGGGTGAAAACAAAATTATTAAAAGACAGAAAAAAATTCTTTGGAAAAAAAGAAAAGAGTATTGAACTGTTACTTGATGTCTATCCTTCTGTATTGAAGCAAATGCTGGACAATCTCTTCAAAGATAAAGGAAAGACTTGAAGCAACATAAATGTGGTTCTACAGAAAGATGCTGAGGATACCATGAGCCGAACATGTGAGCAACAATGAGGTCTTGGAGATAATGGAAGCAAAATAGAAACTTATAATTTTCTGGGTTATGTAATGAGGAAGGAGGACTTCGTAAATCTGATACTCACAAGAGAGATAGTAGACATAAGTCGGGTTTACAGTAAAGTAAAATGTATGCATAGGTCCGGTTAGCATTAGTTATGTATGCTTAAGTCGGGCTTACACTAAACTAAAAATTGAAGGCACAGTTGCAATTTACTCTAGACTGAAAATGTAGATATCGATCTAGTTTATTTTATTTCATTTTATTTTTAATCATATCACCACGAGCAAGGCGGTAATGCCACTGATGTGAGGGGGCTACATAAGAGTAAAAAGATTAAAGGAGAGTGAAAAGAAGGACGAACCAGTTAGAAAGTAGCAGCAGAAGGATGGGAATACAGGTGTGATGACAGTTGCAAAGGTGGAGAGAAAGGAAATGATCTAGGGTCAAAAGGTCAGATATCGGCATAGTTCACTTAGAATCAAAAAGGTCTATTTTATACTAGTATAAAAATGGTAGACATAAGTAAAGGTTGTAGAATAGTAAAATGAGTTCGGTTTATACTAAAGCAAAGAGTACACGTCAGCCTATTTTACATTAGAATCAAAAAGGTCCAGATTACATTAAGATCGCCTCGACTGCAGCCACTTCCCCATCGTCGAAATGTGGCCTCCCTTTGTCTCTATAAATACTTTCATGGCTTCTGTTCGGATGAGCTTAAGTCATTGATGCCTCCTCAACAGGTGTTTACTCGTGCAACCAGACTGGCAACTGGGTCCCACCCATTCACAGTCAGGTTAGCCAAATGCAGACGACAATTCTACTCCTGCAGCTTCTTCTCTCGCACTTCCCGCCTGTGGAACTCGCTCCCGTATTCTTGCTTTCCTGACGGCTACAACCTCCAGAAATTTAAATGCAAAGTCAATACTCATTTACTAACCACTGGCCTCTAGCTCTCTCCCCTCCCCTGTATAACCTTCCCTTTCTCTCCACCTATGTATCTGTCATCGCACCTGATTTCTCAGCTTTCTACTGTTCCTTTCTAACTAGTTTGTACTCCTCACTCTTTTCTAATTAATTAATCTTTTTACATTTATGTAACCCCCTGCACATCAGTGGCGTTTCCGCCTTGCTCGTGGTGAAATGATAAAAAAAAAAAAAAAAAAAAGATAAAAACGGTAAACATAGATCTGATATAAAAGTAAGAATTGCAGTGAATCCCATTCAGGTAGATAGCCTTTTTTTAATTGTGGGCTTTTCCCACCTTTAGACGTTCATGGCCCTCCACATCTAACCCTAACCCTACAAAAGAATGTAGTGCGTAACATAATTGATGGACGTGAGCAAATAAATTGCAGAACAGTGCTTTTTTAACAAAAAGAAAAAACTTATCAAGAGCTACAAGAGACAGGAAGATGTGGACGTATTTTCCCATTATTCTTTCTTTCATTTTCTTACTGAAAGTAATTAGTTTTTTCCCCTTTTTCAGCGACATCAAAAAGGAATAGTCTATTATTTATTAAGTATTGAAAGGGCATAACGGTTGTGCGAACTAACGAAGCACAATTATAATAGGATGTTTTTGTTGTTTATGTTTAAATGCTGAGTTAAATGAGAATCCGAATGTACAAAATTAAACATCGAGTTTAAGGCTTTCTGAAATAATTTTTGTCCGTGCATTCTCTTTTCCAATCTTTTCATTTACTTCTCCACCCACATCTATTGAACAGGTGAAGAGGCTCATCCTTTGTTCCCTGTTTAGGATGTGGTTTCCGGCTTTCTCTTTTCCAGTCTTTTCACTTTTCTTCTTTTTTTTTCTTTTTTTCAATTGGAGTAGATAGACTAAACTACCACCCGGTTAACACTCCACTGTTTAGGATGTGGTTTCCGGCTTTCTCTCTTCTAATCTTTTTACTCTTTCACGTAGCCCCCTGCACATCAGTGGCGTTACCGCCTTGCTCGGGGTGATATGATTAAAAAAAAAAATAATGCTGTTATATCTGCTCTGGTACCCTTGCTATGCGTCTCCATTCAGGAATCTCGACTTCAGTTACTTTCTCACTGAAATGACGTTATTCCATCTGTCTTTTCTACAAATATTTTCGTAGCTACTGCTTTAACTCGTTTTTTCCTCTTGTGTCCCGACTACATGAATTTAAGCGTACTACTAGACTGGCATCTAGGCCCACATTTTTACTGCTTAAATAGTTAAACGCACTCGCCATTGCTATCCCAACAGATTCTTTTCTCGTAATTCATGCCTGTGAGAATCTCTTCCGTTTAGGAGGATTTTGCAAGTTGCTTGAAGCAGTGTGCATATTAGGTGTATGGGTAGGTTTTGAAGGCTATCACAATGCGTTTAGTGAAATAAAGGAAGATAAAGAAGATGTTGGGTATTACCTATTTATTAATCATTAATATTTCGAGATCATAGTTTCATCTTCAGAATGATAGGAGAGCTTGATTTCACGTCCGCTCGGAGCCCGTTCCTTTCAACGAATGGTCGTCTTTCGGTGCTACCGCTGCTCTTAATTGTAGTGTGTGTGTGTGTGTGTGTGTGTTGGCTTCCCTGATAACTACAATCTCCAAAAACTTAAATGCAACGCTAGTCGGCATCTTCTGTCTTCTTGAATCCCGTTCATTTTGTGTCCATTCCTCAGTCCTTGTTATCTAAACTTATTTATAAATGGAACTTTGTGTGTGTGTGTGTGTCTGTGTGTGTGTGCCCGTTACCTATAGACTCCGAAACAGCTGAACCGATTTTCTTTAAAATTTACACAGTTGTACAATAAGCGGCTGCGAGTGTTCTTAGCTAGCTTTTGTGTCGAGGTACCCCAGATAAATATCAAAAATCGATAACCGAAAAAATCGGGTTATAGAAGGAGTGGTCCGATTTTAATCAAATTTGATACACTCATAAACAAAGACATGAGAAACGATATTCAGAAGTTTCAAGATTGCAGTTCTTGCAATAGTGCTGAAAATGTGATATCGATACCAGGAAATCAAAATTTGACTTCCATCCATTCATTTTTCTTTCAGTCTACGGTTTCACTTTAACTGGAAACAACTATTGGTTTTTTGGTCTTTCGTGCCAACGTCCGAAAAATGTGAGCTCGAAGACCATGGATTAGTTTTAAAGCTTTCATTACTCCCGAGCAACGCCGGGCTATACTGCTAGTATTCAGTATTCGCATTCGCTTTCACTCCCTGTAAAACCTGCATACTAGTAGCATTAACGCCTTGCTTGAGGTGAAATAATTTTTGAAAAATTTCAAAATAATGTTGTAAGTTGAACAAATGCTTTAGGCCTGAGAGTAATATATGGATTAAACTTTTGAATGAGATTAATAACAGAGTGTCGCAGTTTTAAAAGATGAAGAAGGAAAGGGTTTGACTATAATGTTTTCTGAAAGAAGAATTAAGTTATTAAAGACAGTGAACAGGCAATTGTTCTACCAGTTTTTTATTTGCTCGATTGAATGCAATTAAGCCGACTATTCGAGCGACACACACACACATTCTTACATAAACTTTCACATAAATACTTTAATGCAATTTCACACATATACATACAAACACACACGCAGAAAATACAAGAAAATATAAACCAACAAATTCTAACAAAGAACGAAATCATGTCGCCCTTAGCAATACTTAGTATTAAACCAAAAACACTAAATAAACATCACGCATGTTTTGTAAGGGGATTTTAATTTACATAACATAATTCACAAGATTGTGTACGCAAACATAGGCCAAATATTAGCGCAACACTATGCTGAATGTATTCATAGAATTACAGATGCGAGTTATAAAAACTAAAAACTCAAAAGTAATTGTTTATATTATACTTTCCAAAGTAACTTAATTCAAAACAGAATATTAAAGCCCTTATTTTTTTTTTCAAAAATATAAATTTTCTTCATTCCACTCCACATATATTTTCATAAACATGGCTGCATAGTTATAGAGATTAAAGCATTAGAAACAAAGAAGAGAAAATGAAAGTGGAAAAGAGAGAAAAAGGGTGAATATGACTGAAGGGTTCTAAGAGGGAAAAGAAAAAAAGAAATGAGAGATAGATATGTGTGCGGGGGACAAAGAAAGGAACTGTAAAGGAAAAAGAAAAGAATAAGAATTAGATGAAAGTGAAAAAAAGAAAGAACTTCGAGAGAAGGTGAGAGAGGGAGGAAGAAAAAGAGTGGTGAGATGAATAAGGCAGAGAGAAGGGATTTGTATTTTGGTAAGATTTGATCTAATATACCAGTCGTTGGGGTGGTCAACGAAAAACTTATTTCATATTCAATTTGTTTCATGACAGCTTGTAAGTAATTTATTTCGGTTGTAGTATATATATATATATATATATATATATATATATATATATATAACCCAGTGATCGTAATAAAGGTTTCAGTTCGAAGTTCCTAGCACCTGAAAAATTCAGAAACTGACAATAATTGTTGATTCACACTGTCACTATGTATATTTAGGAAACAAGAATTTAAAGTTATATTAAATTCAGACAAGTTCTGTTTAATGTTTTTATGAAATTTTTCTCATTTTTAAATAAGTTATTACACATACTCATGAAAATTCAAAGCTAGCTAAGAACACTCGCAGACGCTTATAGTAGAACTGTGTAAATTTTCAAGAAAATCGATTCAGCCGTTTCGGAGTCTATAGGTAACGGATACACACACACAGACACAGACACACACACACACACACACACACACACACAAAGTTCAATTTATAAATAAGTTTAGATTAGATTTTATTAGAGGAACGTATTGTAAATGGACTTATTATAGTATGTATCATTCAAGTCCGGCATGGAGTGAATCTTGGCAGCTTTCAATCTTCACCATTAATTCACTTTTCAACCAAGTTTCAAACAGTTCACAAAGTTAGATAGCACACCTCCCTAGCTACATTTTGAAAAAAAAAATTGAATTTTAATCCAGTAGAATTTCTTATTAGAGGCCACAACTTGAACAACATAAGGTATGCAGATGATACAGTGCTGATTGCAGACACAGAAAGGAAATTGCAAGACCTCCTACAGTAAGTATCGGTGGAGAGTAACAAAAAAGGGCTACAAATAAACTTTAAGAAAACTGAATGCATGGTCATCAGCAAAAGGTGCAACCCAAAATGCCAAATACAGGCTGGGGATACCAGAATCAAGCAAATACAAAAATTTAAATACCTATGAAGTGTTCTAACAGGAGATGGAAAGTGCGACACAGAGATCCGAAGGCGAATTGGCAAGGCAAAGGACGCGTTCCAGAAACTGACTAAACTACTAACACACAGGAAAATTTCACTAGAAACAAAGAAAAGAGTGCTGGATTGCTATGTGATGTCAGTTCTTCAATACAGCAGTGAATGCTGGACAAAACTGGAAGCAGCGGAAATATGGTTCTACAGAAGGATGGTGCGGATATCGTACACTGAGCATGCAAGCAACGAGGAGTTGGAAAGAATGGCAACAAAAAGAAAATTAATACTGAGCATCAGGAAGAGACAACTGAAGTTCCTGGGACACGCAATAGGGAAGGAGAGCTTGGAGAACCTGATACTGACTGGCCAGATAGAAGGAAAGAGAGACAAAGAAAGGCAACGGATAACATATTTGCAGGGCCTGATCAGGTGGATGACGGAACGGGGGTTGACAGGAGTAACAGGAGCAAGCATACTAACAGCCACAAGGAGACGTGGAGAAGCATGATCGCCTACGTCCTGAAGGGACAGGGCACATAAAAGAAGAAGGAGAAGAAAGAAAGTTACAACAAAATATGTGAAGTTCGAAAAGGGAAACTAACTACATAAGTACGTGAGTGACTAACGCTTCTAAATCTTATTTTTTATAACTTTTTCTGTTTAATATTTTTGCATGTAGTTTTCAGCATTTAAATTCTGATGATATCGTTTATCTTTTTTATCAATTAAACTTTGCTTATCACTTTACTCTAATTGATTATCAGAATTAATGATAAATAATAATTTTTATTGATTTTTTTAATCAGTTGCATAAATTTTCTTTAGTATTTTTGAATGCGGTTTTCAGCATTAAATTTATATTAAATTAATAGCAACGCCTGGATTAATCCTGGATTACATGGAAAAATGCGCGCATGAAAAGTAATATTCTTAAGATTATATTAAACCTGGAAAAGAACAGGACAGGTTATTAAACCTGGAAAAGTAAAGGACAGGTTATTAAACCTGGAAAAGTAAAGGACAAGCTATTCTAGTGAAGTTAAAAATAAGAAATTTCTTACTTAAAATATTGCAGCTAAAAATAATTCAATTTTTATTTTTAACTGCAATATTTTAAATAAGAAATTTCTTATTTATCACTTCACTAGAATATTTTGTCCTTTCCTTTTCCAGGTTTAATAACCTGTCCTGTTCTTTTTCAGGTTTAATATACTCTTAAGTATATTACTTTTCATGCGCGCATTTTTTCATGTAACTGACATTTATTGTAAGAGTGTATAGTAATTGTTTGTAATGTAGAAAAGTATTTTAAACGATTTTACTGTAGGATGTATTGTAAATTAATTTTTTTGTAGAAATATCTTGTAAATGAATTTACTATACAAATGTATTGGAAAATATTTTTTTTAGTAGAAATATATTTTTAATGATTTAATATAAAAATGTATGGTAAATGATTTTACTGTAGATATCTTTTGTAAATGAATTTGCTACAAGAATGAAGTGAAAATGATTTTACTGTAGAATTTTAATGTAGAATTATATGGTAAATGGATTTATTATAGGAATGGATCGGAAATGATTTTACTGTAGAAATGTGTTGTAAAAGATTTTATTATATAGGTTCAGTAAAAAAGAGGTTATCGGTAGTGAAGAACAAATAATCCCGTAAGGAAAAATAATAAAATCATTTGTTTAACATAAATGCATTTTAAATGATTTTACTAGCGGAAAAGTCTTGTAAATGATTTTACTGTAGAATAAGCTTGTTACATGGTAAATTTTTGTTTGATAAAAATAATAGAGAAGTGATATTATTTATCACATAGATAAATTTTATATCAGATCGGATCGTCGGTGACTAAACTGTTTCCCACCAGTATATTTGTGTCCGTGTAGATTGTGTGCGCTAAATTTCCAGCAGGGTTTAAAAAGTGGGATGAATCTTCTTGTCAACGGTCATCAATCACAAGGGGGTAGACTGGGTTCCTTAGCTGTGCATGGAACCAATGCAGTAATGACCAAATATCGCTGACTTGTTGGCTTCCTCGACTGAAATCAACAGGCAGAGTGAAGGATTTCACCGACTGAACCAACATCCACTTGTCAGTGACCAACGCGCGGATTTTATCAACTATGGTTTAACCCGGAGACTGATGGGCATCTTTAGGTCTACTGCGCAAGACTCGTTGAGCATTGATGAATACTGATTTCTAATCAAGATATGTGGATGGAATTGGTCCGGGGCTCAGCTGCAAGATGACCCTACAGTTTTATCTTGTCGTATGAATGATGTTTATGATAAGATAAATTATATTAAAGAATTATTTATTTATGTTTGATTTTTAGAACAAAATATGCAAAGAATTCGGAATTAATTTAATCAAAGTCTATCAATCTATCTACCAAACGAACACTGGTTGTTCTTCCACAATTCAAAGTGTAAAACTTGAGTAAAAGTTCCACTCCATCTGTGAAATTATGTAGACAAATATGATAATTCTATGTTAATCGGGATTGTGAAACAAGAAATTCAAAAAGACAAAAAATGTGAAAGAAACTGAATAATAATAATAATAATAATAATAATAATAATAATAATAATAATAATAATAATAATAAACAAATTTCAATTCAATCAAATATTACAATCCTGTAAATTTTCGAGAAATCAATATATATATATATATATATATATATATATATATATATATATATATATATTTCGAAAAGATAAATAAGTGCAAACAAAGAAATAAAAGCGAAAAGGCTTCTCTAATTTGTCTCCAGGGTGGGGTTAAATAAAAGCGAAACAAAGAAATGAAAACCTCGAAAGTTTACAAAAAATTGAATGCATTATTTATGAAGAGACGAATTCTAATGAATTGCTGGCAAAGAGGTTTCTTGTTTTCATTTGGTTTATTCGTGAATTCATATTCATTAGATGCAAACTTGAACACAGAAGAAACAACTTTTAAGAAGCAAAAAACAACAGCATTAAATGATTAAAATATAACATTAAAAAAATGTCATCAAGATAGAAATATGCCTTAATCTAACATATTCTCGGTTCCTATTCTCTTCTAGGATTTCACGTTAGCACGTTCAACGTCAATGGACGTTAATTTACATTTTCGAAATTGTTTTCGCTCAGCCATTTTAATTACATAACGGCGCCCCACCTCTTGTTCATTGTATCTTCCGTACACATCAAAACCAAAAAGAAATATTATAACTTTGAAGGCACATATTTTCTTCCAGGAATAGGAAGCAATGTAATAATTCAGTCAGTCAGTTAAGCGCCATACGTGACACACGCTTTGGGCGATCATGTCTCGAAAGAGACATGACTGACTGGGCAGAAGATTATCCCGCAGTAAGTTACCATTGCTTCCTATGGTAGACTGGTTGCCGTCCAAGGCTATAGAACCAAATCTCTCCTACCATTTAACTCATATCTGGAGGGAGAAAGACCTTACATTATTATATTAAGTATAATTAGTGGGGGATCAGTTTATTACTTAATTCCAACTATTATATTCAATCAGTCAGTTAAGTGCCATACGTGATACACGCTTTGGCCAATCATGTCTCGAAAGAGACATGACTGACTGGGCAGAAGATTATCCCGCAGTAAGTTACCATTGCTTCCTATGGTAGACTGGTTGCCGTCCAAGGCTATAGAACCAAATCTCTCCTACCATTTAACTCATATCTGGAGGGAGAAAGACCTTACATTATTATATTAAGTATAATTAGTGGGGGATCAGTTTATTACTTAATTCCAACTATTATATTCAATCAGTCAGTTAAGTGCCATACGTGATACACGCTTTGGCCAATCATGTCTCGAAAGAGACATGACTGACTGGGCAGAAGATTATCCCACAGTAGGTTGCCATTACTTTCTGCGGTAGACTGGTTACCGATCAAGGCTATAAAATTCAATATGTCCTGTTATTTAACCCATAGTCTACGGCTATATCGTGTTGAATGCACCGGTTCCCGTCCGATCACCGAAGTTAAGCAACATCGAGCCTGGTCAGTACTTAAAAGGGTGGCCATTTGAGAATACTAGGTGCTGTAAACGTAAGGACCAAGAATGGTCCACCAGTCCTCCAGGTTTGGGGGTTGGGTGCACGGCTAACAACCCTGCCCCGTAAAAAAACAGTTTGTTACAGAAACAGTAACAAAAAGTTGCTGCCCTATGCACCATTGGGCGTGATGGGTAAATGATAATTTAACCCATAACTGGAGGGAAGAGACTGATTAAAACCTTTCCCAAGGGTATTTGCGCGTAAATAAATGCAAAGAATTCAACTGGAATTCGAACTCGGCTCCCGATTTGTCGTTTCGAGTCGATATCCACTGCGCCACAATGCACATGTAATAATTAACAGAACAGAAAATAACATGGTGATCTTAGTTCAAGTTCTATTTCCGGCAGTTTGCATGTGCATTACGCTATTGGGAAAAATTAAACGAAATTGGTAAAATGCCTTGATGTATCAGTAAGTATACACCCTAATTAGTCGTTAATTAAATCTTGATTAGGATTTTTTATTGTATAATAATCAATTTTGACTACTGAACAACGTTGAAAAAATATATATTTACTGTAAAATACTTTTGCAATTACTGGTCTGCAGACTTATTGAAATTCTTCTGATGTCATGATCTGTTGCATGTCGGATGATCGACAGGGACAATATATTTTCTTGTGAATTCCTGTGAATATAATATTATATAGCACACACACACACGCACACACACGCACACGCGCACACACACACACACACACACATACACACACACACACACATATATATATATATATATATTTATATAAGTGTTTATAATAAAACATAGTTGACTGCAAGACAAGAGCTGTTATGTTTCGATACTGCTTACTATCCCCTCATCAGGTAGTGAAAAATTTTTCTGTTTGGACTCGTTATATATTCTTCTTCTATGTGCCTTGTCCTTTCAGGCGATCATGGCCTTCCACGTCTCTCTATTCCTGGTGGCTCTGAGCACACTTTCTGTAATACCACGCAACCCCGTTTTGTCATCCACCTGCTTAGGCCCTTCAAATAAATTATTTGTTGATTTCCTCTGTCTCTTTTTCCCCTCTATCTGGCCTGTTAGTATCAGGTTCTCCAAGCCCTCCTTCCTCATGGCATGTCCCAGGAACTTTAGCTGTTTCTTTCTGATGCTCAGTATTAATTTCCTTTTCGTTTCCATCCTTTCCAAAACCTCATCATTGCTCCCATGCTGTATCCATTATATCCACAGCATCCTTCTGTAGAACCACATTTCAGTTGCTTCAAGTTTTTCCGTCATCTTCGATTATATTTTCCAGCATTCAATGCCATATTGAAGAACTGACATCACATAGCAATCTTGTACTCTCTTCTTTGTTTCTAGTGAAATTTCCTTGTCTCTTAATAATCTACTCAGCTTCTGGAACGTGTTCTTCGCCATGCCATGTCGCCTTCGGATTTCTGTGCCGCATTTTCCGTCTTCTGTCAAAACACTTCCCAAGTATTTAAATTTTTGTATCTGCTTGATTTTAGTATCCTCCATCTGTATTTGGCATTTTGGGCTGCTCTTTTTGATGATGACCATGCATTCGGTTTTCTTGCAGTTTATTTGTAATCCTTTCTTGTACCGTCCTGTGCTTTTATGCATCCTATTACTGAAAAAGTCTTTTCTCCTGTTAGTTCCTTTAATTTTTATGCATATCATCATTAATTGTCGTGCTTAGTAGCCTGATTCAATAAGGAACAAATGTTGCAGTTTTGTTGTATTGTTGGTGGCTTTTAGTTCTGCAAGTATATGAAAAGTTTAATATGTATCTATGATTTGAGTTTCTTGTCATCTATTCTCATAGATTCTAGTTTATGTAGAACTGGCAGTATAGCCTGGCGTTGTTCGGGTGTAATGAAAGCTTTAAAACTAATCCATGGTTCTGGAGTTCAGACTCTTTGGACGTTGGCACGAAAGAATAAAAAGCAATAGTTGTTTCCAGTTAAAGCGAAACCGTAGACTGAAAGAAAAATGAATGGATGTAAGTCAAATATTGATTTCCTGGTATCGATATCAAATAAGTTTTTTTCGTCGTAAACTGAATTTTGAAGGCTAAATAAGTCCTCTGAGCAAATGGTATCATGGCTGAGACTAAGAACTACAATTATACCTACTTAGAGCCAAACCCGAAGCAAAAACTAAAATAAAAGGCTGAAAAAAATACAGACACACAAGCAGATAAGCCGACACACGCACAAACATCTTGCCTTATATATATATATATATATATATATATATATATATATATCGATTTTCTGCACTATTGTAAGAACTGCAATCTTGAAACTTCTGAATATCGTTTCGTATGTCTTTGTCTATGAGTGTATCAAATTTGATTAAAATCGGACCACTCGTTCAATAACCCGATTATTTCGATTATCGATTTTCGATATTTATCGGGGTACCTCGACACAAACCTAGCTAAAAACACTCGCAGATGCTTATAGTACAACTGTGTAAATTTTAAGGAAAATCGGTTCAGCCGTTTCGGATTCCATAGGTAACAGACACACACACACAGACACACACACACATACATACACAGACAAAGTTTCATTTATAAATAAGTTTAGATAGTCAATTAGTGCATTTATTATATTTTATTGTTATTTGTAATATATTTCTTTTTTCTAAAGATAGTTCAATTTGTTTATCGATTATGTAGTTAGCAAAAATTGCACCCCAAATTGGAAATAACAAATTGGAAATACCAAAATTGAAAAAGTAAAACAATTAAAATATCAGAAGACAGAAAGTGTGACACCGAAAACCGTAGACGCGTTTGTCTAGCGAAAGATGTCTTTCGACAAGATAAGCAAAGTATTAAAAACGGGAAAATTTCCTTAGAAACAAAGGAAAGAGTACTGAACTGTTACATAATACCGGGTCCAGTGAATGCTGGATTATCTTTTCGCAGGGAAATGGTGACTGGAAGCAACAGAAATGTGGTTCTACAGAAGGTTGCTGAGAATACCGTAGACTGAACATTTGAGCAACGACAAAGTTTTAGAGGAAACAGAAAAAAAAAAAAGATACTACAAGAGACAAATTAAATTTCTAGGATACATAATGAGGAAAGAGGTCTTAGAAAATTTGATACCCGCAGGACAGATTGAAAGTAAGAGAGACGGGAAAACTATGACCTACCTAGTGTACTTCTGTACATGAGCGTTGGAACAAGGTTTAGGAGAGAAAAAAATAAGAGCTACAAAGGACAGGAAATTATGGAGGACCATGATCGCTAATGTCTTGAAGGGAAACGGCACATAGATGGAGAAGTTAGAGGTTTATTTATGTTCATGGAGAAAAAGGGTTTTTTGATTGGTAATGATCTACTTCAGGAAATTTTTCTGTCTTCTGAGAAAATCCGCATTTCACAGCCCAACGTTGAGCTCAGATTGAACACCGACAATTATGGAAATACATAATCATGTTATCCAGTTTCGAGAAGAAAACTGAAGGAAAATGCATAGGCGATGACGTGTATGTAGAATTTCGAAAGAGACACGTTTGCTTATGTCTACGCCTATGCGGGTGAGGTGTGTGAGCGCACATGTCTGTGTGGTGGTATTTGTACACGTGCTCATTTTAAGTATCTCCAGGGTATTCAACTATGTGGACGCTCCTAAGCGCGCGCATAGGGAATTCATACCGCCTAAGCCGGTCGACATTAATGTTTGTTTTATACTGATAGGCGTATTAAATTAATGCACCGATATTTGGAAATTGAATGAAAATATATTCCAACACGAATAACTAAATCCCCTTCATGAATAATAATAATAATAATAATAATAATAATAATAATAATAATAATAATAATAATAGCATCACTAGAATCAGGATTTAATCATATTTGATGAACATTTGAGATATTCGTGTCATCGGTGTTGTTGGGGTTGGTGAAGCTTCTAAGCAGAGTTGATATGAGGACACTGTCACTGAATCTCTTTTGAACTCCAGCTGACATCTGGATTCCCAGAGGTTCATAACAAGTGTCTGGTAGATCAATAATTCCCTAATCTGAACCAGTTGATTTCTGTTTGAATTTCTTGGGTGATTAATTATCTTCGATATCTGTATACATTTCTGAGATGAAGTAGTTTAATTATTTAAACTATTTGCATTGTTCAGACTGTTGTCTTAATCTTCGTTGCCATATCGACGACGTTTCCTCAAGCACACATGACCCAAATCAGGTGAGTTGACCCAAAGACTTGTAAGTTCAATATCTGGCTACAACAAAGGTGAACAAAAGCTAGGAGAGCTGAGTTAAAAGGCAACAACTGATACCGAGACACCCGGAAGAGCCATGACACGTGGAACTAGAACAATCTACTACGGAGGATGAAATAAAGGCTTCAGTTCGAAATTTCAATCACCGGAAGAAATCTGGACTGTACAACGAGCGAAACGCCGTGAATATGGCAACGAAAATGAAGAAAACAGCCAGAACAATGTAAATAGTGAAAATAATTATAATTATTTGCAGTATTTACACTGAAAGTATTTGTTGTTGTTATGACAACGTTTCGGCTGTTATGCCCACCGACCGATCAGGTGTATATCGATTTGGACAACCTAAAAGGAATTCTGAATTGAATACTTTATTTAATCTACGGGGGAAGACTGTTCTCGTTCCATTGTCCATGTCTAAGGATATCTCTTCTAGTTTTTTTTATTTTTAGTACTGTTCAGACATTGCTCGCCTGATTCGACGGAGTCCAAGTAAAAATGACCAAGCCCAGGTATTGAACTCACAATTACTATGTTACCAAATTCACAAACCTATTTCCTGCTGCATTCATAATAACAATGTCATCTGACATTTCACATTACTGAAAATTAGTCGATATATGCTGAAAAAAAATTACGGATTATCTAGATAAGTCAAAATAATGTTTTTTTTTAAATTTTAGCAAAAAATTAAAATTTCTAATTTTATGTCATTTTTCATCATATTTCGATTTCTGCTATAGTCGCACTACCAACCAAGTCTGCGGGAAGACCTAAGGCAGGTCGTGGCGTGTTGTTATGGCTCCATTTTATGTTTTTTCTACCTCCCTTATCATCCCTAGCGTTACATAGAAAAAGTTCTCTTTAGTGTGTGGGCTGTACTTAATAAGATAATTTTTTGTATATCTCTTTAGCTGGGGTTTCCAGGGATTCTTTCAATGTGTTGTTTTGTTCCATTTTTTATCATTCCAAGTGCACCTACTATCACTGGCACAACTCTTGTTTTCAATTTCCACATTTTTCTATTTCAATTTCCAGGTCATTATATTTGGACAGTTTTTCGAATTCCTTGGTTGCTGTTACAATCCGCTGGACAAGCCATATCAATTAATAGATAAGTTTTTTCTTTCTCGTTTTTAACAATAATGTACGGCCTATTTGCTTCAATTTTTCTGTCTGTTTAGATGGTGTAATCCCATAGTCTTCCGCAGACAGATCTGTTTCGCTGTATTACAGCTCATCAGTACGGCTTAGACTCCGTTCGCTTCCTAACCCAGGATTGAAACCCGACCGAATCGGCGTCAGTCGGCGATTCTACCCCTAGGCCACGAGCGTCCGGATGTGCGTTGTGGTGCAGTGGATATCAACTCGGAACGAGAGATGGGGTGCCGAGTTCGAATTCCAGTTGAATTCATTGCATTCACTTACGCGCAAATACCGTCTCTACCTTCCAGTTATGAGTTAAATAACAGGACAGATTGGGTTCTATAGCCTTGGCTATAACCAGTCTACCGCAGAAATCAATGGCAACCTACTGCGGGATAATCTTCTGTCCAGTCAGTCATGACTCTTTCGAGACATGATCGCCCAAGCGTGTTTCACGTATGGCACTTAACTGACTGACTGAATTCCATAGAATGGTGACATCTTCTATTTCTCTAACCGGTACTGGGTGATGTTCATACCAGTGTTTGTTTACAGATTTTCCATATCGTGTTTGTACATTGTCCAATGTAATTATTATTATTATTAATATAAAGATTAGAAAATTATTCATATGTTTCTCTCATGGTCAACTTTATGTCCCAGTATACAGTGCAGACAATTCTAGTGGACTTAGCATCATAATAAAAGGAACTTGAGAAAACTAATGTATATTTGAAAAATGTTATTTATACAGAAATTTTATATAGATAGGAGATGGTTTAGTAGAGGACAAAAAGTGCTACAGTAAAATCAGAAGATGCATTGACACAGAGAAAGGTGCCTTACCAAAGTTAAGCAAAGTATTTACAAACAGAAAGATTTCGTTAAAAACAAAGAAAAGAGTACTAAATCGGTCTTCCTATATATATCAGACACCTCATTCCCCATTACCATTTTCTCTCGAATATTGACGTTGAGTCACACTTGAGCCTTGTTTTGACAACGCTTGTTTAACGTCTTTAACATTCGGGTATTATGATATGATAGTTAGATGAAGAAAAGACTTCAGACAACAAAAAACAAAGAAAAGAGCACTGAACTGTTAAATATTATCAGCCCTCTTAAATGGTAGTGAATGCTGGACAATCTTTTCAAAAATGAAGAAGAGACTTGAAGCAAAAGAAACAAAGAAAAGAATACTGAACTGTTATGTAACATCAGTCTTCCTATATGTCAATAAATCCTAGACAATCTTTTCAAAAATGAAGAAGAGACTTGAAGCAAAAGAAACAAAGAAAAGAATACTGAACTGTTATGTAACATCAGTCTTTCTATATGTCAATAAATCTTAGACAATCTTTTCAAACATGAAGAAGAGACTTGAAGCAAAAGAAACAAAGAAAAGAATACTGAACTGTTATGTAACAGCAGTCTTCCTATATGTCAATAAATCCTAGACAATCTTTTCAAACATGAAGTAGAGGCTTGAGGCAACAGAAACAAAGAAAATACTACTGATTTGTATTGTAATATCAGTTCACCTATATGGCAGTGAATGCTAGACAGTCTCTTCAAAGATGAACAAAAGACTTGAAGCAACAGAAGTAAAGAAAAGAGTACTGAATTGTTTTGTAATATCGGTCCTCCTATATGGCAGTGAATGCTAGACAATCTTTTAAAACATTAAGAAAAAATTGAAGCAACAGAAACAAAGAAAAACGTACTGAACTGTTAAATATTATGAGTCCTTCTATATAGCTGTGAATTCTGGACAATCTTTTCAAAGATTAAGAAAAGAGTTGAAGCAACAGAAGCAAAGAAAAGATTACTGAACTGTTAAATATTATAAGTCTTACTATATAGAAGTGAAAGCTAAACAATCTTTTCAAAGATGAAGAAAAGACTTGAGCTAACAGAAGTTAACAAAAGGGTGCTGAACTGTCATGTAATATCTGTTCTCCTATATGTCATGGAATGCTAGACAATTTTTTCAAAGATAAGGAAAATACTTGAAGCAACAGAAACAAAGAAAAGACGACTGAACTGTTATATAATATCAGTCTTCGTATATAGCAGTGTATGCTAGACAATATTTTCAAAGATGAAGAAATGAATTGAAGCAACAGAAACAAAAAAAAAGGAATACTGAACTGTTAAATAATATAAGTCCTAGTATATGGCAGTGAATGCTCGACAATTTTTTCAAAAACGAAGAAGATACTTTCGGCAACAGGAACAAAGAAAATGTTACTGAACTATTATGTAATATCAGTCTACATATATTGGTGTTGTATATCGACAAACAGGAAACACATATATAAATAAAAATATAAGTTATATTTTTATTAATAACGATGAACCGTGTAGCCTAGGGAACAGAGAGTGAGAGAGCGCGCTTCTAAGGGTTGACGGGAGTGTCATCGTATCTGTCTCTCTCTCTCTACTGCTACTCTGGTCTGTCTGGTGGATCCGTGCGCCGAGGTCTTTTTATAATCTCCAAACCGGGACTTTTTCTTCCGGTTTTGCCTCGCCCACGCACGCCCACGTAATTCTCAGAGACACCTGTTCTGTTTGCCTCTGTAGCCATTTCCGCTACTGCCGGAAATAAGGTCAAACAAACATCCGTTCCTTTCAACGACCGGAAACACCCCCGCTTGCATCAGCCTTCCTCGGGTGGGGCCAGATTGTTATATTATATTCCTCGCCCTCCCATTTTCCAAAATGTTCACCTAAGAACATTTTAAGCGCAACACCCTCACTCTCCTCCCCATGCCACACAAGCCCGACAATTGTATAAAACATGTGCACGCCAAAACAACAAAACATGTGCATGCCGAAACAAAAAAAACAACAAAAAAATATATAGGGGAGCCTACATCGGCAACCCAACAATGTTCGTGTCCATCTTGAAAATTGTTCTACCAGCTCGATGTTTCATTGTTCTTTTTTTTTTTTTTTTTTTTTTTAATATCCATTTTCACAGAATTGGGCAAAGTTCTTAAAAATGTTCATTTTCTTTCTCGACTCTGTCCATAAGCGTAGACGCCTCGATGCATAACCACATGATTATAGGCGGTAACCGCGCCCCAGTTTCTAAACTAACATCGAGTAAATGACCTTTGACCAACACCATGCGTGTTTCTGCTCGAGTTTATTGTTACACATGTAACTTCATTTAATTTAATCTAATTTCAAACATACTATGTTTGAACACAGAAAAATGGCCATTATCTGCCGTACATATCATTCATAGTCTGACCGAGAAATGTTCAATAGAAAATGAAGAAAATTACCCTGATTCCAACGTTAATCCGCATGCAATTTACTTGTGGAGGATTAGAGGTTTCATCTATATTAATTTAGTCTAAAAAAATGGACCCGTGACTCGTAGTTCCTTAGTCTGCACAATGTTTTCCATTCCCTGAACTACTTCCTCTGGATTCGAATCCAAGCATATCTGATTTGTTGACATCTCTCTGCCTAACGCAGAGACATTTGAGTGTTGAACACCCGTTGACCCCGGAGTACTATTCACAACGGATAACTCAATTTCCTTTCCCGAAGCACTGTTGCTTCTTTTACACTTAAAAATCCGCTTCCTAGCTATTATTCCAAGGATTATTATTACGCCGACTATGCCAGCACTGACTCCTATCGTCAACTTCTTCGGGAGTTCTTCATATCCTTCACTAAATCTTTCCATATCTATCTGTTCCAAGGTATTTACTAGTTTGCGGATAGGAATCTCCTCCATATCGCGCAATTCTACCGGCATGGTGTCCACTGAAAAATTGGGAAATTTCTGCGTAATTGGGGACCAAACCACTGAACCAGAGACGTATAATTTACTTTATGCTTTAGATACTATTAATAATTTTCCACGTTTGTATCTTCCTAACTATTTCACTTAAACTATCGTTAATCCTCCCACTGCTTCTTTCCCAATCCTATAGCATATCAGCCAATAAGTCTACAAGACTTTTCAGTTGTTCTTTCTTTTTGTTCCGATCAACTGTGGAATCTGCAGGTCTATCCGTGTCAATATAAAGTTTTCAGAAATTAATATATCTTCAAAAGATATTTCCCAAGTCACATAAATGAAAATTCACAGAGGATGTTGAATTGATGGGAACCTGCACAAAAGCATAATTCACAAACATAGAAATGTAAATCATTTTGTAATGTACAGTCATTGAAAAGAAATCCAAAAAAAAGAAAACCTAACACTGCACAACCAAAGAAAACATTGTTATCAACAAGTTAATCCAATTATCCACTTTAAAGAGTAGAAGAAACTTCCTTTACATGATTTTACATTTCACTTACTCAATAAAAGTAAGATTAATTAAGCAACATACCAGTAAACTCACTTCACATATATGGTAAAATATTAGCAAAAAAAATAAATCATTAACTCAGATGTTTTATACTTACAGATAGGTAAATATTTATTCCTCCCGTCAACCCCCTATGCGCTCTCCGCTAGGCGTACTACTCTCTACATGTAGTCCCGCACCCCCTCCGTTCTACCCTTAATGTGTTGGACACCGAACAATCCATATTTCTCATTTCTACGGTCAGATCGGCAAAAGTATGCTGTCCCATTTTTTTTCTAACTAGACTTATAAACACGAGCAGAAAATACACACACTATCAAATCAAAGAGTCACCTACCTTGGCTGATGTCTATAGTCGTGCGGCTGCTATATATTTTCGTCTTCTTTTTTTCTTTCTATCTGGTAGTTTTAAGTCCGTTGAATTTTCAATCGTCGCAGACTTGAAGCAATAGAAACAAAGGGAAGAGTACTGAAATCTTATGTAATATCTGTCCTCATTATAGCAGTGAATGATAGACTATCTTTTCAAAAATGAAGAAGATATTGAAGCAACAGAAACAAAAAAGAGAACTGAACTTTTATATAATATCAGTCTTCCTATATAGCAGTGAATGCTTGACGATACTTTCAAAGATGAAGAAATTAACTGACCCAACAGAAACAAAGAAAAGAATACTGAATAAGTCATTGTATATGGCAATGAATGCCAGACAATCTTTTCAAAGATGAACAAAAGATTTGAAGAAATCAAATAAAGAAAAGAGTCTTGAACTGTTTTATAATATAAGTCAATCTATATGGCAGTAAATGCTAGACAATCATTTCAAAGATAAATTAGAGACTTGGAGCAACAGAAAAAAATAAAAGAGTACTGAATTGTTATAAAATATCAGTCTACCTATATAGCAGTGAATGCTGAACAATCTTTTCAAAGATGAAGAAAAGACTTTAAGCAGCAGAAACAAAGAAAAGAGTACTGAACTCTTATGTAATATCGGTTCTCCTTTATGGCAGTGAATGCTGGACAATCTTTTCAAAGATGAAGAAGAGATTTGAAGCAAAAGAAACAAAGGAAAGAAGACTGAACTGTTATTTAATATTGGCCTGCCTATATGGCAGTAAATGCCCGACAATCTTTTTAAAGATGAAGAAGAGACTTTAAAGAAAAGAAACAAAGTAAAGAGTACTTAACTGTTATACGATATGAGTCTTCATATATGGTAGTAAATGCTAGACAATCTTTTCAAAGATAAATTATAGACTTGAGGCAACACAATCAAAGAAAAGAGTACTGAACTGTTATGAAATATCAGCCCTCTTATATATGGCAGTGAATGCTGTATAAAAAGACTTGAAGCAACAGAACTAAAGAAAAGAGTAGTGAACTGTTATGTGATATCAGACTTCCTATATGGCAGTGAATGCTGGACAATCTTTTCAAAGATGTAGAAAAAAATTGAAGTACAGAAACAAAGAAAAAGGTACTGAACTCTTAAGTAATATCGGTCGTCTTATATGGCAGTAAATGTTTGACAATCCTTTCAAATATGAAGAAAAGACTTGAAGCAACAGAAGTAAAGAAAAGTGTACTGAACTTTTATGTAATATCGATCCACCTATATGGCAGTGAATGCGCGACAATCTTTTCAAAAATGAAGAAAAGACTTGAAGCAACAGAAACAAAGAAAAGAGTACTGCACTCTTATGTAATATCTGTCATCATTATGGCAGTGAATGCTGGACAATCTTTTCAAAGATGAAGAAGACACTTGAAGCAAAAGAAACATAGAAAAGTGTACTGAAAGCTTATGTAATATCGGTTTTTTATATGGCAGTAAATGCCAGACAATCTTTTCAAAGATTAAGGAAAGATTTGCCGGAACAGAATCAAAAGAAAAAAGTACTGATATAATATCTGTCATCCTATATGGCAGTGAATTCGGGACAATCTTTTCAAAGATGAAGAAAAAACTTGAAGCAACAGATACAAAGAAAAGTATACTGAACTGTTATGAAATATCAGTCTTCTTATATAGCAATGAATGCTAGATAATCTTTTCAAAGACGAAGAAAAGACTTGAAGCAACAGAAGTAAAAAAAGGAGTACAGAAATGTTATCAGTCTACCTCTATGGCAGTAAATGCTAGACAATCTTTTCAAAGATGAAATAGTGGCTAGAGGCAACAGAAAGAAGAGCGTACTGAATTTTCATGGAATATCAGTCATCCTATATGGCAAAATTAAAATCTATCTATCTCTTACTAATATATATTTATACCAAAAACATTTTTTAACCTTTGTTTTTTCAATATTTACTTTTTAGGTACTATAAGTGATAGCGACTGAAAACTCTGTGCTTGGTAATATGGTGAGCAAGTCTGGTTTGGTTTAGTCCTATTCAGGCATATTTGTGTTTGTTTAATAGAGCCCATGTGTGTCATATTAAAAATATCAGCTCTGTGTCATCCCCGATTTTAACGAAATTATTTCACCGCTGCCTGAAGAAGTCCTTCCTGAGTCTGTGTAAAGTGTCAAGTATAGGTTCTGTTTTCATAAATGCGGGCAAGCACCCCCCTCATCAGTCCCTTCCGTATCATTAGCAAGCTTTTTGAAGCGATAATCAACAAAACGACTATTGATTCCCTAATTTGGGCCTACCTCTGGAGCGAAAAGCAGCATGGATTTCGAGTTGCTCGGTCTACTGCTGATATCCTAACCGTCATTAATCACATAACCTGTGAGATAACAGACAGCAAATAAATCTCAAGGACGATTATATTAAATATTTAAAACATCTTTGACAAGTTGTGACATAAAGACATACTACACAAGCTCTCTAGTTAAAAACAGAAAAAAAAAAACCAAAAACACGAAGAACCTTCTAATTTATTAAATTCTTCCAAATGGGTACCTTCCTTAAAAGAAGTTGTTAACGGCCAGTTCTCTTAGACCCAACACAGACGTTCCCAATGCTCACTTTTCAGTCCAGCCCTCTTTTTACATTACTTAAATGATCTACCTAAAAGTATACTCTGATTATTTGTGAATATGTTGATTCTATAACGGTATATGGGTGCACCTCCAACACTCATGATCTATCATCTGACCGAAAAAATAAAAATAAAACTGCCTGGAATCATGCAATGCCTCGAAAACCAAATTAGTGACGTTCCATCATCACGAAGAGAACACTGAATTTTTACCTATCTCGATGAATGTGAGTTGTCTCATGGACGCCCTACTGGAACTTAAACTCACCCCAGATCAATCGCAAAGGATGGGGGAAAGTGTCATTCCCTGTACCGCTCCAATAATTACTTCTCCTCCTATACTATACCTTTACAAGAGTCAGATCAGGCATGGTGCATGGCCTTGTGGCCAGATATAGGGTATCCTAGTATTTGTCTGTATTTCTCAGATGAGGTATTATTTAGACTATTTACATTAATCGGACTATTGTCCTCATCTTTGTTGCCATTTGTACGACGTTTCAGCCATTGTACTATTCAACGTCAGTATTCACTTGGACATGTGTCCCTAAGAACAAGAACAACTGAATTTTTGGGACTTATATACCTAATGTTCAGTAACCATTTTTACCAGAGTTCATCTAGCATATTTTTTATGTTAATGGTTTTCTCTAGTGTTTTTTATGTTAATGGTTTTCTCTAGTATTTTTTAGCAGAGCTCATATTGCAATTTAACACTAATTATTTAGTGGACGTAGACGTTGGTTAGTTCCTTCGACTTTACTCAAAGAGTTGTGAGTTCAATACCAGACTACAGCAGTGGTGAACTTAGGGGAGATAATTCATGACAATCAAAAGAGAATCTACGCAAGGAATGAGAATGATATACCCCAGTGATTGTAATGAAGGGTTCGATTTTAAATTTCTAGCACCTCAAGAAGGCCGGAAAGTATAACGGCTGAAATGTCGTACAAATGGCAACAAAGATAAGGACAATAGTCTGAATAATGTAAATAGTGTATAGGGCCTTCTAGCAGGTATCTTCTAGACCAAGGGTAGCACTACCTTCTCAAACCACTTTATGTAGGCCTCCGTGTTGTTTGAGGTCCTGTGAGACGATGAATGGGGACATAGCATCGACATCACTAGCGATCACTCCAAACATATTCGTAATCCCCATTAGACTCATCCAACTCTTTCTGAATCTTTTGCACGGTTAAAATTGGCAGCCAGACAAATGTTCATATTGAAATTTCCGGTGCGAATACTAAAAAATACAGAAAGCCTTTTCCAAATTTCTGGCGAATTCAATTGCCTATGATAAGATCAGTTAGGCACTGTTGGTGAAACGGTGCCCAACTGACCCTATCATACTGTGCAGTCGACAACGCGCATGCTTGGAATAAAAATAATGATAAAATAAAATGGTGACAATTTACCAATCACAACATTCATAAGAGAAGAAAACAATGACAAAATACTAGTTCCAGAAATCAAGAAGCATCAAAGGTATTAATAAACGTAATTACATAAAAGCTATCGAATTATAACTGTTATGAGATAGGATTGGAGAGATAGATAGTAGCTGGGAAGGAAAAAAAGACAAATAATTAAAGAAAAAGAGAAGGGGATAGTGGGAAAGAGTTGCTTCGAGTGAATAACGAGAGTGAATTTATAAAGAGAGGGAATTAAAATTAATGTGCATGGAGAAAGCGGGAGCTAGAGAGAGCAAGTGTGACGAAATGTAACATTTAAGAGAGAGGGTTCAGGTGAGAAAGATCATTTGACACTTGAGGTTCATAGATCGTAATCACAACGCGTCAGTTTCCATAACCCGATTCACTCATGACCAAGCTTCTGTCAACTTCCACTGTATCAGCGATGTAATTCTTAATGTCAAAGATTGAACAGATAAAGACACGCCATTTGGAGTTGATATGGCAACGGCATTTGGCGCTGAGTCAGTTCTTAACTAGATATTTCGGTAAAGTCCATATTTGTAAGATCATCAACTCAAACATTTGAAGACACTAAGCAACAACAGAATTAACTGATAGTTTATCAAATAGAGAATCCAGTGACAATGATCCACATCCCCTGACAGGAAGAGAAGTCGCAAATGCCACTTCCATTCTGGGTATGACAATGAACTACATATGGCTCACTAGGTGTCCCATACTTTCGGCCTTTAGCCACATCTAAGCTATGCTTAGAAAATACCCATGCGGAAGCAAATTATCTGAGCGGGAGTTCTCAGGTTCACCCTATCCCAGGGTGGTAACACCTGTTAGAGTCCCGGCTATGGGCAAATAGTTAACCACCAAACTGGAGCCGAAACACTATCTAAACTTATTTATAAATGTAACTTTGTCTCTCTCTCTCTCTCTCTCTCTCTCTCTCTCTCTCTCTGTGTGTGTGTATGTGTCTGTGTGTGTGTGTGTCCGTTGCCTATACACTCTGAAACGGCGAAACCGATTTTCTTGAAAATTTACACAGTTGCACTATAAGCGTCTGCGAGTGTTCTTGGCTAGATTTTGTGTCAAGGTACCCCTGATAAATATCGAAAATCGATAATCGAAAAAATCGGGTTATAGAAGGAGTGGTCCGATTTTAATCAAATTCGATACACTCATAGACAAAGACATAAGAAACGATATTCAGAAGTTTCAAGGTTGCAGTTCTTACAATAGTGCAGAAAATCGAAAATATATATCAACAAAAAGCAAGATGTTTGTGTGTGTGTCTGTTTATCTGTCTGTATGTCCTTTATACAAATCCACAATTTCTATCCGATTCTCACCAAACTTCACACAAATCTTCTTTAGGCTGAGTCTGAGCTCCAGGACCATGGATTAGTTTTAAAGCTTTTATTACACCCGAACAACGCGGGCTATACTGCTAGTAAAAGCATAAACAAATATTAAATATACCAGTATTACATTTTCGTTGTAAAAAAACGTGGCTTCCTTTTGTCTTTTCTTCAAGTATTTTCATATCAACTGGACTGATGACCTTTTTACCCTGATACCTTGAGCACATGTATTTACACGATCGGCATCTAGGTTCCTTCTACTCTAACAGTTTCCTTGATTGCGCTTTCTGTTTGTGGAACTCACTTCCATCTGCTTGCTTCCCTGATAGTTACAATCTTCAAAATTTAAATGCAATATCAATTGCCATTTTTTATCTGCTTGATTCCCGTCCATCTTTTATCTTCGACATACCCTGTACCTTTTTTAAATCTCTCACTGTAACCTTCCTTGGCACCCACGGCATTTACCTGGGTCAAATGATTATAAAAAGTAAATTAATAAATTACCAGTAATACATTATGTAAAGGGAATCACTAATGCTTACAAGAGAATTAAATTTCGAGATTAAATGACACTTAAAGAGTTGATATGCCGCTAAACAACAACAAAAAAGTGCGACTTCATGCAAATTTCTGCACTATATTTTTCTCTTATGCATCACGTTCTTTCAGATTATGAGCATTCATGGCCCTCCACAACATCCTATCCTTTGTAGTTTAGCAATGTTTGAATTTTTGCTATTCGTCTCAGCCAACGTTATGATAGTCGAAGTTCTTGAAGTTCGATAGGTAAGTTAATCGCAAACGTTCTTGCTTTCAGTATATCGTGTGAGTATTAAATGATTCAAGTCCGCTTTCCTCGATATGGTAATGGCAATTTAAGCGGTTTCTTTATAAGGAAATATTTGGCATTTATTTACCGGCCATCTAGTACTGGTGTCGGTTAAAATTTATAAATCTTTCTCTCATAGTAATTTTTTGGTAAAATAGGTTTCTTAAGACCAGTACATATCATGTGTACTAGATATTTCAACTGTCGCTTTTTTATTATAATAATGAGTGAGTCCTTACCGTAGAAAATGACAACAAAATATTTATATCGATATGGCATCTAAAAAAATAAAATAAGCAAACAATGCGCATGCGTGAAGTTAAAAATATAAAACGACGGTAATTTACCCATCGCCCCCTATGTGTGTGTGTGTGTGTGTGTGTGTGAATAAAATAGTGCTCGGGGTAATATAACAGAGCTATAAATTATATATTAAACAATTTGCATAATATACTCCGTTATTTTTAGGGGGAAGGTTATACGTTTTGTGCATCTGGGTCAAGGCCGGTCGTATAAAACGCTTTTCCTTTTCCCCGAAATAAATGCCTTTTTTTTTCAAAGAAATTAAAAGCTACTATTATTCCTCCTTGACACAGACGCATAAAGCATAACCTTTACCCTAAAAATATTTTACCTGTTGATATTTATGTAACTTTTAAGATTTTACTTTCAAAATTTCATGTTTAAGTTTTACCCCAAACCAAATTAAATTAAAAAAGCAAAAAAAAAAAAAAAAAAAAAAAAAAAACATACAACTACCACAAAAAACGCAAGAACCAAATATCTAAATCCTGGAATAGTCAGTTCATAATAAGCACCTGATGATTGCATGTAACTCTGAGTCATGCTACATACAAATAGTAATAAAAATAATAATAGTAATAATAACAATAATAATAATACTCATATATATATATATATATATATATATATATATATATATATATATATATATATATATAAAAGAACGAGCTAAGCACTTGAACATCAGTCAAAGTACGTAGCCCAAAGAAAAAAACTCCAGACGGGTAACATAAAACAAAAAGCGCTCAATACGCAAGTAGAGCAAACAAAGTAAATATCTAACCTAGAGAACCAACGAACCTACCAAAGTTTCACCTAATTGGATCTTCAGGGAAGGTTGGCTTCTCTGAAGATCTAATTAGGTGAAACCTTGATAGGTTCGTTGACTCACTAGGTTACATATATATAAGGAACGAAGAAAAAAATTGCAACGTTCAAAACATTAATTTAAACAGTGCTCAATATAGAAACAGAGCAATGAATATTTATTATTAATTATATTTAAGAACTTGTACAAACTACAAACTACTACAAAATTGTACATTTTGCTTCGACATTGAAAGAACAATGTCTCATCAGGTATTTAATAATGATGGTAATAAACGTTTTATTGAAAAAAAAACATTTCTTTTATTTTTTGCAAATCTTTTTGTACAAGGTAAGGTGATATTAAAAAAGAGGGGAAAATAGAAAAAGGACAGAAAAGATGAGAAAACAGGATAAGTAATGAAGAAAGGGAATGGAAGAGAAAAGAGAAAGACAGAGGAAACAAAAAGCAAAGAGGAAAACAAGAAAGAAAGCACTGAGAGGGAAGAGCCAATGGAAACGGCTAAGATAGAAAAATTATAAATTTAGGCAGGAAATGAATTTAGACAGATATAGATATCAGTTACATGGTGTCTGGGCTGAAATTGTTTTGCATTAAAAAAAGAAAGCAGAAAGCGAAGAGGAGAACAAAGAGGAAAAAGTGAGAAAATGCACTTGATTTATTATTTATTTTATTATACTCAACCAATTATGTTTATTTTCAGTAAGGTCAAAAATAAAAGAAATATTAAAAAAGAAGTTATACAATAATAATAATAATAATAATAATAATAATAATTGAATTCTCAGAACAGAATTATGGCCATCAATAACCTTGCTATCCAAGTTGTTCAATATAGTTTCAACATCTTGAACTGGACTCTAAATGCCATCAGGCGAATAGATTCTAAAACAAGAAAGCTTCTTTCTAAGCATAAGATGCATCATCTACAGGCTGATGTAAACCGTCTATACATACCCCGTAAAGAAGGTGGAAGAGGTCTTATTCAGCTAAAATTGTTATACAAGACAACTATTGACTTACTAACATACATAGAAACAATTAGTCAAACAACATGAAAACAGAAAGAAAGAAAAATATTCAATAATAAAAGAAAGAAGTAAATACAAACAAGATTTACATTTAGTAGATTCTGTAGAAAAGCAAAACAGAAACCAAGAACCAACTATTGCGGCAAAAAATATGAAAATGAAAGCCAAAGATAAAGCTCTTGAACAGATGAAACAACGCTGGCAAGACAAACCTCTGCATGGCCAATATCTACAATGTTGATAAAGTTAATACTCATCGATGGTTACGTGCATCTGAATTAAAGTCTGAGAAACATCCTGAGATTAGATGGTCTATTGTTTCTTGGTATTTATCACAGGACCTGCATTTTGGATCCACATTATTATGTATAATATTTGCCTGAAAGTTCCTAGTGAAAAGCTAATCTGTCCTGCTATTAATCCATAACTGGAGGGAAGAGACGGATTAATAACTTTCATATTTGTGTGTAAGAGAATGCAAGAAATTCAACAGAAATTCAAACTCGGCACCCCGATTTGTTGTTCCGAGTCGATGTCTACAGCACCAGAATCTAGATAAACCTTTCTAAAACAGAAACAATGATATGGAATTGGAATGTAAGAATTGATGACACCTACCATGAAGCCATCATAAAAATTCAGAATGTTATAGTAATAGATATACCTCAGTGTATGGATCAGTTATAACAAATTTAGTATAGAAAATAAGGAAAATGAACATATTAGTCCCAAACCATCCGACTGTGCATGGAATACTGTTGTCATATCTGGTCAGACGCCTCTACTGTTCGTCTCAGTGTTCTCGACAGACTCCAAAGGAGAAACTGAAATGTGATTGGTCCCGACTTGGCAGCTCAACTACAGCCACTTTCTCATCGGCGGGATATGGCTTCCCTCTGTCTCTTCTATAAATATATTCGTGGCTTCTGCTCTGACGAGCTAAGGTCGCCGGTGACCCCTTCACAAGAATTTGCTCGGACAACCAAACTGGCAACAAGTTCTCACCCTTTTAGAGTTAAATCAACCAAATGCAGGCGACAATTCTACTCTATCAGCTTCTTTTCACGCGCTTCCCGCCTGTGGAACCCCCTTTCATATACTTGATTTCCTGACGGCTACAACCTACAGGGATTTAAATGCAATGTCAATTCCAATCTCTTATCGACTTAACTCCAGCCCTTTCCACATCGCCCCGTTTATCTTGTTCTTTTCTTTTCTCTCTACCTTCAGAACTGTCTTCACTCCTGTGTTTCCATCCTTCTTTTGCCCTTTCTCTTTCACCCCCTGTAGCTGGTTCGTTTTTGCCTTCACTCTCCCACTGTCTAAAATTTTAACTCTCTTATGTAGCCCTCTGCACATCAGTGGCGGTACCGCCTTGCTTGGGGTGAAATGATTAAAAGGAAGATGCAACAAAATTAAACACTTCTTATATAGCCTCGGCAGATATTGATTCTCATACGGATGTCAGGTATAACATTTAGGTCGTTTAGAACTATCATCTCTATACAATCATTTTCTAAGATCAGTTATTAAAAATTGCTCCAAACGATTCAATTTTATTAATCTTTAAAAAGACGACACTTTCCCCGACCATGTAGGTTGGCGCTACAAATCATAAAAACGAGCATTACTAAATAACTGAAACCCCGAATCTTCCAAAAGCAGTAACAACAAAATGGCTAGTAAATATAACTAGAACTGAAAATAATTATATAATCAAAATATTAACTTTTCGCACTGCCCCAAAAAACAAACAAAATAATCTGATTTAAATTCTCGTCAGTATTAGAAGTTATACAAGTTATTGCACATGAGTAATGTCAATCAGTTAAGTGCCGTACGTGATACACGGTTGGGCAATCTGCCTCGAAAGAGACATGACTGACTGGGTAGAATATTATCCCACATTACGTAGCCATTGATTTCTGCGGTAGACTGGTTGCCAGCCAAGGCTATAGAACCCAATCTGTCCTGTTATTTAACCCATAACTGGAGGGACGAGACGAATTAATACCTTTCAAACTATTTTAAGAAAAATATTTTATAAATTTTAACCGACAGTAACACTAACCTTTCGGTCAATAAATGTCGAATATTTCCTCTATTACAAAAGTTAACTTTGTCGTTATTATTACTGGAACTGCAGCAATCTCACTCTGTGCGTGCACTAGGCAAATTTCGCCTAACACAGATACCAGCACTTCCAATACTCGGGAAAATATTCCGACACTAGCTCGTGATGGTAGTGACAGTAGATAGAGAATCATCCAAAGGCGATTTGGCATGCCGAAGGTCGCGTTCTAGAAGCTGAGTAGAGTATTAAGACACAGGAAAATTTCGCTAGAAACAAAAAAAATGAGTACTGGTTTGCTATGTGATGTCAGTTCTTTAATATGGCAGTGAATGCTGTACGATATCATTAAAGATGAAGGAAAAACTTGAAGCAATTGAAATGTGATTCTACAGAAGGATGCTGCAGATATCATTGACCGAGCATATGAGTAATGATGAGGTCTTAGAAATGATGGAAACGAAAAGTAAATTAATACTGAGTATTAGGAAGAGCAGATATCCACTTCACCCCAACGCACATCATATATAGGAGTTTGAATTTCGGTATCCCATTTTCCACCCTCTCTTAACACACTTTACATATATCCAGAAATATGATATTTATATCTACTCTTCGTAGTTTACATCTTAGGATGTTTTTATTGCAGTTAACCATTCTTTCTCTCTTCTTGCGACTGATGGCAAATCCTTTCTTACTTTCCTTAAGCATCTTCTTCAGGAAATCCTGTACTTTTTTTTCTATGTTTGTCATCTCAGTCAACTCTTTTTCATTTGTGTATCTTATGTCGAAACAGGAAAATTTCGCTAGAAAAAAAGAAGAGAGTAGTGGATTGTTATGTGATGTCGGTTCTTCATTATGGCAGTGAATATTAGACAATATCATCAAAGATGAATGAAAAACTTGAAGCAATTGAAATGTGATTCTACAGAAAGATGCTACGGATATTATGGATCGGGCATGTGAGCAATGATGAGGTCTTACAAATGATGGAAACAAAAAGTAAATTAATACTGAGCATCAAGAAGAGAGAGCTAAAGTTCCTGCGACATGCAATGAGGAAGGAGAGCTTGAAGAACCTGATACTAACAGGCCAGATAGAGGCAAAAGAGACAGGGTATAGCAGCGGATAACATATTTGAAGGGCCTGATCAGGTGGATGACAGAACGATGGCCGTGTAGTGTAAAAGGAGAAAGCGTGCCAGGGATAGAGAGACATGGAAAGCCATGATAGTCTACGTCTTGAACGGATAGGGCACATCGAAGAAAAAAAATAATTGTTGGTACAAGTTGATAGTTGTCAGAAAAAGTTTGCACGCCGTCAATACTACCGGTCAGAGAGTCACACTGTATAAGTTGCTTGGTGGTCCAAGCTGCTGCTATCATTAACTAGAGTGGTATCTGACAAACCCACAGCACCATGAAAACATTTCTCTTGATTCTGGGATGGGAAAGAAAAGATTTGTCACAAACAAATGTTCTTAGTTTAATATCTGATCTTTTTTTCACTAGCGTACCCCTCTGTCAGATTAATATTGAATTTATAATTTTCGGTTAGGAAGTCTCATAGGTCATTGATAGTGCCTTTAGTTTATTGTTTTAAGACTGCGTTATTATGATGACATTTGGAGGGAGATTGTGAGCAAAAAATCTCAGTGTAGTTTTGTCGAGAACACCTTCTTTTCTTCTCCGTCATTTATGCAGGTTTTTAACAAAGTGTGCGGGTTTTTAAAACCCTTAGAGTTTAGTGACCAGTTAATTTTCCCACTGTAAAAAATAAGGGTAAAAGAGCATTGACGTGACACGGCAAGAGAAAATAGGACAACACCAAACTTGAGTGTAAGAAGGAAAGGCTTTATAACAGAAAGAGGAAGGAAGAGAGGGAAGATACAATATAGGGTTTAAGAAAATGGTTGCAAAAAAAACAAAAAAAAAAAACAGTGGTTTTTGCGCAGACTTAACTGGAAGCAGTATAGTTCATTCTTTTAACAGTTCGCATTTGCTGTTGCGACGTCAGAATATATTCGTCTTCTAGTTGAAGAGGGATTCCGTTTTCCAATGCTTTGGTGCAACTGTTGAAACATCCTCGATAATATGTTGTCTTCTTGGCCGCTCCATTTTCGGACACCATGTGGCTGCTTGTTGAGTTTCACGGAGCTAAAATTAGTCCGTGTTGACTCATTGAAGTCGCAGGAAAAAATGAGGAAGATATGGGCTGCTGTCAGCCCAAACCAGAGGCCGGTAATCACAATTAATTCATCTATAAAATATTTCCAATACACTACTCTTTTTTATTTACCTGGCAAACATTTAGATGAAGTCAATTCTTTAATTACACCTGCTATTTTAGAAAATAGACTCTGGTGTGGGTGCTTCATTGAACATAACCGATTTTTGTCAAATGCCAGTCACTATATATCCTCTTTATGTACATAATCTTCACTTCCTACCACCTCCTCTTTCATTAATATCATACGCCTCATTCATCATGCTAAAAATAACCCTCTACCTTAAGTGGCCCTCGACTATATTGTTTCGCGAATTTCAATATAAACCTATCATAGTACTGTAGCGGGCTTAATATAAAGGAACGGAAACAACCAGGACATAAATATGTGTATTACTTAAAAAGTAATGCATGATTAGCAATGAAATTTGTACCGAATAAAGATTAGGGTGTAATGCATAAATATTATACAAAGTTACAAAAATTTACATTTACATAATATTTTTTTTAAATAAAAATTAAATGGAACAGAGAAAATAAACTACTGGACAAAAGTTAAGGAACGATGCTAATAATTTGCATAAACTTTTAATTTACATTGTTAAAAAACTCGAAGGAGCTTTTCAACATTAAGTAAAAGTTCATTTATCATTAGGACTTTATTTTTAAGCAATATGGTAAATTTTACACGCAAAACGCTCTCTTTTGAAGAAAAAAAAATCATTATCGGTATCAAGAAAAAATTTCAGAAATGTCTACTATTGTTCTTTGTGTAATTAGCTGGTATAAAACCGATAAAATGTTAGATGCAAAACCAAAAACCAGCAGACCTCCAAAAACATCGCAAAGAGAAGATCGAAGAATTGTTAGAATATCTACAAAAAACCGTTTGAAACTGCTACATCATTTGCCCGTAAATTCAAATTAAAACACAAATAATAAGATCTCAAGGAAAATGGTTGCTCGCAGGTTAAAAAATGCAGGACTGCTTGCCCGTATTTCAGCTTCGATGCTTCTCATTTCAAAGCGAAACCAAAGGGCACGCCTGGAGTATGCGAGAGAACGTTTGAACTGACGCACAATGGGATACAGTTAATTTCTGTGACGAGTCCAAATTTAATATATTTGGTTTTGAGGAAAAAAGTCATGTACGCTGTAGAACAAGTGAAAGACGGTCTTCTCAATGTGTTAAGAAAACCGTTAAGTTTGGTGGCGGCAGTGTGATGGTGTGGGGAATGATTTCATCTGCAGGAGTTGGCCCTATCGTCCGGGTATATGGCAATATCAATGCTGAGATTTACAAAAGGCTTCTTCAGCAGCGTGTGGTACCAAGATCACACCATAATCTTTATGAATCTCTTATTTTCATGCAGGACAATGCACCTTGCCACAAGGCTCAGAAGGTTATGGCTTTATTTGAAGAAGAAGGAATCATCCTAATGATGTGGCCAGCCCAGAAACCCCGATCTGAACCCAATAGAAAATATTTGGAAGATAATTGGAGAAAGGGCTCAGAAAAGAAACCCGAAAAACCAGGATCACCTATGGGAGTTATTGAAAGACGAATGGGAGGGAATTACTGCTGATTTTTGCAAGAAATTAATTAGATCATGTGGTCGATGATGCAGAGAAACCATTGAAAATAAGGGGATGTTAACCAGATATTACATTTTGTTGATATTTTGTTCACAATCAAGTATTAACAAGATCGTTCCTTAAATTTTGTCCGGTAGCTTATTTCCTTTGCTCCATTTAATCTTTATTTAAAAAAAAAAGAAAACTATTATGTAAATTTTAGTAACTTTGCATAATATTTACGCATTACACCCTAATCTTTATTCGCTAAAAATTTCATTGCTAATTATGCATTACTTTTTAAGTAATGCCCATATTTATGTCTTTGTTGTTTCCGTTTCTTATATTATGGCCGCTACTGTATATCTAAACTTATTTATAAATGGAACTTTGTCTGTGTCTGTGTGTGTGCGCGTGCGCGCGTGTGTATGTGTGTGTGTGTGTGTGTGTGTGTGTGTGTGTGTGTGTGTGTCCTTTACCTATAGACTCCGTAACTATAAGCGTCTACGAGTGTTCTTAGCTAGGTTTTGTGGCGAGATACCCCTGATAAATATCGAAAATCGATAATCGAAAAATCGGGTTATAGAAGGAGTGGTCCGATTTTAATCAAATTTTAATCAAATTTGATACACTCATAGACAAAGTCATAAGAAACGACATTCGGAAGTTTCAAGGTTGCAGTTCTTACAACAGTGCAGAAAATCGATAATATATATATATATGTATATATATATATAAGACAAGGTGAAATGGTTTTTTTTTTTTTTTTAATCATTTCACCCCGAGCAAGGCGGAAACGCCACTGATATGCAGGGGGTTACATAAATGTAAAAAGATTAATTAGAAAAGAGTGAGGAGTACAAACTACTTAGAAAGGAACAATAGAAAGCTGAGAAAGCAGGTGCGATGACAGATACATAGGTCGAGAGAAAGGAAAGGTTATACAGGGGAGGGGAGATAGCTAGAGGCTAGTGGTTAGTAGATGAGTATTGACTTTGCATTTAAATTTCTGGAGGTTGTAGCCGTCAGGAAAGCAAGAATACGGGAGTGAGTTCCACAGGCGGGAAGTGCGAGAGAGGAAGTTGCAGGAGTAGAATTGTCGTCTGCATTTGGATAACCTGACTGTGAATGGGTGGGACCCAGTTGCCAGTCTGGTTGCACGAGTAAACACCTGTTGAGGAGGCATCAGTGACTTAAGCTCATCCGAGCAGAAGCCATGAAAGTATTGATAGAAGAGACAAAGGGAGGCCACATTTCGACGATGGGGAAGTGGCTGCAGTCGAGTCGCCAGATCAGTACCGATCACATTACAGACTCTCCTTTGGAGCTTGTCAAGAACACTGAGGAGAACGGCAGGGGCACCTGACCATAAATGGCAGCAGTACTCCATGCACGGACGGATGGTTCACTTGTATATATGCAGGATGGATTCAGGTGGAAAAAACATCCTGGATCGACATAGTGACCCAATCTTCTTAGCAGTAGATTTTGCTATGGATTCAATATAGTGGTTCCATTTGAGGTCTGAGGACAGGGTAAGTCCGAGGAAGCGTAGTGTATTACTCTCAGGGAGAATCACTTGGTCCATGCTTATGGGAGGCAGAAGAGGTGGCCTGTAATGGTTGACAGACAACAGCTTGGTCTTAGATGAATTGAAGTTGACAAGCCACTTCTTGCCCCAGTTCACCACAGAGTGTAGATCCCGCTCAAGGTCAGCAGCGAGATTATGTCTGTCCGCCAAGACAGGTTTCTTACTGGAGCGGGAGTATATTGTAGTGTCATCTGCGTAGATGCCTACTTGGGACTTGATCTCATCTGGGAGGTCGTTGATGAAAATAAAAAAGAGCGTCTGGCCCAGGATAGAGCACTGTGGGACACCAGCATTCGTGCTGTCGGACGAAGAGGCACGCCCATTCAGAACGACCTTCATTTTGCGGTTATTTAAGAAAGATTGGATTAGGTCAAGCAGGCGACCGGTAATACCATAACCGCGTAGTTTGCATAAGAGGCCAGAGTGCCAAACCCTGTCGAAAGCCTTGGAGATGTCCAGAGCAACCGCGCGAGCCTCGTCAGACTCATCAAGGGCCTGTAGCATGTACTCCGTTACGGTTGTTAGCAGGTCGGCCGTGGACCTGTCGAAGCGGAATCCATATTGTCTGTCGGAGAACACTTTGTGTATGTCGGTTTATCTGCCTGTATGTCTGTATTTTTTCAGCCCTTTTATTTTAGTTTTTTCTTCGGGTTTGGCTCTAAGTAGGTATAATTGTTGTTCTTAGTCTCGGCCATGATACCATTTGCTCAGAGGATTTATTTAGCCTTCAAAATTCAGTTTACGACGAAAAAAACTTATTTGATATCGATACCAGGAAATCAAAATTTGACTTATATCCATTCATTTTTCTTTCAGTCCACGGTTCCGCTTTAACTGGAAACAACTATTGCTTTTTAATCTTTGGTGCCAACGTCCAAAGAGTCTGAGCTCCAGGACCATGGATTAGTTTTAACGCTTTCATTACACCCGAGCAACGCCGGGCTATACTTACATATTTATAAGTCTACCACTCAGCCATGCATTGAATATTGCTGCTACATTTGGTCTGGTGCTCCTGCTATGTATTTAGAAATTCTTAAAAGAGTAGAATCTGCAATGTTATTGTTTTTGACGGGGCATTTCAGCTTAATACACCGCTTCAGCCGCTATAATGTAGTTTCATGGTAATTGTTCGGATGGACTTTTCTTTAAGTTCGCAAGACTTTATGAATAGAAGTGCAGTACCAGATTGGCAGCAAGGTTCTTATAATTTGGCACTTGAATAGCTAAATGTAGCCGTGGGTTCTATGCTAACAGTTTCTTTTGTCACACTTTTCGCTTGTGAATTTCTCTTCTTGCTTTCCAGCCAACTTTGATCTTCAAAAATTTAAATGAAATGTCAATTGTTATTTTTTGTCTCCTTAATTCTTGTTCTTTTATTGTTCTCACTCAATCTCAGTGTTCTTTACTCATATTCTATCACACTCAATAATCCCTTAATGTCTTAGTGACTTCATTGCCTTGCTTGTATGGAAATGGTTAAATAAATAATATTAGTCCATATTTCTTTTCTAATTAATTATATTTGTGACTTTAAAATAGCAGATAATTTTATTACGTTTTTGATGTGGCAATTTTTCTGTTTTTCATTGCTTGTATGGAAATGGTTAAATAAATAATATTAGTCCATATTTCTTTTCTAATTAATTATATTTGTGACTTTAAAATAGCAGATAATTTTATTACGTTTTTGATGTGGCAATTTTTCTGTTTTTCATTGCTTGTATGGAAATGGTTAAATAAATAATATTAGTCCATATTTCTTTTCTAATTAATTATATTTGTGACTTTAAAATAGCAGATAATTTTATTACGTTTTTGATGTGGCAATTTTTCTGTTTTTCATTATTTGACATTACATCTTCGCTGAGCACCTCGAGGTAGTGTAATGGTTAGCAACCGTGTCTCGTTAGAATTGAGTGGGGAGTTCGATTTTTACTGATGTCTCATACTTTCGGCCTTGTGCCACATCTAAGCTACTATTAGATTTCTCCTTATAATTTTATTTCCTTTGTTCTTGCACGTTTTCTTTTTACTTGCTGTTTTTGTTGTTTCCATACAAGTGTTCAAGTAACGAACTTTACCAAAGGTAAGCGCGATGAGTAAATTGTCGCCATTTTATATTTTTAATTTCGTGTATTGGCGTTGTTTGTATTTGATTTTGACTACCTCACACTATAGTAATGACAGTTGGGAACCATCTGTGAAAAATAGAGCACCTTGACGCAATTCAGAATTTTGAAATGCCATGCTGTACCGCTTGCCATTCTGGCCGAAAACTCGAATACTAACATTTTCCTAATGTTCGGGTGTCAATCTGAGGAGAGTGTAAAGTATTCGAAAAGTGTTGAATAAGTCGAATGGCGATTTCGAAGCTGTTTGGCGTGGTCATTAGTGATGGCTATGTTATGCAACAGTTTATCTCCCAACAGGGCATCAACATTAACACTGTGGCCTATATCAAGTTTCATGAGAAGGTAGTGCTACCCTGGGTCAAAAGGGTGGCTGCTGGAAGATCTTGTCTCTCTGAACCATACAACACAAGCAGGGGAACTCAGCCATGGCTGTCAGACAACTTCATCCTTGCCTCTGACCAACTAACTTCCTAGACGTCGACCCAGTTGGGCGCAGTTGAGCGAGAGACCAACAAATTTTTGTAACACCAATGATGAATTGAAGTCAAAGATTATGTCAGTATTCATCAACTTAAACTAGGAAATCGCAAAGAAGAGTTGCAGGAGATTTCGATGTCGTATGAATACCGTAGCTGGTGCCAATGACGATTTTAGCAAATATATCTACTCTTTAATATTTCAAAATATTTTTGTGTAATTTTGGATAATATATCTGAAAAATGATAAGTCAGTGTTATTTTCGTTTCCGGATAATTTAGACAATTCAGCCATCGTACATTGTATGGATGTGGTGCAGTGGATATCGACTCGAAACGACAAATCGGGTAGCCGATTACGAATTCTTGTTGAATTCCTTGCATTCACTTGCGCACAAATACCATTGGGAAAGGTATTAATCCGTCTATTCCCTCCACTTATGGGTTAAATGATAGGACTGATTGGGTTCTGTAGCCTTGGCTGGCAACCAGTCTACCGCAGAAAGCAATGGCAAACTACTGCGGGATAATCTTCTGCCCAGTCAATCATGTCCTTTTCGAGACATGATCGCCCAAAGAGTTTATCACGTACGGCACTTAACTGACTGACATTATATATATTGCTGAAAACACCTTCCAAGCCATAATTCTTTTGTTTGCAAAAGATTCGCTGCCATATATCCGCTGGTCGCAAGTAAAAGTTAATCAGCTCAGTGTACTCTGTGCCATCAAACACTAAATTGAACCCACTACGTTAAACCCATATATTTGCAAATATTAAAATAAATTTGCCAATAATGCATTTAAAATATATACGTTTATTCATATAAGTGAACAATAGGTAATTTGCATTTTCGATTTAAAATAGGACTTACTGCCTATCACGTTGAATACACCGGTTCTCGCTCGATCACCGAAGTTAAGCAACGTTGAGCCTGGTCAGTACTTAGATGGGTGACCGCTTGGGAATACCAGGTGCTGTAAGCGTATAGTGATGGATGTGCGTTGTGGTGCAGTGGATATCGGCTCGGAAAGAGAAATCGGTGAGCCGAGTTCGAATTCCAGTTGAATACCCTGCATTCACTTAAGCACTGGTACCCTTGGGAAAGATATTAATCCGTCCCTTCTATCCAGTTATGGGAGAAATAACAAGGGTAGGACTTGGGGACCCTGCTCTTAAAAACAAATCCCAATGAATCTTGATATCACAAAGAAAAAAGTATTACTAGACACAAAACTTATATAAAAACAACAATAAATTGTTGAAAGAAAAAGGTATTACGAGCAATAAATAAATAAAATTTAGTTGGCAATAAATGACGCGCCGAGGTTGATATGCCATAAAAACCAACCAGCCATTTAAAATAAAGTATTTCTTTTCGTTAAACTGCTTCAGGAAGGAAGATAATAGTGATTTAGGAAATCTAAGCGAGATGATATTCAAATGATCAATCATACGGGCGATGATGTGAAAAAGGACCATTAAATTTCGTTCTTAAAATATCGTTCACTAAAATTAAAAGGCTCACAGAAAAAGAAAGAAAAGAAATTTGCAATTTACATAATCCTGAGTATTAAACATATCGATTTGATATTAAATCGCCATTTTTATTTTTTTCCTATGTTTAGAAAGAAAAAAACTGTAGAAATAAACAAAAGTAACATGGAAAAGAAGTAAAATTGATAGAATAGAAAAAAACAAAAACAAAACAAAAAACAGTTAACTAAATAAAAAGCAAATGCACAGACTCAAGTCATGTAGACTGCCCTGGATAAGTATGAGGTCCACGGCTTTCAAGACCTGTAGACTCCTATATAAGTATGAGGTCCACGGCTTTCGAGACCTGTAGACTCCTATATAAGTATGAGGTCCACGGCTTTCGAGACCTGTAGACTCCTATATAAGTATGAGGTCCACGGCTTTCGAGACCTGTAGACTCCTATATAAGTATGAGGTCCACGGCTTTCGAGACCTGTAGACTCCTATATAAGTATGAGGTCCACGGCTTTCGAGACCTGTAGACTCCTATATACGTATGAGGTCCACGGCTTTCGAGACCTGTAGACTCCTATATAAGTATGAGGTCCACGGCTTTCGAGACCTGTAGACTCCTATATAACGTATGAGGTCCACGGCTTTCGAGACCTGTAGACTCCTATATACGTATGAGGTCCACGGCTTTCGAGACCTGTAGACTCCTATATAAGTATGAGGTCCACGGCTTTCGAGACCTGTAGACTCCTATATAAGTATGAGGTCCACGGCTTTCGAGACCTGTAGACTCCTATATAAGTATGAGGTCCACGGCTTTCGAGACCTGTAGACTCCTATATAAGTATGAGGTCCACGGCTTTCGAGACCTGTAGACTCCTATATAAGTATGAGGTCCACGGCTTTCGAGACCTGTAGACTCCTATATAAGTATGAGGTCCACGGCTTTCAAGACCTGTAGACTCCCTGAGGTGTAAGTAGTCATAGCACTCAAATTCCGTAGACACTCTGAGATGTATGTAGTCACTGAAAGCTTCTTGAGGTAGTATGTAGTCGCAGCTCTGAAGTCATTTAGATTCCCTGAGCTATATGTAGCCGCACACTCAAGTTCCGAAATCTCACTGAAGTGTATGTGGTTACATCACTCAAGTTCCGTTGAAACCCTGAAATATAAGTTGTCACGGCACTCATGTCAAGTAGACTCACTGAAGTGTATGTGGCGACTGCACTCAAGTCACGTAGATTCGCTCAAGTTTATGTGGCCACATCAGTCAAGTTCTGAAAACTCCCTAAGGAATATGAAGTCACTGCTCTGAAGTCCCTTAGACTCTTAGGATTCTAGTTTGGTTCCATAGCAAGTAGAATGTTTTTACAGGATTGAGTTGCTAGTTGCATGCTAAACTGGTTTCGAATTCAGAATTGTCCTACTTCTAGATTAGTTACCAACCACTGATAAAGAGTTAGTTTAACCTATTATTTACCCCATAGATGGGGTGCAGAGTGTTAGGACGCCGCTCCTATTTGACTACAAATGGACTGTTCCCATTGATATATATAGCAATGGTGGATTCTCTACAAGAGAGTCGTACAGAGTCACTAGACTGACGACTCTACGACACTGTCAGCTCTCTGCCTTCGGGCGGGGGGCGCTCTCTGCTTCCGAGCAGAGAGCAGTAACCCAGTCGTGGTTCCGCTGAAGGGTAGAGACACGACTGGGCAAAGACAGATATTTTTTGGCTGGGCCATATAGCCCAAAAATCCCAGTCCAAACTGACCATGTGTCACATATTGCCCTTACTGGGAGGGACAACTCAATAATGAGTCGTAGAGAGTCACTTGAGAGTCTCTAATGAGTTACTGAAGACTCAGTGCGAGTCAGTGAAGAGTAAGTCACACTTCCGGTGGCGTACCGGAAGTAATCACGTATATACACGTCTTACGACGGATTGGACTCTTGTATCTTTCTATTGTAAATATTACTAATCACTTCTGTACATACTAACCGTCTTTCCGCGGAATACAACTTATATTCTGATTCTGTTCTTGAGTTATTCATTTATACTTGGTGACATAACACAGAGGGAGAAAGAGAGAGAAATAGAGGGGGAGTGGAGGAATTCATATTTGCGCAAAAGTGAATACAATGAATTCTAATGGAAATGGAAACCGGCTCCACATTTCCCATTCGGGGTCGCTATACATTCCACCACACGCTTCAAAATTAATGCGATAATAAAATTTTAAAAAAATATGATAATAATAATAATAATAAAATTAAAATTTAAAGTAAAATAAAATTAGAAATAATGTTAAAAGAAAAATATTAAAAACAGGCATTATTTAAAAAAAAAAAGGGTTCAAATATGCATGCAAGAAATGAAAGGAAATTAATATTTAGTTAATTCGGAATATTGATTCGGTTGGTCTTCTGGTAAGCGATTAGGATTTGGGCGGGAATCTCCGCGTAATCAAATCAGATTTTAGTACAAGCCGCACCATCTTGCATTATAATTTGCCAGCAAACCGGGACAGAAGAAAACAAACCCAACAAAACTGTGTTTATTTCAATTTACGAAATTGAAAGGCGGTATTTTTGTCTTTAGGAATCTTCCAGGGTCGTTTAACGTTTAATGTCAAGCATCAATCATTAGATGAGATCTTCCCTCGCTTCCCTCTACCCGTATCTTCCCATGGGAACCAATTTTTCATGGCTGAACGTGAGGGATTTACAAAATAAATAATACAGCTTACTACAAATTCCAATGATAATTTGGCACTGCTTAAATTAACCGGTCCGCTCTTTAAAAAAATAGGTGGATTTTTTTTAAAAAATCTTGTAGAGTAGTATTTTTTTTTAATCGTATCACCCCGAGCAAGGCGGTAACGCCACTGATGTGCAGGGGGGCTACGTAAGAGTGAAAAGATTGGAAAAGATAAAGCCGGAAACCACATCCTAAACAGAGAACAAGGGATGAGCTTCTTAACCTGTTCAATAGACGTGGGTGGAGTGTGAACCGGGCGATAGATAGATCTATCTACTCCAATAGTATTCATCGTGCCTCGCACTAACCCAGATATTTGTCAGAATAAAAAAAATATTGATTTGATTTTTGAATCAGAGGGTCCTGTTCACACACAGTGTCAAATCGAACACTGTTTTTTTTTAAGTTATCTCTTACTTTGTCCATATTTTAAAATGTCAAGACTGAAATTGTATATATGTCAAATTTCTACGCTTAGGGTTATCATAGTGTATGCAAAATCTTTTCCTTTTAACGCAGCTGTTCATACGTGACAAGACGCCGTTCGACGTCCCTCAGCTTTTTCGTCAATGTTCAGCTCAAACGCATTAATTTTAGCCGATAAAGATATCCTGTGGTGGTTCCGTTCGGTTTGAGCAGCTCATAACAAACTACACCTAGCTGACCCCACCAAATGCAGAGCAGAAGATTCGAACCATGGATATCCGGATCTGCCGCCGATGTTGATGCATCGCTAGGCTTACGCCCACGATCTTCTACCCTTGGGATTATCGTAGAATATCCTTTTTTTTTTTTAATCGCCGGTTTTGATAGAATCCAAATAATCTTCGCTTTTCTGCCGTTGAAGCAGTTGTTCACACGTGACAAAATGCCGATCGATGTCTCTCGGCTTCAACTCGTACGGCACCTAATGTCCTTACTTTTGAATCATTCCTAATACTTTTAAACGTTTCGAAACTGTTGTGTGATCAACACCTAATGATTCTGTAAATTCAGCTTGCATCTGACATGAGTCTTCATGAAGTAATGCCTCCAATTCTTCGTCTTCAAACTTTTTCGGCGCGCCAGAGAGTTAACTTCAACATCAAAATCATTATTTTTGAAGCGTCTAAACCCATCGCTAAATGTTGCATGGTTGCCGTAAATCTCACCAAGAATTCTGTGTGCTTCACCTGTAAATTTCTTTTGAATAAAGTAGTGCATTAAATTTCTCCCCATATACAATTTCTTTGGCACGAAATTCGACATCTTTAACACTATGAAAAACAAAGTCTTTCGGCAAAATGACGTACACCGAATTTCAAGCTTGCGTTACCATCTGAAACTGCATGCACACAGCTCGAAAAACGCCATCTATTGGAAAACAGCAAGAACTTATTCAAGGCCTCAATTTTAATATTTAGTATAATAGCCTTTTGCTTTGATCACAGCCTTCATTCTATCAGGCATTGCCATCACAAGCTTCTTCAATGTATCTAATCGTATCTCCTGCCAAGCAGCTTGTATTTGTTCCCAAAGTGTGTCTTGCGAAGTAACATTAGTTTTATCAATTCGAGAGGGAGTAATAAGAAATAGTCAGTCATATCCAAGGATATTAGAATAATGAGTTGTTTCAAAATACTTGTTTGATAGAAAATAGGCAAAATTAAACATAACTTCTTTTTAATACATTTCTTTTACACCTAGTTTTAAATAATCAATGTTTATTAGTAATTTACTTGGCTTTTCACCCTGTATTTGAATTCCAGTGAGGATTTTAGGAAAATCACCCCTGTCCTAATACTTTTGCACACTACCGGTAGTGTGCAAAAGTGTTAGGAGAGGGGGTGATTTTAAACTTTATTTTAATGTCTCATTTAATCTATCAACCTTACATTATTTATAAGTGGAAATGGAGTTTTGAAAGGGTTTTTAAAAAAATTGATGTTCACGCGATTTCTAGTCGCGCGCGTCACGTGATAGCTTTTAAAGAACTATCCTTTTCAAAAACACAAAATTTACGTTACATCTAAAACACAAGGATAAAATAACAACATCGGAAAAAAATAACATCCTTGAAAATGGCCAGTAAAGTGGCTGAAAGTGCTTGGAAATTAAACAAACTATGGCATATTTTTACACTGCATATCACCAGCAAAAAAAAAAAAAATGTAAGAATACTGGAAAAATTAAATAAAAACTTAATAAAATCCTCCTTGTTTTTAACGAAATATGTTTGAAACAAAGATTACTGCAAAAATATACATTAATATATATATATTAATTAAAAATATTTCACGGTTGACAAATTGCTAGCAGTCATTTTTTTTAATATTTAGGCAGCAAATTTTCTTTTAAACGTGTCAGATTAAATAAATGACTACTAGCAATTTGTCAACCGTGAAATTTGAAGCAGAAAAAGAATGTACAGTAATTGTAAGTTTTCTGGTTACATTTGTTACCATAACTCCCACGCCTGAAGATGATCTCGGAAAGAGGTTAAAAGTACTTGGGTACCTTAAGAAATGAATGAAAATATCTGTCAACGTTACAGCTTATTACAGCTTTTGATTGTAATACGCGAAAGATTATCCGTGAGTTTGAACGGATTTTATTAAAATAAGCCAACATAATGTTTGCAATTCATTTAACCTGACACACACACACACGCATATATATATATATATTATATGTGTGTGTGTGTATATGTGTGTGTGTGTGTGTGTGTTTCAGTAAAGATGGCTGACAAGGTACAGCAATCAAGCTTTTTATTCAGTTTTGTGCTGGTATGAGTTATTTATTTACTGGACATAAAGTATGCAAAAATTTATCCTATATCCGGGTTTATCTTATATCAGGGTTTGGTCTGTTTTGTATACATTACCACAGGCTCTAATTTGAGACCAAAGAAAAGATCTCTTATATCCGGGTTTCTCTTATATCATGGTCACTTATATCTTATATATTATATCGACTGTTTAATACTTAGTTTTTGGTCCTAATAGGGTTAGATCACTACACATTTGTATTAAAAAGTGTTCAATACAATTATATTGTAGAACTTTTGAATATTTTTCATTTTTAAACGAGTTATTTCGCTACCTTGGTTTCCACCATGAGTGGTCTCTTCAGGCGATTTTTAATAACTTCTTATTTTTAATTATTTAATTTTATTTAATTTATTTATCTTATTATATATTATACATGAATTATTATATAATTTATTTTATTTAATAAAAATTTCTTATATTTTTATTAAATAAAAACTGAATAAATTTTTAATGAAGTTATTAAAAATCGCCTGAAGAAACCACTCATGTTGGAAACCAAGGTAGCGAAATAACTCGTTTAAAAATGAAAAAAAAAAAATATATATATATATATATATATATACATAATGGGCTTCGAAACATGAGAAATTTTTTGTCTAGTGACACTATGAATTTGAAAACATTATAACAACCATTACAGTATATATATATATATATATATATAGTCAAAGTCAATAAATTCAATGTCAATCGCAATTTTACTGTACAATTTAGTCTTTCCTCGTCCCGCTCAATATTAATGTTTCTGTTCCTAAATTTTCCACACATTGTGTCCTCTTGTGTTTTAGTGGCTTTGCTACCTTGCATGTGGTGATACCAATTAAAAAAAAATTATTGTTCTTATTAATACTTAATAAAGTTGATGTTTGTATTTGAGTAAACACTTCGTTTATTTATTAATTAGTATATGCATTTATTTTTATCTACCGGCTTGAATATTCGCGAAATCTTATAAGATAAAGATGCACTTTCTGGCAGATTTCGAACTCAGATGAATAAATATTTTTCCTCTTCTGAAACTATAGCTTATATAACGTTGGTTGAGCTGATGGCTGGTGCATGTAATATTTCTTTTTATATAAATTCTGAAAAAAAAAACTACTTTTCGATGAAGACAAAAAAGATGTCGTTGAAAAAAGAAAGTAAAGAAAAAATGCTTCAAACATTGAAACCAGAATTAACTCTTTTTTACGTAACATAGTATTTGGTTAGAATCTGTAACCGAAAAAAAAAAGCGTTTATTTTCTAAAGTTCAGATATGAGAGAAGGGGAAATAAGTTTGTTATAGAATTATGATAATCCTATATTTAACGAACCTATTTTTATCTGGTAAAGAAGTCTTGTTTTTTTTTTTAAACAATAACAACCCTCTCTAAACGTAAACATTGTCGGCAATTCAAATCGCTAGGTAAAGAAAACTAGTTTCTTTTTCCTCAATTTTGCTGGTACTATACCAGCGAAAACGAGAAAAAATAAACTAGTCTTTTGTGGATGTGGATGTTAAACACAACTGGGTGATTTGAAACTAGTAGATTAGAAATACATGAAAACAAATTGTAAATATATTTTATCTTCCTCATATATGGCTTGTCTTCAACGTTTAACGTATGTCGTAGTGAGTTAACTGAGTTCCGTTTAACATATCGTGAACAGACAGATGTGATTTTTACATACGGCCGCCTAAATGGTATTGGACGCGAGGCTGCATGGTTGTATCAGCCTGCGTTTCTAGACCAAAGTCAGGCGAGTCATCCCAACTTTGCTGCTATTTATCGTTGCGTTGCTGAGATAGGATCCGTGGCACCACAAACTATGAATCGAAACGACCAGCATTCGCTCATACGCCTGATTACGAAGAACATATTGTACAGGTTCTCAGTGACGATCCACGTATCAACATACGCCATATGTCCTGGGATTGTCGTACATCTCATAGTACTGCATGAAGGTTACTTAAAGTGCAGCTCCTGTTTCTGTATCAAAGTGTATGGCGTCTTTCGCCTTTTGATCACTCATCACGGGAGAACTTTTGTCTATGGTTTTATTGCGAAAACTTGGTGGTGCAGTGGATATCGGCTCGGAACGCAACATCGGGGAGCCGAGTTCAACTTCCAGTTGAATTCCTTGCATTAAATTTCGCGCAAATACCCTTGGAAAAAGGTATTAATCTGTCACTTCCCTCCAGTTATGTGCTAAATATCAGGACAGATTGGGTTCTATAGCCTTGGTCGGCAGCCAGTCTACCGCAGAAAGTAATGGCAACCTACTGCAGGATAATCTTCTGCCCAGTCAGTCCTGTTTTTTTCGAGACATGATCGCCCAAGCGTGTATCACGTATGGCACTTTAACTGACTGACCGATCCATTGTTTGTCTCTTCAGTCTTGTTTACGGATGAGGCAAAATTTCGAGGAGACGGAATAACAAACTTACACCACAAGGACATTTTTGGACGGATCGGAATCACTATAAACATTAATTCGCATCAGTTTACGTTAAATTAATCTTTTTTAAGCAGAATAAAAGATAATAATATAAGTTTCTTTTTATTAATAATAAAAAGAAATTTATATAAGCAGAAATAAGAGAAAAATGAATTAATATAAAATTTCTCAGGGGTTTTAGGAATTACTGTTACTGTTATCTGAAGTAAGAATTATAAATTCAGTGAGTCCAATCCAAAACAATCTTCATTAATGCTAAAAAGAACAATAAGCATACAAATAGAGACTGCTTAAAATTTCCTTTAGGCCACTTCGGTATGGTTATAATTTTTCTTCAAAAATGTATTGTTGGCAATATTATTTTCCTCAAAAATGTGTATTTTTCTATAAAAGTCGATTTTTATGTATATATTTTTATAAAAGTTCTTTCCTATCAGGTGCTACCACTCAGAATCAGGGTGGACCTGGGAACAACAGCAATAAAGAGGTGGTTCCATGCTTCTCACAGCCTCCCAATCAGAGGCCTTGCTGCTGGATGCAGTTTATCGTCATACCCAGGACCAGTTTTAAGATAGGTTTTTGGAAATATGCTTTTTGGAAATATGCCTATATGAATATTTTACCTTGTTTTGATGTTAGGAACCTGCCCTAAATTTTGTCAAATGCCTTTGGATTGTATCTTGGATTTTACATTTATCATTTAACATTTAACAGCGTCTGTCGTAAATTTTAAACTTAATAACTCAAAAACGAAAGATTTGCGGGTATATGTATATAGAATTTTGTCATTGTTTTGGTGTTGTAAAAGTATTTTTGATACATTTGATAACATTTAATATTTTATTAAACTAAATTATTAATTTATTAAATTTATTTTATTAATAAACATATATTATCATGCTAGTATGGATATATTTGTATAATCAATACATTTTGTATGTACGTTTTGTGTTTTCATTACTGTAGTGTAATTCAATTTTTACATGGATATTTTTCTCTCTCTTCCATTCTTTCTCTCTCTCACTCTCTGTCTGTCTGTCTGTCTGTCTCTCTCTATATATATATATACACACACACACACACATATATATATATATATATATAACACACACACACACACACACACACACACACACACATATATATACACACACACACACACACACACATAAACACACACACACACACACACATATATACACACACACACACACACACACACACACACACACACACACACATATATATATATATATATATATATATATATATATATGGGCACATTACACTTAAAATATGATCAAATTAAGTGAAATACGGCGTACGAAAAACAAAAACAAAACACCATTCAATATTATGAATTTTACTCAATCATGGAAACTGAGGATGTGCGTTGTGGTACAGTGGATATCGGCTCGGAACGAGAAACCGGGGAGCCGAGTTCGAATTCCAGTTGCATCCATTGTATTCCCTTACGCGCAAATACCCTTGGGAAAGGTATTAATCCGTCTCTTCCTTCTAGTTATGGGTTAAATAGCAGGACAGACTGGGTTCTATAGCCTTGGTCGACAAGCAGTCTACCGCAGAAAGCAATGGCAACCTACTGCGGGATAATCTTGTGCCCAGTCAGTCATGTCTCTTTCGAGACATGATCGCCCAAGCGTGTATTACGTATGGCACTTAACTGAACTGAATGGAAACTGAAGCTTAGTCATGTCAATTTGGATGCTTACTCGCTGACAGGCTATCTATCTATCTATCTATCTATCTATCTATCTATCTATCTATCTATCTATCTCAGCATTAAAAATATTAATGCGTTGTTAGTGACAAAATACGACACGTATACTCTGTTTTTTTTTCTGTTTTAATTTCGAATATATTCATTTTGATGCGCTTCGCACACACGCACACACATATGCATATAAATATATATATATACACTTGCACACACATAAACATATATATATATAGACATCCATATACACAAAAATACACCCACACACTCATATATACATATATATATATATACACACACACACAAATACACACATATGCACACGCACATAGATACAAACATACATAGAAATATATATATATATATATATACAGACGTACATATATATACACACATACACACAGAAGCACACACAAACACACACGCACACACACACACACACACATACCTATATATATGTATGTATATTCGTATTTATGACCACTTAAGGATGCACTCGTCTGTTAAAAAACAGCTTCTGTCGGAAAGAAAAAAGTCGTTATTGATATTCAATTAAATATCGCACTCACCAGGAAAACACGAGTTTTATTCGAGAATGCCAAGTGAAAGTCTCAAACAGATATCTAATGTAATATTAGGATATTTTTTCATTCCGATTATGTAAGCTCTCTCTCTCAGTATATGACTCAACTACAAAGATCAACTGCTTTTTTTTACAGCTGAACACTTTTTTACCTTATGGCTGAGCACTTACACTTGTACTTTCAACTGTAAAAGCAGACAACAAATTCAATCTCGTTTCTATAAGAATTTCGAATGAAATCATCGAAAGCCACAATAACTTTGAGCAAAAGTATAATCTACGTAATTTATATATTTTTTATAATAATTTTACCCCAAGGTAAGCAGGACCGCTACTGGTGCGCAGGGGGAGAAAAAACAAGGTAAAGGGGATGTCGAAAAAAGGATAAGATATGGATTGGAATCAAGTTGAAGAAAAGATGACAATTAATGTTGCATTTAAACTTTGGGAGATTGTAGCTATCAGGAAAGCAAGCAAACGGAAGGAAGTTCTGGAAGTTCGATAAAAGAAACTGTTAGAGCAGAAGAGTCAGTTGCATTTAACTATTTCGATGGTAAAAGGGTGAGACCTTGATGTCAATCTAGTAGCACGAGTATATATTTCTGGTCAAGACACCAGGGAAAAAAGGTCGTCAGAGCAGTTGTCATGAAAATACTTGTAAAAAAGACAGAGGGAAACCACATCACGCCGGCGAGGAAGCGACTGAAGGCTAGGTCAGTACCGATTATATTGCAAATAATCCTTTGGATTTTATTGAGAACCTCAAGATGGATAGCAACAGCACCCGACCAGATATGGAAACAGTATTAAATGCACGGACGAATGATAGATTTATAATTGTGTTGAATGGATTCTGACTAGAAAAACTTCCTGACTCGACACAGGGACCCAAACTTCTTGAGAGTAGATGTAGCTAAAGATACGATATAGTCATTCCATTTGAGATCATTTTAGAGAGTAAGGCCTTCGAGGAGAAGTGTGTTGTTCTCTGGAAGTTTAGCGTCATCCATTCTGATGCCAGGCAAGGTTTTAGACTAAACTATCGCCACCCACGTCTATTGAACAGGTGAAGAGGCTCATCCCTTGTTCCCTGCTTAGGATGTGGTTTCTGGTTTTCTCTTTTCCAATCTTTTCACTCCTTTTTCTTTTATTTTCAATTGGAGCAGATAGACTAAACTATCGCCCGGTTCACACTTCACCCACGTCTATTGAACAGGTGAAGAAGCTCATCCCTTGTTCCCTGTTTAGGATGTGGTCTCCGGTTTTCTCTTTTCTAATCTTTTCACTCTTACGTAGCCCCCTGCACATCAGTGGCGTTACCGCCTTGCTCGTTGTGATATGATAAAAAAAATGAAAAAGAAAAAAGCAAGTTATTTTCCTGACTTTCCTTTTTTTTGAGTTTATTGGAGTTGAAAATAAAATTTCTGGTACCCGACATGTTAAATTTACATTTTATTTCGTTTTACTGCCTCATTTAATTTGTATCTGCTTATTAATCTATTTTTTTAAATTTTCATTCATTTATTTTTTGGCTTTCGTTTAGTTACAGTGTGGTATGTCGACGTCATCGTTGTGAATCGATATTTTTTCCCTGCCAGGGGAGCTTAAAATACGCCAACAATATTCTTTGCTGAGGGGTAAGACCAGTAGCGATTGTGGAACTCTGAAAGTTAGGGACCGAGATTTTCTGAGGAGGAAAGGAGCAAACTCAAGCAGTGTCTTCATTTTCATTCTACACCACAATCGTATTCACTCGAGTTCGGGTATAAATATGTGACTTTACTAAATTAAACAGCATATTTTTTTCATTTATAATAGTAAAGTTCTAATCTATTTTTGTCTTCTTTTCCAGTCTCAAGCAGTTGGAATATAAGAAAGATTAATTTCAAAACAAAATCAAATGTCTGTTTCTATCTAGCAGTTTTTTTTTCTTTCCAAATGGTCTCTGTATGTGTCCTTAAAAAAGCTAAATGAAAAAGAAAACAAAGAAAGAATAGTACTGAAGATACTGATAAAATCTCATAAAAATCAGAGAATGATTAGTTTAATAAATTTTTTTAAGCTAATAAATGTGTGGAGGCCAACCGAGGAGCCAGCCAAAATTCTGGGAAGGCTTTGTCTCTTTCTGCTCTCCCCGTTGAATCGACACTGAATAAGACCCAGCCTGCAATAAAAGAACCAACCTTTCAAGTAGATCATTGAAGACTAGCATATAAACCCTGTCAACTTTGGGGTAAAATCTATTGTAAACTGGTTCTATGTCGACATTTTTCATTAGCATATAAACTGGGCATGTATCGACCACTATGACTTTTGTATAAACAAGACCTGTTCACACCTTTTACAATCTAGAGTAAACCAAAACTATACCTTGGTTTATTACTCTACTACACACCGGATCAGTATCTATCTTTGTTATCGTTATCTAAGCAGGATATGTGTCTACCTTTGTGACTTGTGTGTGAATCGTATCGGTGTCTACTTTTTTTTCAATTTAGTATATAAATGAACCAGTATTTACTTTTCTAACTCTAGTGTAAACTGGACCCATGTCTACCTTTTTTTCACATAGTTATTTCGTTGGAAATAAAGAAAAGAGTACTGGACTGTTATGTGTTATCTGTCCCCCTAAATGGCAGCGAAAGCTGGACAATCTCCTCAGAAATTAAGGAATGATTTGAAGCAACCGAAAATGTGGCTCCATAAAATCCTGAAAATAACATGGACCGATCATGTGTGCAACGACATGGTTTTGGCGAGGTTGTAAACGAAAAGAAAACTAATACTTAACACCAGGAAGAAAACAGTTGAGGTTTCTTGATCACGTAATGAAGAAGGAGGGATTAGAGAATCTGATACTCACAGGACGGACAGAGGGAAAGAGTGCCAGGGGAAAGCAACGCGTGACATACATGATTGGTTTAAGCAAATGGATGGCAGAGCAGGGTCAGGTAGAAATACCAGGAAAATAGGTCTTAAAAGCTACAAGGGATATGGCGATGTGAAGGACCATGATCGCCTACGTTCTTAAAGGAGAGTACATAAAAGAATATAATGAACATATGTTTACATTATTTTTTAATTCTACTGCCATTTCTACGTTTTTTTTTTTGTTTTTTTTTTACTTGTGTATGTGCCGTACCTATTTTTATATTTGAAATTAGCCAGGTTAACCTTTTTTTAATGTACTCATTCCGAACATGTCCACTATTTGACTCTAGTGTAAAGTAAAACTATACCATTGTGCAAATTCATTGAAACAAAACGAATGATGTCTTCGTAAGATCTTTCACACTTTCCCTTATCACGTATAAATCGTCTTTTGGCGTTGTTTTTCTCTTCCGACTAGGGCTTAAGGCCTATCACGTTGAATACACCAGTTCTCGCGCGATCACCAACGTTGAGCCTGGTCAGTACTTAGATGGGTGACCGCTTGGGAATACCAGGTGCTATAAGTGTATAGTGACGGATGTGCGTTGTGGTGCAGTGGATATCGGCTCGGAAAGAGAAATCGGTGAGCCGAGTTCGAATTCCAGTTGAATCCCCTACATTCACTTAAGCACTGGTACTCTTGGGAAAGGTATTAATTCTTCCCTTCCCTCCAGTTAAGGGTTAAATAACAGGGTAGGACTTGGTGACCTGCCCTTAAAAACAAATCGCAATGATTCTTGATACTCGAAATAGAAAAATGTATTACTAGACACAAAGCTTATATAAAAACAACAATAAATTGTTGAAAGAAAAAGGTATTACCAGCAATAAATAAATAAAGTATAGTTGGCACTAAATAACCCGCCGAGGTTGATTTGCCATAAAAAACAACCAACCAATCTCTTCTGACAGCATTTTTCTTTTCGCGTTGAACTGATGGATACAGTCTGTTAGTTCACCTCGATAACACAACTGACAGTTGAAAGGCTGACACTAACAATATCCGCGATCTCTCTGTAAGACTTGAAGTGTGTTCGTGCAGAGTTACAATTTTCATACGCTTCCTTCGAGTAACGTCAATCGTAGACAATGGCCGTAGGACAACTAATCGTCAGGTGAGACAGAATTGTCTAGGCGTGGTAAAAAAAGATTAATTGCAATCACGGTTGACGCAATATTTTACAAGATTAAACAAATTTCATCATACACCCCGAAAATAGATTCATACTGCTGCACATCTCTGCAAATGACCTAATCTGGGGAAAAATAGAAATTGATTACATTCTGAAACTCCAGTGACTGTATGTTGAAAGAAAGAAAATTAAAGCAGTTTTTCAATTAATTTGCAAAAGGTTGTATGTTTATGGTGTTAAAATTCCTTAAGCCCACTTTCCTCATTTACTATCGCAGACATTTCTTTCTGAATTAAAGTATACTTGCCATTTTTTTTTTTTTTGCATTTTCCTTAAAAAATTCTCATGACTCACATGTCAAGTTCGTGATCTTCTCAACATCTCTCTGTTGTATCACATCTCTTTTAACTCAGTTCTCTTCTTCAGCTGTTAAAAGAACGCCCAGTAGTTGTTGGCGTTCCGCTACCATTTAATAATAATAATAATAATAATTATTATTATTATTATTATTATTATTATTATAGGTAAGTGTGTCCACCGGCCGTCAAAAATCATGGAAAACATAGTTGAGAGGACTATTAGCTGTTTTCTCACAAGTTACCTCCGCCTTAGCGCGACAGGAGGTAATATATATATATATATATATATATATATATATATATATATATATATATGTGTGTGTGTGTGTGTGTGTGTGTGTGTGTGTGTGTAATATTATATTTCTTGGGTTTCTTATTGAGGAACGGTCTATAAGAGCCGTGAAATATATTACCAATGCATTTATAAATCGTCCAACTTATCTTCATTATTATTATACTCTGTTAAATCTTAACATTGAGTTCTCATTGGGTTTAATTCCCAGTGGAATTTACCTTACCAAGTACCAAGGATTCTACTTCTATAGATTCTATATATATATATATACACACACACACACACATACACACATATATATATATATATATATATATAAATTTGTTTTTTTATTTAAAATTTATTTCATTTACATTGCAACACGTAAATTTCTGTTTCAAGATTTTACCTCGTCATTGTTGTGAAAATGATTTATGTCGATCAAGATGAAAGTCATTTTCACAACAACGAGTCAACATGATGACGAGCTAAAATCTTGAAACAAAAATTTCCGTGTCGCAATGTAAATTTAAATTAAGATTTCTGAAGTGAATAATGGATTCGTTTTGTACGGGTTATCAATCCTTTGTTATTTAAAGCCAGAAAATTTTTTTTTTAGATTGTAAGGATTCATTTAGAGATAATAATGATTTAGTGATGCGAGTCTATGATCACATTTACTTACGTAATAATGCCATTGGAAAGTTATGAATCCAACTTCAATAGAAAGACAGACTGGGTTCTACAGCCTTGGATAGCAACCGGTCTACAGCAGAAAGAAATGGTAACCTATCGAGGGAAAATATTCTGCTGAATCATTTTTCTGTCTGTATTTCCAAACGCTCACCTGTCTAGGTACTGAACAAACTCAGCATTGTTTAACTTCGATGATCTTACGGGAACAAGCAAGCAAGCATGAAGAAGAAGATGAGGAGGAAGAAGAAGAAAAAGATGAAGAAGGTAAGAAGAAGAAGAAGAAGAAGAAGAAGAAGAAGAAGAAGAAGAAGAAGAAGAAGAAATATTAGTAGTAGTACTGCCTGGAATTTCATATGATTTACTGTCACTCGATCTCTAGTGACAATCACCATACATCTGGTGTAAACGTGCAATGAAATAAAGTGATAATCACGTTATCTCATAAAATGACTTGGCAGCTAGGATACAGTCGTTTTCTCACCGGCGCAATGTGACTTCCCTGTGTCTCTACTACAAATATTTTCACGGCTTCTTCTCCGATGAACTTAGCTCACTGGCGCCCTCTCTATATAAATTTACTCAAGCCACAAGATTAGCAACTAGTTCCCACCCTTTTACTGTGAAACCTATAAATCATAAACGCAAATTCTACTCTATCAGCTTTTTTTCTTGGAATTCCCGCTTTGTGGAATTCCCTACCATTTACTTGCTTTCCCGACAGCTATAATCTCCAAGTATTTAAATCTAAAGTCAATAGTCATCTCCTATCTCACTAGCCTGCACCCCCTCCCCCCTCTCTCTCTCATGCTCCTTTCTCTGTCCACTCCACTCTCATCAGTATTCTCATCCTTCTCTGACATCCCCTATAACCTGCCACTCTTTCTCATAACTTCCCTCCTATGTAACCCCCCTGCAAAACAGTGGCAGTAAAATGCCTTTGCTTGGTGCGATATTTTATAATAAAAAAAAGATAGATAGATAGATAGATAGATAGATAGATAGATAGATACAATCTCGAAGAATTTAAATGTTAAGTCAATAGTCATCTCCTATCTCACTAACCTGCATCTTTTCTCTTATGTTCCTTTCTCCGTCCACTCCATTCACATCAGTATTCTCATACTTCTCTTACCCACTTCCTGACATCCCCATATAACCTGTCAGTCTTTCTCATAACTTCCCTCCAAAACAGTGGCAGTAGACCGCCTTGCTTAGAGCGATATGATTATAAAAAAACAAAATGAGGCCTCGCCTAATTCTCTCGCTATCGGACAATACGCGCAAGTCCAGAAAAAGCACATTTACCGAAATCGGTCTGCGATTGGACAACAGCAGCAGCAATAAATAAAGCAAAACACGAAGTATTAATAAAATTTAAAAGAAAGAAAGAAAAAAAAAGAAATTACATCCATCAGTTTATCACTGTTTTGCCTCCGTTCGTTTTTTTTTTTTTTTTTTCTCATTATTTAGTTTTTCTCTTTCTGTTCAAGTTCCGCATATAAAGGGCGAAAATATATATAATAATAAAAATAATAAATAAACCGCCATAAAGTTCCATTTGATAACAAAGATTCCCTATTAGCACAGAGATAATCGAGTGTTTTTCTGCAAGCCTTGAAAAGAAATAATATATTTTTTTACCCCTTTAAATTAACGCCGCAGTGTAATTTATCCTCTTTTTAACTACCCGCCCACCCCTTTTATTTCCGTCGTCCTTGCCTCTACCCTTCCCCTCCAATCCCTTTCCCGTCCCAGAATGTAGGCGATCATGGCTTTCCACGTTTCCCTATCCCTGGTGGCTCTGAGCACGCCTTCTCCTGTTACACCGTGCAATCCTCGTTCTATCATCCACCTGATTAGGTCCTTCAAATATGTTATCCATTGCTTTCCCCTGTCTCTTTTCCCCTCTATCTGGCCTGTTAGTATCAGGTTCTCCAAGCCCTCCTTTCTCATTGCGTGTCCCAGAAAATTCAGCTGTCTCTTCCTGATGCTCAGTATTAATTTCCTTTTAGTTTCCATCATTTCCAAGACCTCATCATTGCTCACATGCTCGATCCATGATATTTGCAGCATCCTTCTGTAGAACCACAGTTCAGCTACTTCAAGTTTTTCCCTCATCTTTGATAAGTCCTCTTCAAGGAGGGACGAAATTTCAAAGAAAATATCCTCTGTTACTGGGTATGTAATGCTAAGTTTTGCTAACGTTTGTGGTTCCGTTTTGGTAGAATGATAGGTAAGGGAGAGAAAAAATCTTCGTTTCACTGTTTTTAATGCTTTGTTTTCAATATTGTTTTTTCAGAATAATTTAATTTTTTTTGTTTTTTTTTCTTGTATTAAGTTTATAAATATATTAATGTTTAATTTAAAGTTGATTTTTATATTGTAAAATATTTAATAGCGTTATAATTCGTCTGTCTGTTCTCTCCCTTAGACCACGTGCTATCGCAAAAAGAATATGCATTTGCCGGAAATATCCAAATTAAAACAGAAGCCCTCTTTGAGGAAGGACGAAATTTCAAAGAAAATATCTTCTGTTTAATGGGTATGTAATGCTAAGTTTTGCTAACATTTGTGGTTCCGTTTTGGTAGAATAGTCATACACTAATCAAACTATATGTCCAACCTTTCTTTATTCGTCTTTTCTAGTTTTTTTTTTTCTTTGATTCGTTGATTCCGTTATTTATATATTACGGTGGAAGCTCGTTTCTTAGGTCGATCAAATTCTGATGAAACAAGTTTACAAATGTTTTCCATTGACAAAACATAGAACATGTGGCTCCCCTCTGTCTTTTCTACAAGTATTTTTATGACAACTGTTCTAACGATCTTTTTTCTCTGATACCCCGACAACCCGTATGTACTCGTGCTACTAGATTGGCATCAAGGTACCACCCATTTGTCGTCGAGATAGTTAAATATTACTTCTACTTTAACAGCTTATTTTCTCACACTTCCCGTTTGTTGAGCTCCCTTCCCTTTGCTTGCTTCTCTGATAGCTACATTCTTCAATAGTTTAAATGTAACGTCAATTGACATCTTCTCATTTTCTATTTTTTTTTATTTCCATCCATCTTTAACCTTTTCTTCAATGTCCCTTGTTACTCACTGTCACACCCTGCGCACTAGTAGAGGTCCTGCGTTTCTTGTAGAGGAATGATTATAAAAAATGTCTTTGGTTTTAAGAGTATGTGAAACTGAGCTATGAATCCATGGCAAGCAGCTAGTCTAGCACAATAACAACTCTTAATTCGGAAAAGGCAATAGGAAACTACTCCTCTATCTTTCCCAAGAATTCGTGAAAAAAAATATATAATCGATCCAGACTTGGAAAAGCGTCTCCAGTCACTTTATCACCAACGTCATGTGGCTTCCCTGTGTCTTTTCTACAAGTATTTTCATGGCAACTGCTCTGATGAACTTTTCCCCTGGTAACCCGACTGTATGTATTTACTGGTGCTATTAGATTGGTATTAAGGTCCCAACATTTTACCGTCGAAATAGTTAAATATAACTGTCTCTTCTGCTCTAATAGTTTCTTTTCTCTCACTTCCCGTTTGTGGAACTCATTTTCATTCACTTTCTTCCCTGATAGCTACAATCTCTTTCAGTTTAAATGCAACATCAATTGTCATCTTTTTATCAACTTGATTCCCTTCCATTTTTTATCTTTCCTTTGACAAACCTAGTATCACTCTAACCCTCAGCGCTGTAGTAGCATTTCTGTCTTGCTTTTGGGGGGAAAATAATTATTAAAAAAAGTATTTTAATATAGAACAGTAAATTTTATTTTATGGATGTGCGTTGTGGTGCAGTGGATATCGGTTCGGAATGAATACTCAAAGAACTGAGTTCGAATTCCAGTTTAATTCATTGCATTCAAATACCCTTGGGAAAGGTATTAATCCATCGCTTCTCCCTCCTGCTATGAGTTAAATAGCAGGACAGATTCGGCTCTATTAAAGCCTAGGTTCGCAACCAGTCTATCGCATAAAGTAATGGCAACCTACTGCGGGAAAATCCTCTGTCCAGTCAGTCATGTCTCTTTCGAGACATGATCACCCAAGCGTGTATCACATATGGCACTTAACTGACTGAGTAATACTTTATTTCAGAAATTCAATAATCAGGCAAATGCAATACTAGAAAAGAGAATGTGCGTTATAGGAATCCGAATAAAAATAGAAATTTAAAAAAAAAGTTTCTTGCAGAAATTGAGCAACGTTTTTCGACAAACTTCTTCGAGGGAAGAGGGCTTACAAAACTTGACACTCCTTGGACATATTGAAGGCAAGAGGAATAACCTACCTAACGGGCTAATGTAAATCGAAGACAAAGCAGGGTTTAGGAGAGATTGCAAAAAAGACAAAGAACAGGAAATTTTGGAGAGTCATGATCACAAAAATCTTCAAGTGATATGGAACATGGAAGTTTCAAAGGCGGTCTGAGAGAAAATGTCTAAGGTAATTTCTACAGTAGTTAAGTTACCTGCTTCAAATAATATGGCAACAGATACACGATAAAAAACGGTTATTTTTTAACTTCTGTATCTGATAATTTGAAATGAATTAATCCAAACTTAATAACCAATTTATTACCACTACTCGTAAATGAGTCAGTCAGTTAATTACCGTACATGCTTTGGCGATCATGTCTCTTTCGAGATATGACCGACTAGGCAGAAGATGTTTCCAAAATAGTTAGCCATTACTTTCTGCGGTAGACCCAATCTATCCTGCTATTCAGTTGGAGGAAGAAGAGCTGAAGACCTGTCCCAAGGGCTTTTGTGCGTAAGTAAATGAAACGAAATCAGTTGGAATAAGAACTCGTCTCTCCGATTTTTCATTTTGATATCCATCACATAACGCATACCCTAAAACAATAAGTTATTTAATTAATGTAAATCTAATGTAAACTTATTTATAAATGGAACTTTGTCTGTGTCTGTGTGTCTGTGTGTGTATGTGTGTGTGTGTCCGTTACCTATAGACTCCGAAACGGCTAAACCAATTTTCTTGAAAATTTACACAGTTGTACTATAAGCATCTGCCAGTGTTCTTAGCTAGGTTTTGTGTCGAGGTATCCCCGATAAATATCGAAAATTGATAATCGAAAAAATCGGGTTATAGAAGGAGTGGTCCGATTTTAATCAAAATTGATACACTCATAGAAAAAGACATAAGAAACGATATTCAGAAGTTTCAAGGTTGCACTGCAGAAAATTTGATATCAATATCAGGAAATACAAATTTGACTTACATCCATTCATTTTTCTTTCAGTCTACGGTTTTGCTTTAACTGGAAACAACTATTACTTTTTAGTCTTTCGTGCCAACGTCCAAAGAGTTTGAGCTCCAGGACCATGTATTAGTTTTAAAGATTTCATTACACCCGAGCAACGCCGCGCTATACTGCTAGTTAATATTAAAAGTGTTTTGGAGGAACAGAATCGGGAACTAAGATGTGCAAGTTCTATAAATCTTAGTGTAATGGATAGACGGATACAGTTCACAGGCCTTAACCTGCAATTCCTCGGCGTAATATAATGGTTAGCAAGCTTGTCTGACTAGATCAGTTGCAAACTGAATTGTGAGTTCGATCCTCACTGAATGCCTCATACATTTGGCCACGCTTAGAAAATCTCATAATCTGCGACTTCTTGACGGTTGACCAAACAAATTTGCTCTAACCTGGATAGTTCACGCCTGAATAATAATAAGAGGTCGTTCTAAAATGACATGGCGTACTAAAATTAAAGATAAACTAAGAGAAAAAAAAAACGCTAACTGCATCAAGTATCCATGACTTGTCAAAGAACGATGTAGGTGGATGAAAATTGGGACACTTTAGCCTACGGCCGAAGAAACAGGGTTGCAAAAAATAGGAGAGGCCGCATAAAATATCAGGGCTCTGTGTGATTTCTTTTAGACTTATGTGATTATACCAAAATATTTTTTAAAAGATAATATATTTCTGAATGTGCGTTGTAGCGTAATGGATATTTGCCCGGAATAAGAAATCGGGTAGCAGAGTTCGAATTCCAGTCGAATTCGCTTCATTCACTTACAGCTTGGGAAAGGTATTGATCCATCTCTTCTCCCTTCAGCTATAGATTGAACAACAGGACAGGTTAGGTTCTATAAACTCGGTTAGCAACCAGTCTACTGCGGAAAAAATGGCAACCTACTGCTGAAAAATCTGCCAAGTCAGTCATGGGCCAAAAGAGATATGATCGCCCTAGCATGTCTCGTCTTCTTCTTCTTCTATGTGCCCTGTCCCTTCAGGACGTAGGCGATCATGGCTCTCCACGTTTCCCTATCCCTTGTGGCTCTTAGTATGTTTGCTCCTGTTGCTCCTGGCAACCCCCGTTCCGTCATCCACCTGGTCAGTCCCTGCAAATATGTTATCCACTGCCTTCCTCTGTCTCTCCTTTCTTCTATCTGTCCAGTCAGTATCAGGTTCTTCAGGCTCTCCTTCCTCATTGCATGTCCCAGGAACTTCAGTTGTCTCTTGCTGATGCTCAGCATCAATTTCCTTTTTGTTGCCATTCTTTCTAACACCTCGTCGTTGCTTGTATGCTCAGTTCACAATATCCGTAGCATCCTTCTGTAGAACCACATTTCGGCCGCTTCCAATTTTGTCCTCATTTTCGATCATGTCTCACGTATAGAAATTAACTGACTGATATTTCTTCAGAGATAAAATATTCTTGTTTCTAAAGAAATGTTTTCACGTATCACCATTCTTAATGGTGTCACTAATAAAGAATCCATATAATTTTTATGAAGTACTAACCTTCTAATGGAACGTCACAAAATTTTGGCCCAGTCAGATTATTAGTTTACGCATTACAGTTATACACATCTGTTTTTTGTTTTTTTTTTCAAGCGAAAATAAAGACAAAAATTGTTCAATATTTGAATATTTTTTATTATGCTAGTTCTAAGCTTTCGGCTCACATGAGCCATATTCAGAGAAGTTACAGGAACATTAACATAAAGACATCCACCATCAAAGATGATTTTATCTTGTGTTGACATAAAACATTGCTGTGCGACGATAACAGTCACCGAATACCAGACGCAGGTCGTAAATTTGTAATGCGCTTCTTCGACATCACACCACTTGAATGACCGAAATTTTAACAACAGAACCATATATTTAAATGCAATGTAATGTGTTGTGACTTGATTAAAATGTGATGTTTTTAAGTGTGGGTTGCTTTGATTTAATGTAAATGGCCTACAACATCTGAAGGTTCTTTTTACTGTGTGTATGTGACTAATATTGTGTTATCGACTAAAATAGAGACTATGAGGTCAATTGTTTTAAAATTTTATAATATATGATGAGCTTAATGCGATCATTATTATTAGTTGGTTTAACATTTCTATCTATTATGTTTTTGAGTGTTGTTTCATCTTGTTTGTAATTATTATGCATTTGGTTGCAATAGTATAAGTTAATAGTGCTATGCTTATTTTGACGTAGACTATTATTATTAATATTATAAATATTGTTAGAGGTATTATTATGTTTATAGAAATACATTTTAATTTGTTGATCAATGACAAAGTTAGGAAATTCATTATTAACAAGTGTTTTTACAAGGTTGTGTAATTCTTTATAGAAAATGAAGATATCATTTGTGTGCGCTGAATTAAGTTTTTTTTTATAACAGATAACTTATTTCGTTGGGAGCATTCACTATTATCATTAAGAAGACATGCGTTCATGCTAGTTGGTTTCCTATATAGAGAACATTGACCCGTCTATCCCCTCCTCTGAGTTCTATGTTCCTGGTTACCTTCCCCTCTTCAGGAAGGACTCCAACGTCCATATGCATGGGCTTGGTGTATATGTCAGCGAACACCTCCCCCTATCTAGAGTAACATCACTTGAATCCCTGGACCAGTCTTTCATGTGCTTCCGTCTCTCACTTCTAAGCTCCGTTAGCTATCTCTTCTTCCTCTACCGCTCCCCCTCCTCCTCTGACTGTTCATTACTTGACAGCATCACTGACAACATCGACAAGGCCATTTCTACTCACCCATCTGCCCATATTTTCGTGTTTGGTGACTTTAACGCCCACCACACTAAGTGGCTCAAAAACTATGTAACCGACACTGCTGGTGTCCACACTTTTAATTTTTCAATCTCCCAATCCCTTACGCAAGTGGTGGACTTCCCCACGCGTTTCTCCAATAGCCCCAACAGAAGGGACTCGCTACTAGACTTCTGCTTCACTTCCACCCCAAATTCTTGCACCACCAGACAGCTCTACCCTCTCGGGAATTCTGACCACGCCGTAGTTTCTGTCAACATCTCGTTCCACTCCACCCCTACCCAAGAAACCCAGACCAGCAGAATATCCTACTGCTATCAGAGAGCAGACTGGGATTCGTTCTGTGACTTCCTCTGCGACGTCCCTTGGAACAATGTTTTTAGTCTTCCCGTCGAAGACTGTGCATCAGAGGTCTCCTCCTGCGTTAAGGCTGGCATCGATGCTTTTATCCCTGCTAGGAAATTTCGGCTTAAATCCCATTCGTCTTCCTGGTTCTTGCCCGCTTGCTCGGCCGCCATTGCCCACCGGAATCACTTCTTCCGGCTTTATCGTAACCACGCGTCGGACCAAAACAGGCGCCTTTTCACCTCAGCTCGTAATAAGTGTAAAAAGATACTTAACGAAGCTAAGATGCTGTTTGCTGCCAGAATGAAGCAGCGCATAGCATCCTCTGAGTTCGGAGCCAAAGACTACTGGTGCCTCTGTAAAAGCGTGCTCAACAAGAGTAAGTCCTCAATACCCCCACTAATCAACGAGTTTGAGGTCCTCACCTCCTCAGCGGACAAGGCTGAATGCTTTGTCCGTAGATTCTCAACCAATTCGTGTCTGGATTCGTCTGGAGTCCAGACACCCGATTTCCCATTTAGAACTGAGGCCCAATTGAATGACGTCCACATCACGCCCTCGCTGATTTCTAGCATAATATCAAAACTTGACCCTCACAAAGCGAGTGGTGGGGACGGAATCCCAATCATAGTCTTGAAGAAATGTGCCCCTGAACTCTCTTCTGTCCTTTCTAAGCTCTACAACCTCTGCCTATCTTCTCCTGCTTTCCTGCCTGTTGGAAGTCTTCTTCTGTGGTCCCAATATTAAAGAACACTGGTGGATCCTCGGACCCCGCAAATTACCGTCCTATCAGCCTTCTTCCGATCTTCGGCAAAGTGTTCGAAGCCATTATCAATGCCGAGGTCGTTAAGCATCTCACGACCCACGGGCTCCTATCGGACAAACAGTATGGCTTCCGCTTCACCAGGTCTACTGCTGATATGCTAATGACCATCACCGAGTATATATACCAGGCTCTCGACAAGAATGGTGAAGCCCGAACTGTCGCCCTGGATATCTCTAAAGCATTCGACAGAGTATGGCATGCCGGCCTTCTACGGAAAATGCGAAGCTACAGCATTACTGGACTCTGGTTGGACTTAATCCAGTCATTCCTCACCAACCGCACACTGAAGGTGGTTTTAAACGGACATGCCTCCCAGAAATACCCTACAAACGCGGGTGTCCCCCAAGGCTCTATCCTAGGTCCTACGCTCTTTCTAATCTATATCAATGATCTCCCCGATGCCATAAGATCACAAGTAGGCATGTACGCCGATGATACCACAGTATACGCTCGCCTCGATCAAAAATCTGATGTTGATGATAAGGCGAACCTCGCGGCAGAGCTTGAAAAGGCCCTCCAATCCGTGGTGGATTGGGGTAGGAAATGGCTCGTAAAATTCAATTCTTCCAAAACGAAGCTGCTGTCAATTAACCACCACAGACGACCGCACCTCCCTCCCATTAGCATGGAACATGCATGCCTCCCAGAGAGTAAAACACTACGCTACGTCAGCGGACCTCAAGTGGAATGACTACGTCGAATCCATTGCTAAATCCGCTGCCATGGAAGTTGGTTCTCTGTGCAGGGCCCGGAAATTCTTTCCGCCTGAATCTATACTGCACTTATACAAATCTACCATCCGCCCGTGTTTTGAATACTGTTGCCACATCTGGTCGGGTGCCCCTGCTTTTCTCCTCGGGCTTCTTGACAAAATACAGCGAAGAATCTGTCATGTGATTGATACCGACTAAGCTGACCACCTGCAGTCACTCTCTCACCGGTGTGACGTGGCTTCCCTGTGCCTCTTCTATAAATACTTTCATGGCTTCTGTTCTGATGAACTTAAATCACTGGTGTCCCCTAGGTGTGAGTTCGCACGAGATACTAGAGTGGCAACTAGTTCCCACCCTTTTACAGTGAAACCGATGAAATGTAACCGCAATTTCTACTCCAACAACTTCTTTCCTCGCACTTCCCGCCTGTGGAATTCTCTTCCGCATGTTTGCTTCCCCGACGGCTATAACCTCCAGGAGTTTAAATGTAAGGTCAATAGACACCTCCTAACACACTAACTCTCCCATTCTCTCCAACTCTTCCCCTATGTACATCCTAACTCGTCTATCGCCCTGTGTAACCCCCTGTGCTATAGTGGCAGTGGAATGCCTTGCTTGGGGTGACATGATTAAAAAAAAAAAAAGTAAATCTATGTGTACGGGAATCAATGGATACATCAAGGAATGTAATTTTATTATTCATATTAAGTTCTAATGTAAATTTGACGAAGGAGTAACTTTCAAATTTGCTTTTAAGTTGTGTAAAGAGTGCTAGCCTGCTACGTGATGTCAGTTCTTCAATACGGCTGTGAATGCTGGACAATATCATCGAAAATGAGGACAAAACTGGAAGCGGCCGAAATGTGGTTCTACAGAAGGATGCTACGGATATGGTGGACTGAGCATACAAGCAACGACGAGGTGTTAGAAAGAATGGCAACAAAAAGGAAATTGATGCTGAGCATCAGGAAAAGACAACTGAAGTTCCTGGGACATGCAATGAGGAAGGAGAGCTTGGAGAACCTGATACTGACTGGACAGATAGAAGGAAGGAGAGACAGAGGAAGTCAGCGGATAACACATTTGCAGGGACTGACCAGGTGGATGACGGAACGGGGGTTGCCAGGAGCAACAGGAGCAAACATACTAAGAGCCACAAGGGATAGGAAGACGTGGAGAGCCATGATCGCCTACGTCCTGAAGGGACAGGGCACATAGAAGAAGAAGAAGAATTTGATCAATATTTTTAGCTAAAATGAAAATATAATCTATGTATCTGACATATATAGGGGCTTATTAGTATGATTAAGTATTTTATTTTCTGAATGTGCCATATAATAATTAGAAAAGAAGGGGCCTAAAAGAGATCCTATTGCAATACCATCTATTTGAATATAAATAATACCTAGGGGGTTATGAAATGATACTTGAGTGAGGCATGCTAATAATATTTTTTTTAAAATAGAGGGTTTAATATTGATTGGAGGGAGAGTAATATGATTGTATACATCACGGATAATGATGCCATTCTTTTCATTAGTGAATAAGTTTTGTACACCTAAAGATGCAGTTATTTGGCTTCTAGATTTTAAGGAATGGAGAATTTTTATAAATGCATTCGTGGAGTTAATAACATATTTACTTGGAAGTAATTAGTTTGCTAAGTGTTTTGGAAAGGTTATATATTAATGTGTGTGAATTTGTGAAATGATAGGTCGGAGGGGATGATCTTTTTTTATGAATTTTTACATTTCCATAAAGGTAGCCAGGTTGATAGTCACCTATAATCTTTTGAAGTTTATAGGATCCTGTTTCAGCATTGCAGTAATAAGTTTATTGATATGTTTTTTTTTAAGTTGGAATGTGCTATTATTAGTTAATTTTTAAAATTTATTGTGATCGTCCAAAATGACTTCTAATTTAGAGTGGTATTCATGTTCGTTAAAATAACAAATGTATTGGTTTTATCGGCACGTCGGACAACAATATTTTTTATTTTTTAGAGGTATGGCTGCTTTTATTAAAGTTGTGTTTATAATATCATTAGGATTTTTGTAGTAACGGTGTTTGATTGATTCAGCTATGAGTAATTCTTTTAAGCCTACCTGTGTAGTAATGGTTGTCTTGTTCAAGTAGAAGTGTTTGTTGGTATAAAGCTTCAATTTGCATTTGTTTAAACATTGGATAAGGTTTCTGTGCGCCACGAAAAATTGGTACGAGTTTTAGGAATTCTATTTCATCTGGAGTAAGTTGGTAATCCAATAGGTTAATGAAGTTATCATTGATGTTTGGTAAAAGTATTTTTCCTTCATATAATTTGTTTAGCTTTTTTTGGATGACTTGTTTGTGGGATTCATGTTCCTTTTGAGTATAATTATATAATTAATCTAATATTTCCTTGAATTTTTGTGGTAGAAGATTATAAGATACAATAATACGTACAATTTCCGTGTTGATTAGCAGTAATTCCGGTTTGGCTTTGTTTATTTGTCGTTTATTGAGGTTCCATTTAAATTTCTTGGTGTTGGGATCATTTAATTCTGCGGCATCATGTAACATAAATTTAGTGTATCGAGACAGCAAATTATTTTCTAAACATGTACTGTTAATGAATATCTATTATGTTTAACCATGAGCCGTTATAAACATCGTATTTTGGCGTTAATTTCAGGTGAAAATGAAGATAAAAACTGTCCAACATTTTTTTTTTAATCATATCACCCCGAGCAAGGCGGTAACGCTACTGAAGCGCAAGGGGCTACGTAGGAGTGAAAAGATTGGAAAAGAAAAACCCGGAGACCACATCCTAAGCCGGGAACAAGGGATGAGCCTCTTCACCTGTTCAATAGACGTGGATGGAGTGTGAACCGGGCGATAGATTAGTCTATCTACTCTAATTGAAAAAAAAAGAAAAGAAAAGAGTGAAATGATTGGAAAAGAGAAAGCCGGAGACCACATCCTAAACAAGGAACAAGGGATGAGCCTCTTCACCTGTTCAATAGACGTGGGTGGAGTGTGAACCGGGCGATAGTTTAGTCTATCTACTCCAATTAATTTGGATATTTTTTAATTATGCTGGTTCTAAACTTTCGGCTCACATCTTCAAAGAGGTTCCAGGGACGTTAACATAAATATATCTTATCTTATATATTATCTCGTGTTGACATAAAGCATTGTTATAGGACGGCTATAATCACCGAATAGCAGACGCAGGTCGTAAATTTGTAAAGTAGTTCTATGACGTCCCACCAGTGAGAGACCAAAATGTTAACAACATAACCATCTGTCTAAATGCAATTCTCTCTCTCTCTCTCTCTTTCTCTCTTTGATATCGACCTTATCTCTGTCTACCACCTCCTGTGCTCTTTGTCTTTGATGCCGATCATATCTCTGTCTGCCATCACGTGTGCTCTCTGCCTTTGATGTCGATCATATCTCTGTCGGCAAACACGTCTGCTTTCTGCCTTTGATATCGACCATATCTCTGTCGGCCACCGCCTGTGCTCTCTGCCTTTGATGTCGATCATATCTTTGTCGACCATTCCCTGTTCTTTCTGCCTTTGATATCGACAATATCACTGTCAGCCACTTTACTCTCTACTTTTTATGTAAATTATATTTTGTCAGCCATTTCTTGTGTTTGCTGCCTTTATTGTCAATCATATTTTTCCTGGTCAAGGTAATATATTACTTCAACACGGAAACCTACATAAGGTGCCTTGATGAGATATTGTTTCTCTGAGTCAAGAGGGTCTCTGCTGGAAAACCCTATATTTTTATTCTCCTAGACTGGCTGCCAACCAACAATAAAGAACTCTAAACGTAAGTAAATGCAGTGAACTCGACAGAGATTCTAACTGGCTCTCTGGTGCTTAATTTCCAAGCCGCAAATCGACCGTACCCTTATAGCCAGTTATTAAATAAAGAAAAGTTTGTTTTTCTCTCGCTCAACTGCGTCCCACACACAATAATCAAGGGTCAAGGGAGGATGTTATTGTAAAAATTGTTTGGAAGGCATTACTGAGTTCTCCTGCTGGTGTGACATATTGTAGAGTCCTGTTGCTGGACATAGGGTCTTCCAACAACCACCATCTTAATCCAGAGGAACACTACCACCTCAAGGAACATTATCTAGCTCTCCGTGTTGAGTCTAAGCCCCTGTGAGAAGATGAATAGAGGTATAACATCACCATCAATAGTGATCACTCTAAACACCAAGATGTTGATTCTGGTGTTAACGCTGCTCTATCCTCAGAATGGCACACAAAGACTTTGAAATGTTCGTATTGTTCTTCTGGTACGAATGCTAAGTAGTACAGTATGCCGTTTTCCAAATTTCGGGCAGAGTAAATTGCGTTCGTTTTCTCTGAGACGGTGTCCATTTGACTCTATTATACTATTTGTTTTTAATTGTGTCACCCCAAGCAAGGCATTCCACTGCCACTATAGCGCAGGGGGTAACATAGAGGGAGTGTGTATAGGAAATGTCAGAAGGAGGGTGATAGACGACTTAGGATGTACATAGGGAGAGAGTTGGAGAGAGTGGGTGAGTTAGTGTGTTAGGAGGTGTCTATTGACCTTACATTTAAACTCCTGGAGGTTGTAGCCGTCGGGGAAGCAGGCATGCGGTAGGGAATTCCACAGGCGGGAAGTGCGAGGAAAGAAGCTGTTGGAGTAGAAATTGCGGTTACATTTCATCGGTTTCACTGTAAAAGTGTGGGACCTAGTTGCCAATCTAGTGTCTCGTGCAAATTCACATCTAGGGGGTACCAGTGATTTAAGTTCGTCAGAGCAGAATCCATGAAAGTATTTACAGAAGAGGCACAGGGAAGCCACGTCACGCCGGTGAGAGAGAACAAAATTAAAAACAAACTCGCATGCGTGAAAAGAAAAAATATAAAATGGCGATAATCGTACCTTGTATAATGCAACCAAATATAAAGGAACTTAATCTGCACGAAACATCGTTCATATTTAATATTTTTGCTATTAATCAATTTTGAATCACGCTTAAATTTTATACGCATTCAATATAATTTAATTTAGAAATGAAAAAGGCATAAAATAATTAAAGAATTATTACGAGATTTTGAAAAAAAATCGTGATTTGATGGACAATAGACAGGAAATTAAATGGGAAAAATTATAAATACATTGAAAATCAATAAAATTAGACAACTTGTAGGCAGTCTAAATCAAGAATTTCCATAATTTTATTAGAAGTTCCTGGAGCTGGCACGGAATTTCTTTTGAACTATTTGGGGAGATCTATCTATCTATCTATCTATCTATCTATCTATCTATCTATCTATCTATCTATCTATCTATCTATCTACAGGGTGATTGATAAATTATTCCCTATTTTAAAATAATTATAAATTATTCATTTATTGTAATTTTTGTCTTAATGTTTTTGTGTTTGATTTTTAATATATGAAAATTTACATTGCTTAGTTTGAAATTTGGAATCCCTTCAAATATGGCTCAGATAACGACGCCTTAAGATCTTTAGAAATCCGCCGTTGTTCGAGTGCAAACATGGTAGACGACCATTAGTTGACGCAAAGACAATCACGAATTGTCATGCAAAACTCAATAGAGACAGTGTCTGTAGATGATAGTGGAAGAAGCGGTTGCTCTTTCAATTTTAGCGACCAGGAGACAGTGCAAGCAGTTTAAAGATGTTTAAACGTCGGCCAAGAAAGTCAATTCGATAAGCAGCAAGGGAAAATGAGATCACTTTGCACACAATAAAAACTGTGCTCAAGAAGGATCATGCTTCTAAGTTTCAGTACTGCTATTCACTCTCAGCTGAAGACTGCGACATTCCCATGGAATTTGTGGAGAATATGCTGGTTTGGTGTGAAGATTTGTTAGATCTCTTTAAAAATACCCTCTCCAGTGATCAAGCGATATTTTGGTGGGTTTGTGAACCGTCGCAACTGCCATTCTTCAGCAGGTGGAGATCCTCTTGTTATGTCTGAAAAATGTAAAATCAACTCAATATAACGGCTTGGTGTGGGTTAAATATGCAACTGATTTGCATTTCCAATGTATAACTTAGTGAATAAACGCGTTGGTTTTTGAAATTGGTAACATAGTAATTGAGAGTTTAATCACTGGTCTGGGAAACGTGGCAACCAATAACTGAGCCGAACTAAAAAGAGAACTGGAGAACTATCCGTAGACATAGACAGTGGTATGGGAGAAATCTATTACCGTGTATTAAATAATGGTTTCAGTTCAGTTAAAAATTCCCAAGGTTACTCTGATGAAGGCTGAAGTGTACAATTGTAAGAAACGTTGTGATAATTAGAATAAAAATGAGTGAAATAATCTAAATGATGTAAATAATGTGAGCAAAGATAATTCATCATGCCATAAAAACACACACACACACACACACACACACACACACATATATATATATATATATATATATACAGTACTGTGCAAAAGTATTAGGACAAGATCAATTTTATCTTTTATGAGACATACTGACAGAAAATAAACAATTTAATTAAAGTAATTTTATTTGATTTACTCAATAAATGCTTTAACAAGAAAAAATACTTGTTACAAAATAAATTTAATATTTAGTATAATAGCCTTTGGCTTTGATTACAGCTTTTATTCTGTCAGGCATTGACATCACAAGCTTCTTCAATGTACCTGATGGTATCTCCTGCCAAGCAGCTTGTATTGGTTCCTAAAGTGTATCTTGCGAAGTAACATTAGATTTATCAATTCGAAAAGGGAGAATAAGAAAAAAGTCAGTCATATCCAAGGATAATAGAATAATGAATAGTTTCAAAATAACTTATTTAATAAAAAATAAGAAAAATTAAATATAAATTCTTTTTAATACATTTCTATTAATCTTAGTTTTAAATAATCAATATTTATTAGCTATATACTTGACTTTTCACCCTGTATTTAAATTCCAGTGAGGTTTTTAGCAAAATCACCCCTGTGCTAATACTTAATACTAAGTGTTAGGACAGGGGTTATTTTAAACTTTATTTTGATGCCTCATAAGAGAGAAAATAGTTCTTGTTCTAATACTTCGCAAAGTACTATACATCTATCTATCTATCTATCTATATATATATATATAGCAGTATAGCCCGGCGTTGCTCTACTGTAATGAAAGCTTTAAAACTAATCCATGGTCCTGGAGCTCAGACTCTTTGGACGTTGGCACGAAAGACTAAAAAGCAATAGTTGTTTCCAGTTAAAGCAAAACCGTAGACTGAAAGAAAATTGCAAATTTGAAATAGCAAAACCAAACAAGTTCAATTTTAAATATCTGGGATGGGAATTAACACGGAAGAGAAGGTGTGATAATGGTTTCTGAAAGAGCATTTGGTTAGCGAAAGGTATCTCCCAAAAGTAAAGCAATGTATTAAGAAACAAAATAATTTCGTTAGAAACAAAGAAAACAGTACTGAACTGTTGAATAATATCAGTCCTCCTATATGTCAGTGAATATTAGACAACCTCCTAACAGATGAACTTGAAGCAACAGAAATGTGATTCTACAGAAAGACCTTGAGAATATCATCACCCGAACGACGAAATTTTAGACAAACTAAAACAAGAAGGACACTTATAATTAACACCAAGAAGAGATAAATGAAATTTCTGGAGTATAAAATGACGAAAGAGGGTTTGGAAAATTTGATACTCAAAGGACAGCAACTCAAAACCTACCAAGCGAGTTTTAGTTAATGAGTGACAAAGCAAGATTTAAAAGAGGCAACAAACTAAAAAAAAACAAACAAACAAACAAACAAAAAAAAACAAAATATTGAGAGATATGATGATTAGAAAATTGTAGTGAGCCATGATCAGCAACGTCCTAAAGAAACACAGCACACTAGAAGATGAAAAGGAAATGTAATTATCAATTTTAAAAGTGGGTTAATTCAGACAAGATATAAAAATTTGAAGCCTTTAACAAAATTTTGCAGATAAAAATAAAAGACTTTCTTTTAATACTGGCACAGCAGTTTCAGTATATCTTCAACTAGTGTTTTCTTCAGGATGAGATGTTCATTTTTGCCTAAATGTTTTGTTTGGAATCATCATTTGTTTTGCAATAATTCTTTGTTCTTGCAGATAAACAACAGATCAACCCAACATGAAAACTCCAAATTGAAAATATGAAAATCACACAAGTACAAAAATTTAAATACCTAGAAAATGTTTTAACAGAGAATGGGAATACTATTTACGTTTTTCGGACTATTGTCCTTGTCTTTGTTGACATTTGTACGACTTTTAGCCGTTGTATCCTCCGGCCTTCGTCAGGCGCTAAGAATTTCGAACCGAACTTATTACAATCAATGAGGTATAACATTCTCATTACTTGCGAAAAGCCGCTTTTGGTAGTCATGAGTTATCTCTCTTTACCATGCAAGTTACTTGTTCACCACTGCTGTAGCCTGGTAATGAACTTTCAACTCTTTGTGTCAAATCACTGGAATTAACCAACTTCTATATCCACTGGGTCATGTGTTCTTAAAGATGAGGACAATAGTCTGAATAATGTAAATAGTGTAAATAATACCTCATCTTAGACAAATACCAGGAAATGGGAAATGTTGCACTGAAATCTGAAGACCCATATAGCGAAAGATAAGAGGCCTTCGAAAAGCTATGCGTGAATGGATGTAAGTCAAATTTTGATTTCCTGGTATCGATATCAAATAGTTTTTTTCGTCATAAACTGAATTTTGAAGGCTAAATAAGTCCTCTGAGTAAATGGTATCATGGCTGAGACTAAGAACAGGGAAAAATTTAGCAAAAAAAAAAAAGAAAAAACGTAACGAAATGTTACGTAATACCTTCTTCTTCTATGTGCCCTGTCCCTTCAGGACGTAGGCGACCATGGCTTTTCACGTTTCCCTATCCCTGGTAGCTCTGATCACGCCTTCTCCCGTTACACCGTGCAATCCTCGTTCTATCATCCACCTGATTAGGTCCTTCAAATATGTTATCCGATGCCTTCCTCTGTCTCTCTTTCCTTCTATCTGGCCTGTTAGTATCAGGTTCTCCAGGACCTCCTTCCTCAATTGCGTGTCCCAGGATCTTCAGCTGTCTCTTCCTGATGCTCAGTATTAATTTCCTTTTTGTTTCCATCATTTCCAAGACCTCATCATTGCTCACATGCTCGATCCATGAGATTCGCAGCATCCTTCTGTAGAACCACATTTCAGTTGCTTCAAGTTTTTCCTTAATCTTTGATGATATTGTCCAGCATTCACTGCCATATTGAAGGACGGATATCACGTATCAGTCCTCCAATATGCTGGATAATCTCTTCATAGATGAAGAAGAGACGTGAAGCAAATATGGTTCTACAGAAGAATGCTGAGAATCTCATGAACCAATCATATGAACACATGAGGGAGTTTTAGGTGAAACAAATAAAAAGGAGGTCACTTATACTCAACATTAGGAAATGACTGTTAAGATTTCTAAGTACCGTAATGAGTAAAAAGGATTTAGATAATCACATGACAGATTGAATTCAAGCGAAATACAGCGAGCTAGAGTAAATGGATGAACAGGGTTTAGGAGAGATAACAAAAAGACACTAAAAAGTCATTATTTATTAAGAATACTAAAGACAGGAAATTGTGAAGAGCCATGACTGCCAACATCCTCGAAGAACATGGCACATAATTGAACAGATGTAACCTTGCAAAAAACGTCGTAGCAACGTCGTTTTATTAGCTGCGGTGGTAATTCCGAAAAAGAACTTTGTAGGATATTTTAACATTGACTAGCAGTATAGACCGGCGTTGCTCGGGTGTAATGAAAGCTTTAAAACTAATCAATTATCCTAGAACTCAGACTCTTTGGACGTTGGCACGAAAGACTAAAAAGCAATAGTTGTTTCTAGTTAAAGCGAAATCGTAGACTGAAAGAAAAATGAATGGATGTAAGTCAAATTTTGATTTCCTGGTATCGATATCAAATCAGTTTTTTCGTCGTAAACTGAATTTTGAAGGCTAAATAAGTCCTCTGAGTAAATGGTATCATGGCTGATACTAAGAATTACTATTATACCTGCTTAGAGCCAAACCCAAAGTAAAAACTAAAATAAAAGGGCTGAAAAAATACAGACATACAGGCAGATAAACAGAGACACACACAAACATCTTGCCTTTTATACATATATATTATCGATTTTCTGCACTATTGTAAGAACTGCAACCTTGAAACTTCTGAATATCGTTTCTTATGTCTTTGTCCCTGAGTGTATCAAATTTGATTAAAATCGGACCATTCCTTCCATAACCCGATTTTTTCGATTATCGATTTTCGATATTTATCCGGGGTACCTCGACATAAAACCTAGCTAAGAAAACTCGCAGACGCTTATAGTACAACTGTGTAAATTTTCAAGAAAATCAGTTCAGCAGTTTCGGAGTCTATAGGTAACGGAAACACACACACACAAAGTTCCATTTATAAATAAGTTTAGATAAAACAGGGATATATGAAGTCCCAAGACATGTACTTTGAAGTGGACAAAGTGCGAATTTGCACGAGGTAGGCTACATTTAAGATTAAATATTTAAATATTCTTCGAACAGACTTATCTCTTTTTTTTAAATACTATATTCTTTCTGGGCGTGGGTGTTCATGACTTCGCTGATACTTTTTTCTTTTGTATCTGCCAGTTTTCTATAGAAAATTAGTGGAGTATTTTCCAGATGTCTTGGAATTCAGAATTTCCTATTTCTAAGATTGGCCGTCACCCAAAGCTAGAAAACCCGGTCTATTTGGCTATTTATTTCATAGGCTGTGAGGTAAAAGAATCCATGCCTTTCTCAATGACATTTGTGCGAAAGTGAAATCGATCGACTAGGTGAGAATTCGAACTCAGATCAACGATTTAAGAGTACGCGAGCATCCCATATTGTGTGCGCATACTTTTAGTTATTTACATATATGCACGCGTACATAAAAACATACACGCATACATATACTTACAATGCGCCTATATTAACATGTATTTACAAGAAATCGTTCTGATATTACTCGATACATTGTTTTTTTTTTCTTCTATAGCGTATAATCAGCCCTCAAATTGTAGATGATATTCTCTGCTCACATAAACAATATCAATCTTGTTTCTTTCAGAGTCATTTCATTTCTGTTTTTCCCGCCTCTTCGCCATGCGCATGCCCACAACTGACGCCATTGAACGAACATTTATTCATACCGAATGTATTAATAAAAGGGATGCTTATAACCAGAGATGAGGACAGAGGAGAATGGTTTTGGAAAAACAAAGAACGAACGAAATCAAAGAAAGAATGCAACGAGATGTTCGGAAGGAGTTTGAAGTGATATCAAGCGGAATATTGAATAGTTTGATCGAATGGGTGAATGCTTGAGTGAAGTGAACAAATCACACGATTAAGAAAGTTGAATAAATACAAATACAAAACGAATAGGAATGATTTATCTTTCAGTTTTCACAAGAAAAGAAAAAAAAAACTGTTAAAACTACTGTATTGAAACAGATAATTGATTCTTAAAGTGAATAAATAAGAACAACAATTGAAATGATCTTATAAAAACGAGCTGATGAATAATTTCTTAGACGATGCCGAAGAGAATATCTTATTTACAATTGCAATTTGCGATGACATCGTGTTCCCTTTGGCAAGTAAGGATACATTGATAATTTACTGTTTGGTAAAAAAAAAAAGAACATAAATTTCCAACTCTACCCAAGACATCTCTATCAGCCAAACCGTAGAGACTCTGCATGTAAAAGATATTTGTTTCTAATCTCAAGCAAAGGACTCAAAGGGTTAATACATCTTTCTATTGAAAAATAATTCTTTGTAAACCAAAAGTTATGGAAAATCAAATTAAAGTGCATGAACTCCAAGACAAAGTAATAGAGGAAAGCTAAAAGAAAAAACTGAGCAACAATTGTAAGAAAATATAATGTATTATACGGACAGGCCATAATGTGACCTGCAATTTAAAGTCATCCAAAATAACGTAATAACATATATTTAACTATCTACGGAGGTTTCATTGAAGTCGATGAAAATATACCGGAATCCGAAAGCATTTAGGTGATGTTTTCAAAATATAAAGAAAGTATTAAAAACAGGAACAAGACAAGAGTGATAAATTAAATATAAATCCTCCCATATAAGAGTGAATGTGGGATAACTTTCTCATAGATGAAGAGCAGACTTGAAGCTAAACATAGAAAAGAGATGCACAGCTAAGTAATACAACAGAGGTGTTGTTATATTAAAGTATACTGGGAATATTATGAACGGAACATGTGAGTAAGGAAAAAGTTTTCAGAAAAATGCGAATGAAAACAATATTTTACTTAGATTTAGAAAAATACAACTGAAAATTTTTACACATAAGGAAAGGAGGTTGGGAGAATTTGACGCCCACAAAGCATAAGGAAATTAAAGAACCTGAGTAAACTACCTTACAAATGTAGATAAATGAGTATTTTCATGGTTTCTGCTCCGATGAACTTTAGTCACTGGTGCCCCTGCCACATGAGTTTACTCGTGCAACCAGACTGGCAACTGGGTCCCACCACATTCAGAGTTAGATCAACTAAATGCAAACGACATTCTACTCCATCAGCTTCTTTTCTCGTACTTCCGACCCGTGGAACTCTCTTCCGTATTCTTGCTTTCCTGACGGCTACAACCTCCAGGAATTTAAATGCAATGTCAATACCCATCTCTTAACCACTTGACTCCTTTCTTTCTACATCACCGTGTATATCTTTTTTTTCTCTCTATCTTTGCAACTGTCATTGCAACTGTATTCCCATCCTTCTCTTGCTCCCTTCTCTGACACCCCCTGTAACTGATTCGTCTTTCTCTTTACATTCCTAATACCTTTTTTTCTTATGTAGCCCCCTGCGCATCAGTGGTGTTACCGCCTTGCTTGGGGTGAAACGATAAAAAAAAACACAGAGCAGAGACTGGTAAGGATAGTAAGAACCAAAAATCAACGTTGAGCTACAAAAGATAAAAAGTTATGGTGAGCCATGATCATCTATATCCTGAATGGACACCACACGTAAAAAGAACTATTAAATTATTGTCATTTATATAATCTAAGAGTAGATTGTTGGCCATATTGCATTTCTGTAACCACTCAATCTAGATAATACTAAGCTCAACGTAGGTTGGTTTAAGGTACAAATAATTAAGGACCTAGTGAGGATTTAACTCAGTAGCAATGAGCCGTGAGACTAGCTTGTTAGATGTTGCTTTTCAGCAAATGTTATGTGTAGATATTTACTAAGTTGAACAGGATAATGACAGATTTTATGTTTTTATTTTTATTTTTATTTTTATGAAGCAGGTAAAACATAATATCTTGCTGACGGGCTTTCTCTCATCCGCCATATTCTCAAGCGTTTCTATTCTGTGGATAATGATTTGTTTCTGTTTTGACAAAATTTTCTTAACCCGAGAACACTAACCATGGGTATATAATACCCAGCACAAATAACACCATTTTAATTACAATTTAATTAAATTTTCAGTACCTGATTTTCTTACCTAAATATGTTTTTCAGTTCTTATTAATGTTAACTCGAAGTTCAAAATTTGTAGTGTAAAATATTTCAATATATAAAATATTTCAATCAAAGATTCAATCAAATATTTCATGTAAAATTTGATTCAAGCAAATTTAAAATTTGATTCAATCAAAAAAAATTAAAATTTAAAATTTGATTCAATCAAATTTAAAATTTGATTCAATATGTAAAATTTGATTTAATCAAATATGTAAAATATTTCAATCAAAGATTCATATTTAATATCATTTTCATATTTTCAATATCGGGTATGATATAGTAGTGATATAACTTTAATTGATGGTTAGTGTTCCAGGGTTAATGACACATTTCAATTACATGAACGATTACAAAAAGAGAAAGAGCGAGAGAGAGAGAGAGAGAGAGAGAGACAGACAGACAGACAGACAGACAGAGAGAGAGAGAGAGTAGTTCTTTTCCAAGAAAGATAAAAAGTTTAGTGGAGACAGAGTTATGAAGCTCTACAGATACATAAGGAAGGGCAAAAAAACGCGAAATATTATTTAATCTTTTTAACGTTCGTCCCCCGCGCTCTCGCTCTCTCTCTCTCTCTCTCTCTCTCTCTCTCTCTATATATATATATATATATATATATATATATATATATATATATACCAACGAAAACAAATAAACCCAGCATAAAACTATGCACAAGATGCAAGTGCCAAACTATCACATAATATAAATATAAAAATATAAATATTCAATCACGACAAAGAATAACAAAAAGGACAAAATAATATAACAATCATCAAACGTATTTCTTTTTATGCAGTAACACAATGAAAATGGTCAAACTAACACTGCAAAAAGAGGTCAACCTAAAATGATAACACACTATAAAGCAATTAAGGAGACATTCACCTAAACGCGCTGAAAAGAAGTCAGCACAATAAAAAGAATAGAAAGCAATAATCATTTTAAAAACTAAAAACAAATGCATAAAGACACTGAATGAAATCGGATGGACAACATGCTACGATATCTTTAAAAAATAAAAAAAAGCATTTAAAAATTTAAATCGTCAGCGTTCCGTTCAGTATTTCCTATCGGTGCATAATTGACAACATATTTAATAACACGTTTCACGATTGTAGGCTTCATCAGATCCAAAAACAAATGAAAGAAATGTGTGTCTGTTTATTTGCGTGCATGCTTAAATAATGAACCTTTTTCCCTCAGCTTATGTTTCTCAGGATTAAAAAAGAAAGAAAATGAATGACTTTTAAAGAAGCCATTAACATTTGTTTTGTATCTTTTGTTTATAATTTTTAGTATATGTTGAAAGTTGTTATTATATTTTTCCAGCATTTATTTATCGAATTAAATGTACAGCCTCATTTCATTTTTACAATAGCTCGATAGAAAGAAATCCTTTCCTTTTCTGCAGGGATTCTACATTCGATTTTAAAAACATATATACGTATATATATATATATATATATATATATATATATATATATATATATATATCAATGCTTTTAAAGAACGGTCCTTTTCAAAAACATAAAACAAATTACTTTACATTCAAAATATATAGATAAAATAACAACATTGTAAAAATAGCATCCTTGAAAATGCCAAGTGAAATGGCTGAAAGTGCTTAGAAAGCAAAAAATTACCGAACATTTTTCAAATTTCTTATCTCCAGTTACTAAGAAAGTTAGTTCACTGAAGTTTTTCTTTCCAGAATGTATCTCACATATCTACCATTCTTCCATGCTTAGATTATTGCCGCCACATATGATCCAGCGTTCCTGCTATTGATCCTGAGCCTTTATTGATAAAATACAAAGAAGAATCAGCAATATTACTGGTCCTGATCTGGCGTCTCGGTTTCAGTCACTTCTCCCACCACCGTAAGTTTACTTCTTTTCACCTTTTCTGCAAATACTTTCATGGTAATTGTTCGGGTGAGTTCTTCGCTATGGAACTTAGACTTAATTTAAGCGCAGCACTGGAATGGCGACAAGATTTTTATCAATTTCTGGTTGAATTGTCTAAATCTAACGGTTAGTTAGCAGTTTTTTTCTCGTACTTCTCGTGTGTGGAACTCACTTCCGGCTCAATGCTTTCCATTTAACTTTGATCGGCAAAAATTTAAATTTAATGTCAATTGTTATCTACTGTCTTCCTAATAACTCTTCTTCTGTTCTCGCTTCTTAGCAATGTTTCTGTTTTTAATTAGTTATTCCACACCCAGTAAGCCTTTGTTGCAGCCTGTCTAGGTATTACAAAGGGCTACAGGCCTTAGTTTTTAACGTCTTACAACAGAACACGCATAATGTCACAAATGCAAATAAAGTTTCATGGATCATCGTAATAGATTTTGTGGTTAAAATAGCCTTCACCTACCGAACTTCAGTAGGAAATGGAGATTCGAATCTTGAAATCCAATCAATCTTGCGAATTGTTGGATGCCCTAATAACACTCAGTTAATTGCTATACGTGATAAACGCTTGGGCGAACATGTCTTATGAATGACTAGGCAGAAAATTTACCCGCTTTAGTTGATCATTTCTTCTTGTGGTAGACCAATTGCCAACCAAGGCTAAAGAAACTAATCTATCCTGCTATTCAACCCATATCTGGAGGGAGAAGAGATGGATTAATACCTTTCCCAAGTGTTTTTGTGCGTAAGTGCATGAAACGAATTCGGCTGGAATTCGAACTTGGCTCTCCGATTTCTCATTCCGAGCCAATATTCATTGCACCACGACGCATATCCAAATTGCAAAAGAGCGCATTGAAAACATCTTAGGAAAATACCAGACGGTTCTGAAGGCAAATGTGGATTCAAAGGAGGATACCTAATAAAGTAACCCTTCTACGCATCGTTCATTCAACAATGAATTAGAACACTCTCAGCTATTGGGCGTGTATAATGATAATATACACGCTAAAAAGTATGCCTCCTTCTACCGAGCGCCCGTAGCTCAGAGGGAGAATCGACGACTGACGCCAATTCGGTCGGGTTTCAATCCTGGGTAAAAGGCAATCGGCTGTTTAACCGTACTGATGAACTGTGATACAGGGAAATAGATCTATCTGCAGATGATTATATATATATATATTTGAAATGATTTGCTTGAACATTATTTTTGATCGATACTCGTATTTAAGTAGATATTCTGTTTATAATCAAAGAGTATTACATATTTATTTCTACCGGCCTGATTATTTACGATAAATTTTTGTTAGACTGATCGTCATTCGTGGTCGAGAGGTCTAAGTCGCGCCAGATCACTTGGTGGCTACCGCTATGTGGATAGAGGTCGCAGAATCTAATCCTGCCGAATGACATACATCTTCGTAACAAAAAGTCTACGGGAGAGCGTGGTTGTAGTAAAACCAATATATGTACTACTAACTCCGTTATTGATCAACAAATTAAAATGTATCGCAACAAAATTAACAATAGCTCTAACAATAATGATAATATTAATAATAATGGTTTACATCAAAATAAACATAACACTATTAACTTATACTATTGCAAACAAATACATAATAATTATAAACAAGATGAAAAAACTCTCAAAAACATAATACGTAGAAATGTTAAACCAGTCGAAAGTAATAACCAAATTAAACTCATTATATATTATAAAAGGTTTAAAACAATTGACCTCATAGTCTATAATAACCCAACAAGCACGAAACTAAATTCTCTACAAAAAAACCAATGTAGTGTACCAATTTACATGCCCATTCAGAGATTGCATCTCTGATACTAATCAAAAAACTAGTACATATATTGGTTTTACTACAACCACGCTCTCCCGTAGACTTACATGTCATCTTTCTGATCAGAGTACTATTAAACAACATTTCTCTGAAAAACATAAACATGTAGGTAATATCAGACAGATTTTGGTCAACAATACGGTGATCCTTACTCATACACACAGTAAGAGGAACCTGCAGATATTGGAGGCCATGTACATCAAATCAAAACAACCAACACTCAATAAAATCAACTTTAAAACAGGAAATAACATATTACATTGCATTTGACTACATGGTTTTTTTGTCATTTCGCGCTATCCCGCGGTGTGACGTCATAAAACCGTATCTCAAACTTAAGAACTGCGGTTATTATTTTTGGTAACTATTGCCGTCGCCAAGCGGAGTTTTATGTCAACACAAAATAAAATCGTCGGTGATGGTGGATTTTATAATATTTCAGTTCAAACAACCTCTCTGAAGATGACTCATGTGAGCCGAAAGCTTAGAAGAAAACCAATAAATAATTATCCAAATGTTGGAGAATTTTTGTCTTTATTTTCAACTGAAATTAAAGCAAAAATACGACGTTTAGAACGGCTCATGATTAAACATGAGAGACATTCATTGTCTCTTATATTTAATAGCATATGTTTAGAAAATTACTTGCTGCCTCGATATACTAAATATATATATATATAATTTATGCAATAAGCTGAATGAACGTTTTGAATGCGCAAGAATTAACCGTCCAGTGAAGTTTGTGGTGTAATTTTGGCAGTCCGGAATCAGCTCTCAAAGGCTCGTTTTTCTTTCTTTAGTTATCCATCAAACGTGTTCGTTTAATTAATTTACATTGAGTGGGTGGTGTTGACATGCCAGGCAAGGCGAGTTATCCTTGGTTTGAAGGCCAGAACAAAAATATGAGAAAGAGAAAGAGAGAAAGAAAAGAGATAGAGAGAGAGAGAGAGAGAGAGAGAGAGAGAGAGGGGTGGATGAGAAAGTAAAGATAACAACCGTAGTGGGAGTGGTAAAAATGACACAGCTGTTTCGTAGTATGTACAGAGGATGTTAAATGTGAGAAGGTCAACTATGCGACGGACAGAGGCTTTTAACTGTTTTCCATATAATTAGTCTTATACAAACAACAGTGTTGCTCTTCAAGTTTATATGTAGATATAACTTTGTAGTTGGAGCAACGGTTTTGAATATGTCTGTCTTGTAACGACGAAGACATTTATTTTTATCAGCAAATATTTATTCTTCAATATGATCTCATTCCTTGAAAATGCACAGAGTTTAAATCATGGCTATAAATCATGTAGTCCTAACAATATATAATGAAAAATGTTGTGATAATTCAGTTTATACTATATAAGACTTATTGATCCATACCTTACTAGACTTAAACAGGAAGTTGAATTATTGAATCACTCGATACCAATCAAACTCTTTTCTCGAACATGTACGTTCATGTCTATATTTTTCCTTCAAATGCATTAGCCAGTTAAGTGTCATACGTTATACACGCTTGGGCAATCATGTCTTGAAAGAGACATGACTGACTGGGGAGAATATTTTCCCCTGGTAGGTTGTCATTGCTTTCTGCGATAGACTAATTTCAAACCAGGACTAAAGAACTCATTGTGTCCTGCTATTTGACCCATAGCTTGAAAAAGAAGCGGTGGATTAATATCTTTCCCACGGGTATTTGCGCGTAAGTGAATGCAACGAATTAAACTGGAATTCGAACACACACGCGCACACACACACACACACACACACACACACACACACACACACACACACACATATATATATATATATATAAATATATATAGTCTTCCGCAGACAGATCTGTTTCACTGTATCACAGCTCATCAGTACGGTTGAACATCCGATTGCATTTACCCAGAATTGAAACCTGACCGAATTGGCGTCAGTCGGCGCTTCTACCTCTGAGCTATGGACGCTCGTAGAAGGAATATATATATATATATTCAGCTATTGGGCGTGTATAATGATAATATACACGCTAAAAAGTTTGCCACCTTCTACCGTGCGTCCGTAGCTCAGAGGTAGAATCGCCGACTGACGCCAATTCGGTCGGGTTGCATTCCTGAGTAAAAAGCGATCGGCTGTCTAACCGTGCTGATGATCTGTGATACAGCTAAACAGATCTGTCTGCGGATGACTATATATATATATATATATATATATATATATATATGAATTTTCTAAGAATCTACATCACAAAATAAAAAGTAAACCTCTTCACACTGATTAAAAAAAATCATTTAAAAATGTCGACTATTCTACAAAAGCTTTTTTTTTACATTATTTGCAGAAGTATAAGAAAATGGAATCAATTCGAAATGATAGGAAGGAAGGAATTTCAATACGGAGATATCTTGTATCTTTATACAAACTAATAAATGATTAACAAAAAGAAAGAAAATATATCAATGTCTACAGAGCCGATCTTTTTTTATCAAATCACCCCAGGCAAGACGACAATGCCACTAAGACGCAAGAGGCTATTGGTAGAGAAAGAGATTGAAAAGACTTAAGAAAAAACTGGAAGCCCAATCCTAAACCGAAAAGAATGAATAAATTTCTATTCCCATTCAAAAGACCGATGGGGATTTTGAAATAAGCGAGAGGCAAATTATTTATCCCTATTGAGCAGGAAAATATCAATAAATAATTACGAAATAACTTTTCAGGTTTTAGTGGAAAACATTAGAAGTATAGAGTTAAAGCAGACCGGAAATTTGATCATTAAATCGGAAATAAGGGATTAACTTTTACTCGCGTTAAAAAGACTGGAGAGGAACCGGGCAATAGAAGAACTTATCTATTCCTATTAAGCAGGAAAAAAATAAATAGTAAATAAAATTTCAGAGTTCAGTCGGAGACATTAGAAGTAATGTGTGGAAGCAGACTTTAGAGAGAATCGGAAACCTAATCCTAAATATGAAATAATAGAAAATTTCTGCTCATATTCAAAATAGTGGGGAGGAGTGTGAACCGAGCGATATGCTAATCTATTTCTTCCTATAAAGAGGGAAAAAAAGAATTAATGAATTATATTTCAGAAATTTCTGCTCATATTCAAAATCGTGGGGAGGAGTGTGAACCGAGCGATATGCTTATCTATTTCTTCCTATAAAGAGGGAAAAAAAGAATTAATGAATTATATTTCAGAAATTTCTGCTCATATTCAAAATAGTGGGGAGGAGTGTGAACCGAGCGATATGCTAATCTATTTCTTCCTATAAAGAGGGAAAAAAAGAATTAATGAATTATATTTCAGAAATTTCTGCTAATATTCAAAATAGTGGGGAGGAGTGTGAACCGAGCGATATGCTAATCTATTTCTTCCTATAAAGAGGGAAAAAAAGAATTAATGAATTATATTTCAGAGTTAAGGTTGGATATTAGTAGTAGACTTTAGAATGAATTGGAAACCTAATTCTAAACATCAAACAAGGGATAAGCAACTACTACTTTTCGAAAGACCGAGGAAGAGTGTGTGACGGGTTCCAGGCAACCTCTCTTCTCCTATTGAGGTGGAATAATTAGGATATAATAATTAATTAAATTTCAGACTTCTTCATATTTCACAGCGTTCTATCCAGTTGCTATAGTTTAACATGGTTTAATTTTCCAGCGTGGGGTGATATTATTAATTGCTTTGATTGGGGTGAATTTTTTGTTTAAAAAATGCTTAGGCAGAGACGTTAGAAATATACTTAAGCAGCACCGGAAACTTGACTGTAGAAGCAGGAAACAAAGGATAAACCTCTACTCTTGTTCGAAACAAAATAAAAGACATTCAACTTAGGTGCTAGGAAATGGTTGTGTCAGTGTATACGAATGTATGTGCGTAAGAGTCCACTCGTAGGTCACCAGGGTGAAATGTATTATCCTCAGAGAGGAGGGACGTGTCCTGTGTTGGTGTTGTTAAGTATTGCGTACTAGGAGGGGAAAAAAGTGAGGTAGTGGTCACAAGGTACAATAATATTTTTTTTATAAATTCAAGTTGCTTATGACGTCTCATATCAATGCTGTTCTAGTTTGTTCCTCTTTAGAATTCTTAGACTCTGACCCTCTTCATAATATGCTACTTTAAAATTATGAGGAAAACCTCATTTTAAATGATCCTTCACTAATACATCTACGCAATATTAAATTATTAGATCTCGTAAACAAAAAATATTGTGTGTGTGTGTGTGTGTGTGTGTGTGTGATAAAAATTATACATCTCTGCTTAAAGTATGATTTTATTTTCTAGGGTAAAAGTTCCCAGTATCAGGGATAACGCGTGTACATGGTATGAAGCCTGCGATTAAACATGAAACGGACTGTTAGCATTCGGTGTTGACATCAGTGTACGCGTTTCTTTTTTTTTCTCTCTCTCTACCTCTCTCTCTCTCTCTCTCTTTCTCACACACACACACACACACACACACTTATATATATATATAGTGTATGGGTATTTGAAGGCTATCACAATGCGTTTAGTAAAATAAAGGAAAGTAAAGGTGTTGGGTATTACGTATTTATTATTTATTAATATTTCGAGATCAGAATTTCATCTTCAAAATGATAGGAGAGCTTGATTTCACATCCTCTCCATTATAATAAAGATCGTTCTGTGTATATATATATATATATATAGAGTGTATAGGTAGGTATTTGAAGGCTACCACAATGCGTTTAGTAAATAAAGGAAAGTAAAGAAGGTGTTGGGTATTACGTATTTATTATTTATTAATATTTCGAGATCAGAATTTCATCTTCAAAATGATAGAAGAGCTTGATTTCACGTCCGCTGGTGACCCATGCCTTTCCTATCCCTTTATTATATTTCTTTTTTGTTCCAATTAGAAAGTGAGCTGAAAGAATTTTGACTTGACACATCCTCTCCATTATAATAAAGATCGTTCTGTATATATATATATATATATATATATATAGTGTATGGGTAGGTATTTGAAGGCTACCACAATGTGTTTAGTAAAATAAAGAAAGGTAAAGAAGGTGTTGGGTATTACCTATTTAGTATTCATAAATATTTCGAGATCAGAATCACATTTTCAGAATGATAGGAGAGCTTGATTTCATGTCCGCTACCGCTATCACTTTAACAAAAATGCGAAAAAGTCAAATCCTACTATTGCGCACACATATATAAAGCATAAACACACACACATATACATGCACTAACATACTTACAGGTACACACACACATACTCACTAAAATTAACGACAGCAATAGCAGTAAAGAGGACCATTCGCTTAAAGGCGCTGTCTACGAGCGGAGGTGAAATCAAGCTCTCCTATCATTCTGAAGATTATCATTCTTAAATATTAATGAATAATAAATAGGTAATACGCAAAACCTTATTTACATTCCTTTATTATACTAAACGCATTGTGATAGCCTTCAAATACCTACCCATACACCTTATATACACAATGCTTCAAGGAAATTACAAAACACTCCTATATATATATATATATATATATTTTCTTTCCAGAAGCTAGCATGCATCTCTACCATTCGTCCATGCTTAGAATATTGCTGCCACGTATGGTCCACTGCTCCTGCTATTAACCTTGAACTTCTTGATAAAATCCAAGGAAGAACCAGCAATATTATCGGTTCTGGCCTGACCGCCTGGCTTCATTCACTTTACCAACTCCGTAAGATTGCCTGTCTGTGACTTTTATAAATATTTTCATTGTAATTTTTTAGATGAACCCTTCGCTATGGTACCTAGACGTTTATAATTTAAGCGCAGTACTAGAGTGGCTTCAAGTTTTGTCCTCATTTTCGATGATATTGTCCAGCATTTACTGCTGTATTGAAGAACTGATATCACATAGCAATCCAGCACTCTTTTCTTTGTTTCTGTGGAAGGATGCTGCGGATATCGTGGACTGAGCATGCAAGCAACGATGTGGATTTGGAAAGAATGGCAACAAAAAGGAAATTAATACTGAGCATCAAGAAGACACAGCTAAAATTCCTGGGACATGCAATAAGGAAGGAGAGATTGGAGAACCTGATACTGACAGGCCAGATAGAAGGAAAAAGAGACAGAGGAAGGCAGCGGATAACATATTTGCAGGGCCTGATCAGGTGGATGACGGAACAGGGTTTGCGAGCAAACATACTAAGAGCCACAAGGGAGAGGGAGACATGGAGAACCATGATCGCCTACGTCCTGAAGGGACAGGGCACATAGAAGAAGAAGAAGACTAGAGTGGCATAGAGATCTAAACAATTTACAGTTGATAAGACTCTATATAGCCGTAAGTTCTATGCTAATAGTTTCTTTTTCGCACTTCTCGTTCGGGAACTCTCTTCCAACTCCATGCTTTCCAGCCAACGTAAATCTTCGAAAATTTATATATATATATATATATATATATACTACCGGACATAATTATTAGTATTTTTTAAAGAAATGATGTATTTCATACTATTTTAGTAGTTATTGCTAAGTGGATAATTCTAAATGAAAATAGAATGGTTCTTTTCTAACACTGCCCAATAACATGTGCATCAAATTAAGTGTTCTGTTGTCCACTTTTTGTGATCTAGTCCCCATGTTAGTCACTTCTTCTCATTAGCTGGCCGGAGCAAAGTTTCCTGACTACCTTCTAAAATTTTGCAAAGTAACAATAACAAAATAACCATTTCATTTTCATTTAATTATCCACTTGGCAATAAATACTAAAAATAGTATGAGATACATCATTTTTTACAAACTGGGGTGGCCTACTAATTATGGCCGTTAGTGGATACATATATTATTTGACTTTTACATTAGAACATGGAAATAACTGTTACAAAATTGTACATTTTGTTTCGACATTGATCAAAAAAATGTCTCATCAGGTATTTAGGAAAAATGATAATAAACGCTTCATTTAAAATCTTACTTTATGATGCATCACGTCACTTTCCGTTTTTGGAAAATTTTCCGTACAAGGTAAAGAAAAAAAATTAAAAAAAAGATAAGAAAAGAAAAAAGAATAAGAAATCAAGAAAAGTGAAAAGAAAGGAGAAAGAAAAGAAAATCAAAAAGAAGAAAGCATAAGAAATACTATAGAGAAAATAGAGAGGAAAAGGCAAAAGAAGAGAAGTATAAGAAAATTTACAACGAGACAAAGGAAGTGGAAAAATAAAGAAAAACAAATGAGAAGGTGTTAAGAAAAGTTTAAGCCAATGAAAAATGATGCTAAAGACTAGAATTCAAATTTGAACGGAAATGAAGTGTAACAATAAGTTACAATGTTGTAATTCAAATCTTACGTTATTTTTAAATGAAATCACAAACTTAAACAAAAAGCCTTTTTCATAGAATGTTTGTAAAAAAAATGAAGGATAGGTAAAGACTAAATTAAACCGACTTAATATAGATTATAATAAATATAAAAATAAAATTAAACTACATATAGTTAAAAGTTATAGTTAAAAATAGATAGATCAATAAATATTAACATTTACATTAAAACTTGTAAATAACTACTACAAACTTGTACATTTTATTTCGACATTGAAAAAACAATGTCTCATCAGGTAATTAATGATGGGAATAATAAACAATTTATTTATGAAGCATCATTTCACTTTCCGTTTTTGGAAAATTTTAGTAAAAGGTAAAAGGTTTGATAAAGAAGAAAGAGAAGAAAAGAAAAGAAAAGAAGAAATCAAGAAAAGGAAAGAAAAGAAAAGAAAATCAAAAAGAAGAAAGAAAGCATAAGAAAAAATATAGAGAAAATAGAGAGGAAAAGGCAAAAGAAGAGAAGTATAAGAAAATTTACAACGAGACAAAGGAAGTGGAAAGTAAAGAAAAACAAATGAGAAGGTGTTAAGAAAAGTTTAAGCCAAAGAAAAATGATGCTAAAGACTAGAATTCAAATTTGAACGGAAATGAAGTTTAACAATAAGTTACAATGTTGTAATTCAAATCTTACGTTATTTTTAAATGAAATAACAAACTTAAACAAAAATGTTTTTTTCATAGAACGTAAAAAAATATGTTAAAAAGCAATATAAAAACTAAATTAAATAAACTTAAAATTATAAATTATAATACAAATAAAAATTAAACCATATATATATATAAATATTAAATTAGAACTGCTATAAGTACATTAAGAGAAAGAATAATAAATGTAAAAAGCTAATACATGGCTAAACATATTATCAGTAATTATTGAATACATAAAGGAATATGAAAAATAGATATTAAAAATAAAAATTAATAAATACCATAACATTTCATAAATTATTGTGTTAACTCTGCCGTTATTTTCATTCTGTTATTAAATTGTACAATTTTTTAAAAGAAAGTTTTATATTATTTTAATTTTTATTTTTCATAAAACATCTTCAAACGTATGCTACAAAGCTAAACTAACTAAAATTCCATGAAATATTGGATAATTGCTGAAACTGTGTTAAATTTTTAATTTTAACATCGTTAAAAATAAAAATAAATACGATTTGTATGAATAAGAATTATACCAAATTCGTCTTCCATATTTTCGGCCTGATACTGTAAATCATCCATTGTCGGCTGCTGATAAGGTGATGACAGCTATAATAACAAGGCTACCGTAATTGAGAAATGCTTTTTGAAATATTTCAGGCAGTAAAAAGTTAATTCTTGTTTCAAGTCAACTTAAAGTAAGTTTAAACTCGGTAACTTTAAAAAATGTGTATTTTATTTTTGTAAGATTTTTTAAAACCGAGAATTGGCTTCTGTTTACAATCGATAAAAAATGGTGGAAAATTTGAAATTTTGAAAACTTTTTTAAATTTAGAAAATTTTTGATTCCAATCAATATAATTTCGGTTTAAAATACACCAGGGTATTTTGCTTACGGGAATTACTAAATTTAATTCCATGGTTTCAATTAAAGCTAATTTTAAAGCTTGAAGATAACTTATTTATTTTTAAAATTTAAATTTAAATTTAGGTATAGAAAAATGACTGGAGGTACCTAATTATAATGCCTAAACATCTTCAAAATCAGACATGTTATGCTAATGTAAATAAAAAGAGATTATAACAGATGAAGAGAGATTATAAGTTAGGAGATTTTAGCAGGATCGTCAAGTTAATACTTTAATATGTTTACAATTTACTGTAGTTTTATATCTTTTATTTAGTAACAAGTCACTATTAAAAAACTCAATAATTTTCCCTTTCTCTTGTAGACTGGGGAAGCATGGTTCGTTTACCGATTTAGAGGTTCTAGCTTGTTTGAGAATTTTCTATTTAACTTTAGGTGTTTTATTCTCGTCTTTTAACTTTCAAAAATATTTAGAAAGCGAAGTCATATCTCGTTTGTCCGTATCAGTGAAGGTTGAGAGATGATTACAGAAACGTTTTTTTAATTGATTTATAGTACTAGTAATATAAATTTTGGTAACCATTTGATTTCTACTGATGAGATATAACTCATATACACAAGGTTTTTTGTTAAGCACTTATTAGATAAAGAGCATTTCTTCAATTGCATAAGTTTTTTTCTGGGGACAGATTAAGATCAGCATTAAAATTACGGTTTTTATTGTTATATAAATTCAATATTTTTTTTTGCTATGTAATTTAATTATTTTCTCTAAATTATTAATGCAACTATAACAAAGTTTTAGAGTGTTCCGAAGGAAAACTTTAATTAAAGGATTACTTTAAGGAAATGTTTATCAATTGAATTAAAAAAATTATTTCCTAATTTAGTACTCACTAAATGATTAAATAGAAGATTGTGCTATATGATCTTCCTGTTTCTGTTTTTCTTATTGGAACAAATATAATCTTCTACAAATCTAATTAGAGATCTAAACCCACTATCCCTAAGGACTTTATCATACACTGTTTTATATTGTTCAAATATTTCATTACTTTGCTAGGGGAGTGTTGACGTATAAATCAACTACCCACTAACACACACACACACACACACACACACACACACACACACACACACACACACACACACATATATGTATTGAGAGGAAACCTCAACACAATTAAACGGTTACAAATCCAGAATTTATATGTAAAAGATATTTTTACAATTTTCTTCTGTAGAGATACATCAAAATGCACATTTAACATATTACAGACAAAGGAATACACACATTAAATGACACATACACAAAATAAATCTTACGAGAAGATGTAGACATGCACAAAATGTTTTAGGAATCTGATGTATCTATTCTCAATTTATTTTCTGTTTAAATAACACAAGCTTCACTTCCTCTGTTAAAAACATTTTTTTTTGTAAATATTCTGAGTAAATTAATTTTCCAACGGTCTAAATGAGACAATGTAAAATTATATTGTTGAAATAAAGCTTGATTTATAACTATTTAACTATATGTTGTGTTTTTCTCTGAACGTTTTATAGTGCCCTGGATAACATCCATTGAGCTCTCTAATTTTATTTAATTAACAGTTTGTAATAATCGGATAAAATCTTTTGGATTATTCTCTCCGTCTGCCATTCTCTCCTATATATATATATATATATATACTGGGAGCGTAGTGAGAGGATCGTATGTGGATGTGTGTGAGTGAAACAAAAGAATCGTAACTCTATGTTTATTATTGATTAACTTTAAAATATCACGCGTTATGGTTCAGCCAGATCAGCGCGCGTTATTTAGAGGAGCAGAATAACTGGTAGTGCATGCTTAATGGGCTTTGTCCTTGTTATTTAGGTCTACGTGCTACAATGTCGACGAATACAATAGAATATGCCATCTGTATCAACAAAGAAAGGGTTCATCAATACATCCAGCTGGTTGTCCTGATGAATGATGCTTTAATTTGACACTGGCCACCTAAACACACACACACACACGCACGCACGAAACCACGCACGCACGCACACATAAACACATACATATACACCCAAGCATGAATAAACACGCGCGCACACAAAGACACACACATAAACACGAACAATCTCACATAAACACACACAGACACACAAACACTAACTCATGCATTAACACACACGCACCAAAACACGCATATAAACACAAAAGGACACCTCGGGGTGGTGTAATGGTTAGTACGCTTGTATTTGAGAAGTGAGTTTGATCCTCACTGGGTCTCCCATGCTTTCGGCCTTGTGCCACATCTATGTTACGCTTAGAAAATCACCATTGGACACCTCAAGGTGGTGTAATGGTTAACAAGCTTGTCTCTCTTAAATCATTACGATTGAGTAGTGAGTTCGATTCTCACTGGGTGCCCAATACCATTGGCCTTGTGCCACATCTAAGCTGCGCTTAGAAAATCTCCATATACACACCAAAAATGCATAAACACACATGAAAACACACACACACACACACACACACACACACACATATATATATATATATATATATATATATATATAACGGATTTAAATTTCAAAATTTTTGTTTTATATATATATATATATATGTGTGTGTGTGTATATGTGTGTGTGCTTGCATCAAGAAAAGGCAATATGTTATTTGTTTCATTTTCATACATGCAGATACAATTTAGTCTTGTTATTTCTGAGATCTAATAATTTAATATTGTGTAGTTGTATGAGTGAAGGATCATTTACAGAGAGGGTTCCCGCTAAATTTGGGGTCAGATATTTTGAAGAGGGTCAGAGTCTAAGAATTAAAATCTAATTAACGAGTAGTTCCTTGTCCTATAAAATTTTACTGGCAATGTTATAGTGTGCATACTATCCTACCATATAAGATATATTGTAAATTATATCAGTGTAATATTTAATGTTTGGTTAAATCGGATCTTCTCATTTCTGAGATATCTCTCTCGAATATGACTTTCTTTTTGATTATCTTTGTATCATCTTAAATGTTCGTTGTGGGCAGTGGATATCGACTCAAAACGAGAAATCGGGGAGACAAGTTCGAATTCCAGTTGAATTCATTGCATTCACTTACGCACAATTACTCTTGGGAAAGGTATTAATCCCCTTTCCAGTTATGGGTTAAATAACAGGACAGACTGGGTTCTATAGCCTTGGTCGGCAGCCAGTCTACCGCAGAAAGTAATGGCAACATACTGCGGGAAAATTTTCTGCCCAGTCAATCATGTCTCTTTCGAGACATGATCGCTGAAGTGTGTATCACATATGGCTCCTAATTGACTGACTGATCATCTTAAAGCTGCGGTTAGTCAACTACGCAGACCAATTACTAGTATGAAGTTGACTGCTCAACTTGTGTCTTACTTTTAGAATTTGTTCTATATTTTTGACACCATAAATAATCACAATTGTTATTATTACGATTTCTAAACTATCTCTCTCAGAAGAGCACACACTAGAATCCTGTTTCCTCCGTATTCCAAATGTAAATATAAAATTCCGCTCAGACAGACACCCCAAGAACTGCTGCTTTTTAAAAAGACTACTAAGAGGACGCTTTCCTGAAATCTCAAAGCATTTATCGTGCGTAAAGACTATAGTCTTACAGAACTTTGTGAATACCTAACTCATCCGTCAAGATCAGACTAGAAATTTAGCCGTTCTTAACAAATCGTTTAATGAAAATCGTGTTGAACGGCCACATTTCTAGATAATTTCACATTGATAAGGCGGACACTAGGGCTCTATCCTTGTACCTATATTTTGTTTCTTCCTCAACGACCTTCAAAATGTCATCAGTTCCCAATTACTTATTTATGCTGATGACACAACTATTTTTTTAATCGTTTCACCCCAAGCAAGGTACCACCACTGATGCGCAGGGGGCTACATAAGAGTAAAAGGTTAGACAGGAGGAGAGTGAAGAGAAAGACGAATTGAGGTATGGTTGTTCATATTGTATTTTTTTAAGGTAAGGAGAGACCTCGAATAGAGGAGGCAGACAGTCATTAACTGCGACATGCGCTGGAAGGGAATTGACGCGGGCTGCAGTAAAATGTGGCCTCGGGGTTGTACCAACCTAGTACCCTCACAAGGAAGAGACGTTGCCACCGACCACACACGTCGTAGGAAAATCACGGTAGCACCAAAACTGAGGTCCGAGGAGAAAAAGAGAAGGCCGGAAACCACTTCCTAAACATGGAAAAAGGGATAAGCCTCTACGCCTGTTCAATAGAGATGGGAGGTGTGTGAACTTGATGATAGTAGGGTCTATCTACTCAAATTTAAAAAAAAAAGGAATTGGATAAAAAAATGACTAAGTTTTAACTTAGTTAAAGTCCAACAGCCCCAGAAATTTCTAACAAGTTAAAGAAAAGAAAAACCAAACGTTCAATTAAGCATAACAGACATAAAAGTAAGGATTGTTGATATGGCAAATCAACCTCGGCGGGTCATTTATTGCCAACTAATCTTTATTTATTTATGGTAATACATTTTTCTTTCAATAATTTATTGTTGTTTTTTTATATAAATTTTGTGTCTAGTAATACATTTTTCTTTTCGAGTATCAAGATTCATTGGGATTTGTATTTTTAAGGGCAGGGTCCCCACGTTCTACCCTTGTTATTTAACCCATAACTGAAGGGAAGGGACGGATTAATACCTTCCCCAAGGGTACCAGTGCTTAAGTGAATGCAAGGTATTCAACTGGAATTCGATCTCGGCTCACTGATTTCTCTTTCCGAGCCGATATCCACTGCACCACAACGCACATCCATCACTAAACGCTTACAGCACCTGGTATTCCCAAGCGGTCACCCTCTAAGTACTGACCAGGCTCAACGTTGCTTAACTTCGGTGATCGAGCGAGAACTGGTGTATTCAACGTGATATGGCTGTAAGCCTGTGTGAGTAATGAAAAGGTTTCGGAGAGAATTGAAATGAAAAGGAAACTCATACTCAAATTTAGCAAGAGACAGCTAAAGTTTCTAAGACGCGTAATAAGGAGAAAGATGGTTTAGAGAATCCGATACTCACAGGGCTGATAGAGGGAAAGAGAGACAGGGGAAAACAGCGCGTGAAATGCTTGATGGACTCAAGCAAATGGATGACAGAGCAGGGTTTGGAAGAAAAAAAAACAAGATAAAATCTATTAAAACTTACAAGGAGCAGGAAGAGGGCCATGATCACCTGCATCCTGAAGAGGAAGAAACATGAAATTATCTCGTCAATAATGGTATTATAATGGCATTTACTCGTCTAACGATTTGACGGACATTGTGCATAAATTATCTGTCAAGATAAATTTCAGTGTTATTTATGCTTTCAGGCATTCATTTGGAATTTTGAAATCTATCTCTTGTGAATGAAATGCTAAGGTAGCAGAAGAAAGTAACAAAAAAAGAACTAGAAATAAACTGCTCGAAAACTGAATGCATGGTCATCGGTAAAAAGGGCAGCCCAAAATGCCAAATACAGGTCGGGGATACCAGAATCAAGCAGGTACAAAATTTAAATACCTGGGTAGTGTTATAACAGAAGACGGAAAGTGCGACACAGAGATCCGAAGGCGAATTCGCATGGCGAAGGAAGCATTCCAGAAGTTGAGTAAAGTATTAAGAAACAGGACAATTTCGCTAGAAACTAGGAAGAGAGTACTGGATTGCTACGTGCTGTCCGTCCTTCAATATGGCAGTGAATGCTGGACAATATCATCAAAAATGAAGGAAAAACTTGAAGCAACTGAAATGTGGTTCTACAGAAGGATGCTGCGGATATCATGGATCGAGCATGTGAGCAATGATGAGGTCTTAAAAATGATGGAAACAAAAAGTAAATTAATACTGAGCATCAGGAAGAGACAGCTGAAGTTCCTGGAACATGCAGTGAGGAAAGAGGGCTTGGAGATACTAACAGGCCAGATAGAGGGAAAAACAGACAGGGGAAAGCAGTGTATAACATATTTGAAGGACCTAATCAGGTAGATGATGGAACCAGGGTTGCATGGTGTAACAGAAGAAGACGTGCTAAGAGCCACCAGGGATAGGGAAACGTGGAAAGCCATAATCGCCTACGTCCTGAAGGGACAGAGCACATAGAAGAAGAAGAATTTAAACGTCAGCTATGTTCCAAACATGCGACACACTTGGGCGATCGTGTCTCGAAAGGGATATGACTGACTGGCAGAAAATTTTAATGCTGGACAATGCTGGACAATATCATCAAAAATGAAGGAAAAACTTGAAGCAACTGAAATGTGGTTCTACAGAAGGATGCTGCGGATATCATGGATCGAGCATGTGAGCAATGATGAGGTCTTAAAAATGATGGAAACAAAAAAGAAATATACTGATTTTGCAGAGAGTACGAGTCTCACTGTGTGTCTTATACACGGGGCATTGTATAGAAGACTAAACTACTATTAGTTTGGTTCGTTTTGTTTTACGGTATATTAACCTCAATGGGTTATTCAATGTCGGCAATGATGTATTTCATACTATCTTTAGTACTTATTGCTATGTGTATAATTCTAAATGAAAATAGAATGGTTCTTTTGTCATTATTGCTTTGCAAAATTTTTTCAAGGCAGCCAATAAGAAGAAGAGACTGGCATTGGGAAGAGATCACAGAAACTGGACACCAGAACAGTTCATTTGATGCACATATTATTGTGCAGTATTAAAAAAGAACCATTTTATTTTCATTTAGAATTATCCATATGCCAATAAATACTAAAAATAGTATGAAATAAATCATTTCTTTAAAAAAAAATGCCTGGGGCAGCCTAATAATTATAACCGCCCGCTAGTGTATCAAACAGGGTTAAAGAAATTGGAAATCACTGGAAAAGTTTTTCCAGGAGAGCCTTGGATATGCTAAATATTCTGCAGTTCAAACAGAGAGACAGCTAAAACTGTATTTAAGATTAAAGCCATACTTCCTGTTTGCACAGCTCTCTTCCGTTCGCTTTCTTCCTTGATAGCTAAAATCTTCAAAAGTTTAAATGCAATGTCAATTGCCATATTTTATCTTCTTGTTCACATTCTTCTTTTATCCTTTCCTTTGACATCCTCTGTACCTTGTTTTTTTTTTGCTTTTTCTTTCTTACCCTGTAACCCCTTGCGAATCAGTGCAACCCCTGCCTTGCTTGGGGGGGAAATATAAAAAATAAATTAAAATATCTGAACTCAATGCTGAGAAATTAGATCAAGTTTTACCGAATTTATTTGTTCATGCAAAATATCCGCACGCATGCGACTTGAGGGGAAAAATAGCTTTTGATTGGTTCTTTATAACTTTCCAAATTTCGTGAACTGTTGAATCAAGTGAGCAAAAAAGCGTCGTCTGTGCTAACATCGGATAGTTTTACAGTTAATGAGAAACGCAGATGTCAACTGAACCGTCATTTGCCGTTCAGTTACAAGTAAGAAATGAATGTAATGATTAGAACGCATCGCTTGGTCGCAGGCGATAGGGTCGGGATTTTTTGAAACCGGAGAAATACAAGTAGACGTATAATTACCGTACCCTGAAAAGTGTATGGCTCAGTGATTAGAGATTGTTAGGCCACTAGAGCATGTAAAAAGCCGTTAATCTTTGTCTAATTTTGGAAGAAAATATAAGGGATTTATTATTATTATTATTATTATTATTATTATTATTATTATTATTATTAATTCTTTTTTTATTTTGATGTTTTGAGATCTTAATGATGAAAGGAAAATAAATATATTGCTAGTAATTAAAATGAAGAAGTATACTTTGAATTTTAATGAACTTGGCGTTCTAAATTCCAGAACATTTCTACTTGTATGTGCCCTGTCCTTTCAGGACGTATGGGATCATGGCTTTCCACGTCTCCCTATCCCTGGTGGCTCTTAGCACGCCTTCTCCTGTTACACCATACAACCCTCGTTCCATCATCCACCTGATTAGGTCCTTCAAATATGTTATCCGTTGCTTTCCTCTGTCTCTTTTTCCCTGTATCTGGCCTGTTAGTATCAGGTTCTCCAAGCCCTTTTTCTTCATTGCATGTCCCAGGAACTTCAACTGTCTCTTCCTGATGCTCAGTATTAATTTCCTTTTCGTTTCCATCATTTCCAAAACCTAAAACATCTAAAAAAAGGTCAATGTTAACAGGAATTTTTATGAAGGAGAAGAAAAAAAAAGATAAAGAACAAAAAAAGAAAACGAAAGAAAAGAAACATAATAATAAAAAACAACAACCAAACAAAAACAACAAAAACGATGAAATTTTTTTCAACCGGCCAACACACAGCATTTTCTGTTTGTTTTTTCCCATAGTGCATTATTCTTTTCTGTTTTTTGTTTTTTTCTAATAATTTTCTTTTCTATAAGATTTCGTTTCTTCTCTTAAAAAGAAAGACATTAATACGTCATGATGTTATGGAAGTACCTTAATGTTATTACAGCACAATGTGACTCTGATCTCGCAACTTGGCCAATGTATTTTTTAATATTATGTTCTGGTTTTCTAATAAAATGTGGCATTAGGTGTGCTTACATTGCCTCTTCTATTTAACGATATGGAAACGAATTCAAAACCTGCAGATTTTGTTTGGAGGAAAAAATAATTATTACCTTCCCAAATCAAAACAAACTACTAAATAAATATTCTGAACTCATCTCAAAATGCAGACATGTAAAAACATTTCGACGACGTTACTTAAAAATACAAAATGAAAAAAAATCTAAACTTATTTATAAATGGAACTTTGTCTGTGTATGTGTATGTGTGTGTGCGTGTGTGTAGGTGTGTGTATGCGTGTCTGTGTGCGTGTGTCCGTTACCTATATGAAAGTTTACACAGTTGTACGTCTGCGAGTGTTCTTAGCTAGGTTTTGTGTCGAGGTACCCCCGATAAATATCGAAAATCGATAATCGAAAAAATCGAGTGATAGAAGGAGTGATCCGATTTTAATCAAATTTGATACACTCATAGACAAAAACACAAGAAACGATATTCAGAAGTTCCAAGGTTGCAGTTCTTAAAATAGTGCAGAAAATCGATAATATATATATATAAGGCAAGATGTTTGTGTGTGTGTCTGTTTATCTGCCTGTGTGTCTGTATTTTCCAGCCCTTTTATTTTAGTTTTTGCTTCGGGTTTGGTTCTAAGTAGGTATAATTGTAGTTCTTAGTCCCAGCCATGATACCATTTATTCAGAGGACTTATTTAGCCTTCAAAATTCAGTTTAGGACGAAAAATCTTATTTGATATCGATACCAGGAAATCAAAATTTGACTTACATACATTCATTTTTCTTTCAGTCTACAGTTTCGCTTTAACAGAAAACAACTATTGCTTTTTAGTCTTGCGTGCCAACGTCCAAAGAGTCTGAGCTCCAGGACCAATGGATTAGTTTTAAAGCTTTCATTACACCTGAGCAACGCCAAAATAACCGTTAGATGGATTGCACACACTGTATATACGGGTCAGTGGTGCATTGTGTGTAATAAATAACCGAAGAAAAACCCATCACATGTGGCCTGATGACTTCGCGTAGTATGAAACAGTCTGTCGTCTCTAAATGTTGACTTCAATGTTCACTTTTATATTTACATACGCTCTATCTCTGATATTGAGCACTTTATTCTATAAATATAGCACACCTTAAAAATCTATCTATCTATCTATCTATCTATCTATCTATCTATCTATCTATCTATCTATCTGTGTGTGTGTGTGTGTGTGAGGGTGGCGTGTCTGTACTTTTGCATGTCATAAATTGTTTTCGTTGTTTTAAGTGACGTTGAAATCCTATTTTTAATAGTGAATAATATTTTGTGAACTGTTATTATCATTTTTTTTTAACACTCGAATTATTTCTTAGTGATAGTGATGCTATTTACATTCACGCACCGTTTCGAGGGCCCATTTCTTCCTGCTTCTTCAGATGTACGGAATAGAATATCATTCTTTTTCTGCAGGAGAGTATCTGTATATATAAGAACATTTTTTGATTATTGGTAAATATCCATGTAGATGACACCGGAGTTTGTGGGTGCAATTCAAAAAATGAAGATAATCGTAGCCTTGCTGTTGGTTTCCTCCTATGACCAGATTTTGTCAGTTCAGTCAGGAGAAAATGGCTTCTAACTTTTAATATCTGAAAAATCTTATCAGGTTAATGAGAGATCAAACTCGATTGTTTCCAGTTACGACAATTGTTTGTCCTGTCAAAGGTGATCGAATTTCTTTTCAGTCTCAGGTTCACTCCAAATCACAGGTGGAACTACATATGATCCATTAGTAGCATATGCTAGTAAAATTTTATAAATATTATGCTCTTTATACCCAGGCAGTACATCTCCTTTCGGATATGGTTTTTTGCTCGGCGCCTGAAGCGTCCATAATAAGGGGATGTGCCGAGAGAGCCTGGCAGTATCCACGGTATTGCCGTTGTGGGTGCGTTGTGAATATTTCTCGTTTCGAGCCGATATCCACTATGGTGCAATGGATATCGTCTCGGAACGAGAAATCAGAAAGCAGAGTTCGAATTTCAGTTGAATTCATTACATTCACTTACGCACAAATACCCGTGGAAAAGGTATTAATCTGTTCATTCTCTCCAGTTATGGGTTAAATAACAGAACAGATAGGGTTTTGTAGGTTTGGCTGGCAACCAGTCTACCGCAGAAAGCAATGGCAACCTACTGCGGGATAATCTTCTGCCGAGTCAGTCATGTCTCGAAAGAGATATGATCGCTTAAACGTGTTTCACGTATGACATTTAACTGACTGATTGCCGTTAAGCCTACTCTAAAGTGACCTTGGGTCACATTTGATAGCAACGTGGGTCCACTAAAAATACCCACTGCTAAAGATGTTGGAAAAAAGTTCAGTTTATGCTATCACCCCCAGAAATACTTGGTTCCTTCCTTGATGCTTTTTTTTTCTTTACAAGAATCAGAACCCCCCCCACCTCCCACCAAACAAATGGAGTACTTCTGCCATATCTCGACTGGAACAGCTAAATCACTTTCCAGTTCGAAATCGTTTACCTGCTCTTGTAGACGGGGTTTGGTGAAGGTGGGGCGCATGAACTTATTCTCCAATCTGCAGCCCTTTTTTCTGAGAGACGCAACGTCGCAAGACGATCGCTATGACATTCTTTATTTCTACCAGCTCAGACCATCACATCTAAGACACGCCAGACCATTTAAACGGCGCCGAATTCCATTTGTATTTCAACTGTAAGAAGAACTTCTCAGATTTTTCCACCTATAACTTCTACTATGGGGAACACACTGAACTATAATTGTAAATTCTTCATGTCAAATGTCAATCATTATCTATCATCGTTATCCTCATAATGTTCACTTCCAATCGCTTTATTCAGATCAAACACACAGTTCTTTTTAACCATTTTAATAATAACCTCTACTATCCCAGTCATTGCACAGGGAAAATTGGAACATCGTTAGGTCTAATACCAACAGGACCAAAAGGAAAATTTGATTGTCGGAAAAAAATGATCAGAATCGTAAATTTATAAGACAATTTCGAAAATCTTTATTTCGACATGTTTCTCTAATCAAACAACGTTATCTGAAAAAAATGAATTTTATTCCAACCAATCCTGTATTGACGAGAATTTTTTTTCTGATGACGCTGTTTGATCAAAAAACATCTTGAAATAAGGATTTTCTAAATTGTCTGATATAGTTAGCATTCTGTCGGATTATCAGACTCGATGAACCTTCTCTGGCTAACATTTTCGGGTGACATGAAAGCTAAAAATTATATTGAATCAGTTGCTAGGTCAGCTGTTAAGAAGGTTGGTTTACTGTGTCTTGGTAGATTCTCCACAAAAATCCTCTCTCCAGAATCTATTTTACATATTTATAAGTCTACCATTCGTCCATGCTTATAATATTGTTCCCACATATGGTCCGGTGCTCCTGCTATATATTAAGTGATTCTTGATAAAATCCAAACAAGGATCAGCAATATTATTGGTCTTGACCTGGAGTCTCGGCTCCAGTTACTTTCCCACCGCCGTAATGTAACTTTTTCGTACGTTCTCTTTAAATGCTTGCATGATAATTGATCAAATAAACTCTTCACGATGGTTAGGGCAGTACTAGATTCGCTGCGATGAACGTCGTGGTACAATGGATAGAGGCTCGGAATGAGAATTTGGAGAGCCGAGTTCGAAGTCCAGTTAAATTCGTTTCATTCACTTACGCTCTAATACCCTTGGGAAAAGTATTAATCCATCTTTTCTCTCTCCAGCTATGGGTCAATAGCAGGAAGGATTAGGTTCTATAGCATTGGTCGGCAACTGTCTACCACAGAAATAAATGGCAGCTGATCTACCGCAGAAAGTAATGGCAACCTACTTCGGGAAATCTGCCTAGTTATTTATGGATCGAATGAATCATGATCGCCTAAGCATGTATAATGTATGACAATTAACTCATTGACTGACTAGAAAAGCAACAAAGTCTCATCAATTTACAGTTTAAATGCCTAGATGTAACCGTAAGTTATATGCTAACAGTTTCTTCTATTGCACTTCTCGCTTATAGAATTTTCTTTCGACTCAATACTTTCCAGTCAAGGGCACCTCGAGGTGGTGTAATGGTTAGCAAGCTTGTCTTGCTAGTATCATTACAATTGAGTAATGAATTCGATCCTCACTGGGTGTCCAATACTTTCGGTCTTGTGCTACATCTAAGCTGCACTTCAAAAATCGCAATACTTTAAAGTCAACGTTTTGATATTCAGAAATTGAAATGCAATATCAATCGTTATCTACTGTCTTCTTGATTACTCTTCTATCGTTCTCACTCCTTAATCACGTATTCATAGGCATGAACTATATCCGGCAGCAAGATTTCTGATCATGAGATTGGTGGCTTCGAGGCGCATGGAACTATCTCTTAATCACTGTTTTTCCCAGCTTCACCCTGACCCTGATAGCATCAGTTAAGTCCCTAGTTACGTGCAAATAATGACCACAAATCAAAAGCAAAGCCCTCTGAAAGTATGAAAATATATATTTATAGTAAAATGACCAGAAATATGGATTTATAGTATATTTTTACCCTACTTCCCTACTAGAGCGAGATGTGACACAAGGTCGGTTTTTAACGTGGGGAGACCGAACGTGTACGGACGGGCGAAGGAACAAAATTCCCTAGTCCGGTTGCGCAGGTACTGGAGACAAGCACCTAGTCTATAACTGAGCGGCACTCTGTCTTCGAGGACAGAGACGCAACGAAGAGATGGTTTTTGGTCCCTACCCGACACAAAATGTGCCAGGTAAGTATAATATGCATTTATAGTAAATTTAGCCATAATACATATTTGTGGTGGGTTTATATTGCGAAATAACCAACAATATATTTTATCTGTTTGTAGAAGCATGCAATTGTGTAATTACCCTGCTCCTCTCTGGAGCGAGTTGTAACGCAAAGTCGGTTTAAAAGTGCTGACGCTCGAGCCGCTGGTCAAAGCTTTCCCAGCTCCCCACTGACGCGGTAACTGGATATAAAGCTTGTCTTAGCATGTCTAAGCTTGATTTAATTGATTATGCTCACCCGACAGGAAACTTGCGGCAATTGAGGTTTTTGAAGGCATTCAGTTGCGTTCAAAATATTTAAATTTCGGTTTTGAACAACTCATATGCCGCTTTGATAAAAACAACCAATGAACGAAATCTTCATGTTTTATTATTATTATTATTATTATTATTATTATTATTATCCTTTCTGTAAGCTCTTTTATCTTCGTTGCTTTACTGCCTTGCATGGGGTGAAATGATTAAAAATAATCACTCTTGAGGATGTAATGAACATGAATAAGAAAATGCTAGAAATATTTTTGATGTATTATAAAATATTTCTCAAATATCACCGTAAACGTTTTTTTTTTTTTTGACAGCCCACGTAAACTATTTAAAAATACAAAGAATAAAACGCACAGGTTTGTAGTTTTCATCTTTCCATCTTGTTTTGAATGTTTCCCCGCTAAAATGAAACATTTGATACGCAAGACATCAGTGGCTACACGTGGTCATACATTAACATAGCCATATAAATAGACACTGATTGACACGGACACCTGTTACACATCTGTTTTTACAAGGATTGTCTTTCAGGCCTTATTAGATGTTCAGCTAGTGAGTTTTCGTGCATGACCATCAGTTAAGTAAATACTAGATCACTAGTCACAGTGCTATGGTTAACAATCTAGTTTCAGAGACCACACAATATTCTTAAAGTTCTATCACCATTGCGGTAGATATGTACTTGACGATGCAAGTATATATATATATATATATTAGTGAGTATATACTTGTTGATAGGATAACGATAAATAAATTGGCGAGGTGGTATAATGGTTACCAAGCTTGTCTCGCTAGAATCATTACAACTGAGTAATGAGTTCGCTCCTCACTGGGTGTCCCTTTCGGCCTTGTGCCACATCTAAGCTACGCTTAGTAAATTACCATAATGATAAAAAAATTTAGGCACCTTGACGTGGTGTAATGGTTAGCGAGTTTGTCTCGCTAGAACCTATTATAACTGAGTAATGAATTCGATCCTCACTGAGTATCCCATACATTCGGCCTTGTGCTCCATCTAAGCGGTGCTTAAAACATAAAACATATTGTGCACCGTCACATGGTCTAATGTTAGCAAGCTTGTTTCGCTAGAACCTACTAAAAATGTCTTCGGTCTTTACTGGGTATTCCAGACATTTGGCTTTGTACCACATCTAAGCAGCACTTAGAAAATCAACTTTTTGGTAGTCCGGATTTGGCTCCTGTTATGTTTTTAACATAAAATAAGACGGTTATGGAACAATGACACACTTGCCGAGTATTGGAAATAAATAGGGAATTTATTATTATAGAAATATGAGTACAACGAACAGTTGTGAATATTGATTAACCGTGTGTATGTAGAGATCCTGGAAGAGTTCTGCCTCCCATATTTGCTCGGTTCTACCGGGATTCCCTTCTTCTAGTCTCCCAGCATGCACCTATTAGCTGGGGGAATTGACTCCCGTGAATGGTCCAGGGGAGATAACTTTTACCCATTTTCATGGTGATCCTAATACCACCTCACTTTTTTTTTTTTTTTATAAAAGAAGACAATTAGCTGTAACGAGCACGCTTGGGGTTAATTTGTAGGTTCTTCAGTTTAGTTCTATTCCGCTTTGACCGGTTCTTTCTAGGTTCTGCATTGTTCTCGTTTATATTTGCCTGTTTGTCTGGTATAGCCGGGAGTTCAAATGTGTCCACTATTAAGTTCAATGGAATGTTCGACTTGTTTTTTGTCTTAGTGTTGTTGGTGTATCTAGGACGCAATTGGTTTTTGTGTCGTGTCCAGAGTTGATCTCTAACTTGTACACTATAGACAAATCGTCCTTTTTTCTTGTGGATGATACCTGGTGCCCATATTGGTTGTCCAGGCCTGAAGCTCCTCACAAACACTGGTGTACCTACTGATAGTGGTCGATCTGAATTCTGGCACATACTCTGCTTTTGTTGTTCCTTTGATGCTGCTTTGCCAACCAAATTGAGTGGGAAGACACAGTAGCTCAATAAAATCAAGTCCCAACAGATTGTGCTGGGAGTTCGTAATGTATATGATCCCAGATGCTGCTTTTCCTCAATCTTGATTGTTGCTGGTAATATGGACACAATCGCCAGAAGCACTCCGTGCTACATGTTTTGTAGATGTAAGTGGAGGTCTGCCTATACTTTTCGACAGTTTCTGGGAAATAAGGGTTATGTCCGATGCTGTATCACGTATGGCACTTAAAGACAATACTGACTGGGCAGAAGATTATCCCGCAGTAGGTTGCCATTACTTTCTGCGGTAGATTGGTTGACAGCCAAGGCTGTAAAACCTAATCTGTCCAGCCATTTAACTCATAGCTTGAGGGAGAAGAGATAGATTATATTACATTATTATATTAAGTATAATTAGTGGGGGATCAATTTATTACTTCATAACTATAGAAAACATCTTCCACTAGAAGTTTTAATTATGTCTCCAACTTTTATATTCAATCAGTCAGTTAAGTACCATACGTGATACACGCTTTGGGTGATCATGTCTCGAAAGAGACAAGACTGAATGGGCAGAAGATTATCCCGCAATAGGTTGCCATTACTTTCTGCGATAGACTGGTTTGCCGACCAAGGCTATAGGATACCAATCTGTCCTGTTATTTAACTCACAACTGGAGGGAATAGACGGATTAATACCTTTCCCAAGGGTATTTGCGCGTAAGTGAATGCAATGGATTCAACTGGAATTCGAACTCGGCTCCTCGGTTTCTCATCCGGAACCGATATCCACTGTACCACAACGCACATCCTCAAAGTAGGGTCGCTGCGGCTGCAACTCCGAGTGGCCGATTCAACTGCCTAAGCAGGATCAGGACCAGAAGCTGATATTTCAGTCAGTTAAGTGCCATACGTGATACACGCTTGGGCGATCATGTCCCGAAAGAGACATCACTGACTGGGCAGAAGATTATCCCGCAGTAGGTTGCCATTGCTTTCTGCGGTAGACTGGTTGCCGACCAAGGCTATAGAACCCAATCTGTCCTGTTATTTAACTCACAACTGGAGGGAATAGACGGTTTAATACCTTTCCGAAGGGTATTTGCGCGTAAGTGAATGCAGTGAATCGTTACAGGGGCGCTAAAAGAGGGTCGTAAGAGGATTTCAATTTTCGAAGCCTAATTGAAGCAAATTACAACATTTTATACAAGCATTTGTTTATCTTTTTGCCGATACATCTGCAATTGTCAACCTATTTGAAACATTTCACTGAAACCATAATATGTGTCATGGAGCAAAAAGCTGCAAGCTGAAGTCAGGCAATTTCTGCGTTCTGGTCCGTTGACCATCACTTCCTTCTTCCCGACATAGATTACTTCGGTTGACTGGCTCTGTAATAATACTGCAAAATATAATCACATGACATTAAATCTGTTGCATTAACTCTGCTTCATTTACCAGTGGAATTTTAACATGCGAACAGGAACACCACCACAGTTATCTGAAAAAAAAAAAAAACAATTGATGGAGAAGAAATAACTATTGCACAATATCATAATATGTATTATTATAGTTTCATAGAATACCGCACGTTTCTACCAAACCAAAATATTAATTAAATGACCGCCAGTCATTTTCTGATATAACCTCGTCAGATCTAGCACCTTATAAATTATTATACATGGTGTTCAACTCGTTCAGAAGTGTCTAAACTTTTAACTAATATACAAGCGTTTTCTTAAATCAATGATTATAAATGGCCCCATGTGAATGAATTTAAGTGATAGAAAAATCAATAGTCTCTGACATATGTTCTGATAAATAGTTAAAATGAATACCAGAAGTACCTGGAAGTAAGGGTATAATTAAAATGTTGACTTTTCACAAATGGTTAAGATGTTGACTTTTGAACAAAAGATTAAGCAGGAAACCTCTATCAATACAAGAAAGGGAGTTAATAACATCTTGTGGAATTGAGAAACATGTCTTCCTAAAAAATTGTTTCCTTATAAAACGACGGTAGCGCTTAAAACTTCATCAATGAACGCTGATTGTTTCTTTATACGGAAAGGTTAATGATACCATTACTATGATGCACATAAGTACTTTAATACACACTTTCTAGTTTGGATAGAGTTCAGTACTATATATTGTCTTATATAAAATAATATTTACGCAACAGCCATTAATATTATTACTACTTATAATAATTATTATGACTATTTTATAGTGTGTTTATGTGCGTCTCTGTGTACAGGATGCGATATGTAACTTGTGGTCATTTTAATTTTTTATGTCACGCAATACGCATTTTTTTTTTTTGACAGCACAGAATAGTAGGGTCAGTTGGACACTGTCTATAAGAAAAAAATCTCCGATTACGCAATTCACTCGGCCAGAAATTTGGATACGGCATTTTGTTCACAGCGACAGCTTCATTACGAACATTTCAGAGGGTTTGGTTCTCAATTTGAGAACAACGCAGAGGATTCGGAATGAAATGGACGATTCTAATGATGATTACGAAGGTGTTTTGAGTGATCACTAGTGATGGTAACGTTACGCCTTTATTTATCTTCCCACAGGGCCTCAGACTCAACATGGGGACCTGCATCTAGTTCTTTGAGGAGTAGTACTGCCTTTCGTCAAGAAGATGGCTGCTGAAAGAATCTATGTCTGACAACAGGATTCTGCACCATGCCCCATAAGCAGGAGAACCGAGTTATGGCTGTCAGACAATATCTACGATCACATAGCGTCTTATAACTCTCCAGACAGCAACGCCCTTGATTATAATGTGTAGGGCTTAATGGAGTGAATGACAACAAAACTCCTTGTAACACCAAAGATGAACTGAAGGCAATAATTATGGCAGCATTCATCAAATTAAACAAGAAGACTTCCCTGAAGAGTTGAAGGAGATTCCAAAGTCGTTTGGAGAATGTGGTTGAAGCCAATAGCGATTTTATTGAATAAATTTACTCTTAAGTATTTCTAGATATTATTGTGCAATTTTGATAGATATATCTGTTAGATGGGATGTCGCTGTTATTTTCATTTTTGCTTCCTTTCGACGATAATTTATTTAACGCACTATATATATATATATATATATATATATATATATATATATATATATATATATATATATCAGCCAAGAATAAGAGTAGTTTAAATGCCATTTTTACTAAAAAATTAAAAAAAAACTGGTTTCGTCCCAGCCGTATCAAGTTTATTTCTGGTAATAGGAGACATGTATAATAAGAGATGATTAATGAGGAAGAGAAAAAATAAAATGAAACACACACACACACACACACACACACACACACACACACACACACACACATATATATATATATATAAATATATATGTATACATATATATATATATATATATATAAACTCATATATATATATATGTGTGTGTGTGTGTGTGTGTGTGTGTGTGTGTATGTGTGTGTGTAGGCATGGGTGTCAGTCCGTAAACGGTGAGGATAATCCAACAAGTACCTTAATATAAAATATTAATTGGTAAATCCATATAGAGAGCTCGATTGTAATGAGCTATAGTTTAAAACTGAAATGACGTGTTGAGTTTTCCTTTATAAACTATATATATGTATATATAGATATGTGTATGTGTGTGTTTCATTGAATAATATAGACACATTTTGTCTACTTCTTTTTATACTGATCCTTTCAGGTTGTCTTATCAGTTTCTTGATGTTGAGATAAAATTCACCAAGAAAAGCGTTGTAATTTTTTTTCTTTATTTTTAACCCGAGTACATTCGACCTTTTCTAAAATCGTGTTCCGGAGTAAATTACAACGACAAACATTCTGTGGTGAGTACGAAATCAAAATAAATCTCTTTTCTACACTGTTTACAAATTCGCGAGCTAGTGTGAAATATATTTTTGACCAATAGGAAAAAGAACTGCCTCTGATCTGAGGAAAATACAAAGGCAAATTTCGTTAGTTACTGAGAAATATTTAATAACTAATATAAAAAGAGAGCGATTTAGAAAAAGAAAAACAAATTGAATTTTCAAAGATCCGTGTCACATTTCTTCCCGCCTAATTTGTAAATTAGTTTACATTTGGAGTTGTCGACGTGATCAGAGTTGGCTATTTATGCACGTTTCTCGGATGATGAAAACGAAGGACGACGAAGCTCCGAACAGTTCACGCTAATCACGATGCAACAGTAAATAGTCAAGACGTTCCCCACGAATACACACATTCACCTTTTTTCCTTTCACCTAATTGCAGTCAACACAACGAAAGAAAGGAACAAATTCGTCTCACGAATCCTCGATACTCAACTTCTTAGGCTACTGTTGATATTTGATAAAATACGAAGACGGCTGATGAAACACAATCTCTTCAACGTCTACAAACACTTACATATGGCTATCAACCTATCAAGCAAGTCGAGATATCAAAACTCACTCAAGAACATTTCCTAAATACAGTCAAAGAGAGACAACTATTTTGAACTAAACTGTGAATTGAACGAACATTTACCAACAATTTCTTCACAACTCAAACTGTTTAATTTCTGTACAAATCACATTTCACTAAAACAAACGCATTCTTAATCCTTTAAACTCCTTGCTTCACTATCTCTAAGAACATTTTCGCAGTTAATAATTCATGAATACAATTTGCTGTTATGCTGTTCGATAAATAGATTTTCATTTAATTAGATTTTCATTTAATTATATAAACGAAACAGTTTTATTCTTTAAACTTCTGATAATCTTAAATTGCGGAGAGTTCAGTTATGTTTACTATAAGGCCAATTAAATAAACATTATCGAGCTCCCTACATTAATGATGATCGTTAAAGAGATTGTGTTTTATTAGTCGTATTGGTGTGAATAAAATATTAACATTAGGTTAAAAAGTTGAGTGTCGAGGTTTCGTGTGACGAATTTGTTTTTCTTTCATTGTGTTGACAGTAATTAGGTGAAAGGAAATAGTCCTTTTTTTCTATTGATCAAAACATAGATTTCAAACTGGCTCACAGATTTGCATACAGTGAAAAAAAGAGAGTTATTTTTATTTCGTACTTACCACAATTCTATTTTAACTGGAATAATATTTGCATTCTGTTGTCACAGTGGGTTATTTTTTATAAAATACTAGCGAACGCCCTCTGTTGTAGTTATTTTAGAATTTTAAAATTTCTCCATTAAATTTATGGAATATTTTACAAAAAAGGATTTGAATATAAGGAAGCTAACTGGAAATTGGCAGGAATGTAAAATGGCATTTTAGTATATAAATGCTATATGCTTTTGAATATGTCATTGCTATATTCATAATAGGTTTTGTTGATTAATTTAGATAAAGACTATAATAATAATCATCAATGACTTCAACCTAGGACGCTAAACGACTTTGGAATCTCCTGCAACTCTTCTAGACTGTCTTTAATTTGGGGAATTCCGGCACAATCTTAGCCTTTAATTCATATTTGGTGTTAAAGTTTTTTTTTATCACTTGCACAACTGCCTCCCGCACATAAAAATACACGGAGTCTACATTCTGGGAGGTTAAGTGGCCAGATGTAAGGGGCAATGAGGTCGCAGAAACTGTCTAACAGACATGACTGAGTTGTCCTGCTTGTGTCGCATAGTGTAAAGTATTTTTGTGAGACAGGGTCTTCCAGTAGCAGGGAAGTACCATCTCCTCAAGGCATTTGATGTAGGCCTCAGTGTTGAGTCGGAGGCTCTGTAGGAAGATGAATGAAGACATAACGTCACCATCACCAATGATCCTAAATAAATGAAAACGTTATAATTTCTTGTAATTTTAAAAATTGCGCGTTCAAAAATTACCCGCTACGTGGACGTTCAAAAAAATCACCGCTACGTGAGCGTTCTTAAAAGAAATGATGAACAGTAAAATCAGTTATAAGGAAGTTAATTACAAGAAACTATAACGTGTTCATCCATGGTTGTATAAACCTTATATGCATTTTTTAGTATGGTTACACTTAGTCATGGATGTGCGTTGCGGTACAGTGGATATCGGCTCGGGACGAGAAACCGGGTGAGCCGAGTTCGAATTCCAGCTGAATCCATTGTATTCATTTACGCGCAAATACCCTTGGAAAGGTATTAATCCGTCTCGTTCCTTCCAGTTATGGGTTAAATAGCAGGACAGATTGGGTTCTATAGCTTTGGTCGGCAACCAGTCTACCGCAGAAAGCAATGGCAACCTATTGCGGGATAATCTTCTGCCCAGTCAGTCATGTCTCTTTCGAGACATGATCGCCCAAGCGTGTATCACGTATGGCATCTAAACTGACTGACACTTAGTCATAATTTCCGTTTTGCTAACAACAATTTCTTTTGTCTTCTCACAATTGAGGTTTAGTCTTTTCTTCTCGCTTTCTTTTACCACCTCCTGTAGAAGTTCTTGTAGTTTCTTTTCTGTCTTGTATCAACAATTGTGTCATCTGCATATCTTATTTTGTTAAAACTGTCGCCGGAACTATGAATCCTCGTAGGACTTCTAATTATCTCAGAATCACGTCACTGTATCGTTTGAATAAATCCGGCGAGAGGACACATCCTTGTCTTTCACCGCTTTCTATTTTTGTATATTTACTGAATTCATTTTCTATATATGTGCAGGCAGTTTGCTGCCAATATAGATTTAGAATTAATCTAATATCGCTTCAAAATATGTCATTATTAACGAGCAATTTCAACAGTTTTTTCTTTTTGTGGTGTACTTTATTTAATTCTCCCAGACTCCTCACTGTATAGGTTTAAAAAGTTCCGCAAGAAGACCCATCCTTGTCTTACAGCCTTTTCTATTTTTCTACATGTACTGAATTCATTTCCTGTACATATAAAGGCAGATGCTGAGGATACCCTAAACTAAAAATATGATCAATGACAAGATTTTGAAGAGGATACAAACGAAAAGGAAACTTATACTTAACATCACGAAGATACGGCTGAACTTTGTTTGACACGTAATGAGGAATAAGTGCTTAGAGAATCTAATGTTCACAGGACGAATAGAGAGAAAGAGAGACAGGGTAAAAGCAAAGCGAGACACACTTGATGGGCTTGAGTTAGATGACAGAGCAGGGTTTGGAAGTGATATCAATAGGAAGTGTTAATAGCGACAAGGGATCGGGATAAGTGGAGGTCCATGACCTCCTACGTACTTAAGAGACACTGTACATAAAGAAGAAGATATCGGCTAAACCTATTTTCTGTCCGTATCCAGGAGGTCTACTGCCAATATACTTTCTGGAGTATTCAAATATCCTTCCGTTCTTGTGACTTACTTTTTATTCTTTAAATAATGACCTGCATTCATGTTTATCATTGTTATTGCAATATTTTCTTAAAGTTCACAAACTCAAATATTTAACAGAATACTGAGGAAATTTGATTCTTTAAATAATGACCTGCATTCATTTTTATCATTGTTATTGCAATATTTTCTTAAAGTTCAGAAACACAATTATTTAACAGCATACTGAGGAAATTTTATTCTTTAAATAATGACCTGCATTCATGTTTATCATTGGTATTGCAATATTTTCTTAAAGTTCACAAACTCAAATATTTAACAGCATACTGAGGAAATTTGATTCTTTAAATAATGACCTGCATTCATGTTTATCATTGTTATTGCAATATTTTCTTAAAGTTCAAAATCTTATTTATTTTACAGGGTACTGAGGAAATTTCCATGGATATTCTTTAGTGGTCGAACTTACAAGGAATATATTCAATCATTAATTTAAGAAAAATTTATCCATGAGAAAATTCAAAAAGGTAACTTATATGTGCCGAAATTGCACGATCTTGTGAACAACATCCTAACTTTGTAGTTGTTAGCAACGTTTGTCTTATTGCCAAACCTCCACGCGTTCAGCAATCCATTCTCACATTCTCGACACGTACGTAGCCCACTGCCTTCCCTTGGCCCTCTTGCCGTTGATAATTACTGTGAGTATCAAATTACCCAAAACTTTCTTTCTCTTTATGTATCTAAGAGATTTCAGCTCTTAACTTTCTAATTCTGATTATAAGTGTACTTTTTTGCCATTTTCCTTTAGACGTCTTTATTGATTACGCGCTTCGTACATGGAATTTTCACTATCCTTTTGCAGAAGCATATTTTGTTGCCTCAAGTCGTCTTTTCATCTAAGAGAAAATTGTCTAGGATTTTTTTAAAACATTTCACCTCAAGCAAGTAAATAAAGCTACTAAGACGCAAGGTGCTATTAGTGTGAGAGAATGTGAAGAAAAAACACTATTAAGGAGAGAGATCAATAAAAGAACAAATATAAAGAACATAACATTAAGATTTATATTGCAATCAATTTTTTGAAGATCAAAGTTGAATGGAAAATCAGAAACCGGAAGATAGTTCCACAAGAAAGACGTGCCATATAACGTATTGTTATAATAGAACTTAAGGTTACATCTAACAATTTTCATTGTCAAATGATGATACCTAAACACCAATCTAGTACTAAGCTAACATTCATAAAGGAAAGTTCATTAAAACAACATTCAGTCAGTTAAATGCCATACGTGATACACGCTTTGGGCGATCATGTCTCGAAAGAGACATAACTGACTGGGCAGAAGATTATCCCGTAGTAGGTTGCCATTAGCTTTCTGCGGTAGACTGGTTGCCAGCCAAGGCTATAGAACCCAATCTGTCCTATTATTTAACTCATAACTGGAGCGAAGAGACAGATTAATACCTTTCCTAAAGGTATTTGTGCGTAAGTGAATGCAAGGAATTCAACTGGAATTAGAACTCGTCTCCCAGGATTTGTCGTTCCGAGGCGATATCCACTGCACCACAACGCACATCCTACATTATAACAATTCTACAAGCAACATTAAATTGTTTATAAAAAAGCTACGTTACGGCGACGGGAAAGTAAATTACTACCACATAGGAGAACTGGTATTACATAAGATTTCACCGGGAGATGTCAGTAGAAAATGTTTTACAATAGCATTTAGAACGATCTAAAGACAAAATGAAAATCTGCTGTTTCAACTCACTGACAAAACGCTGAAGAAGAAATTATGAGGCATAGTCATCTCAATTTCCAATTAACTGACGACTCAAATGTATTTCCTTGATTGTCAATGTGTAAGACAAATCGAAAATATTAGCAAATGATTCTTCGTAGCATCCAGATTAAGTGACTTGATTGTCTCCTAAACGTAGAGGTATAGGATGACTGAAAGCATTTACCTTTATAAGCTTCAAGTAGAGGTCGCAAGAAGACAACGCTGGAGAGTTTGTGATCACCAGCGTAGGAGGAACGGGAAAGATTTACCCGTGAGTTATCAATTGCTGAAATTGATGCTTTGAAATAAATAGACAGTGGGAGTTAATTCGAGTCGATTTAAAAGCAACGCATAGCAATGTTTATTTCGACACTTCAGACATTTGTAATTAACTAACCCATTCTAGAATACATGTCAAACGTTAATAATCTAAATTAGAGAGCAGAGGTTTTTCTTTCGACTCAACTTCGCATTGTAGGATTTTGATTTTGTCGACTGCATTTTATAGCCTGGTCAATTGGGCAACGTCAGTTTTGTCGACTGGTCATTTTATAGCAAGGTCAGTTGGGCAACGTCTGTGAGAAAAAAAACAGCATGACGCAATTCACTCCGCCTCAAATTTGGAAACGAGTAAAGGACTCGAAGAGAGTTGGATGAGTCTAATGGTGATAACGAAGATAAAGCATCTCAGAAAACTCATTTCGATCGTTCTGATAAAAAAAAGATACTTCCGAATATGTTACTGAAGGTCTCAGACTCAACATGGAGACCTACATATTTTAATCATATCGCCCCAAGCAAAGCAGGCTATTGGCACTTATGCGCAGGGGTTACATAAGAGGAAAGTTATGAGAAATAGTGACAGGTTATAGGGCGTGTGTTGTATATCGACAAACAACAAACACGCATATATATAAAAATATGAAGTTATATTTTTATTAATGACGATGGACCGTGTAGAATAGGGAACAGAGAATTGAGAGAGCGCGCTTCAAATGGGTTGACGGGAGTGTAGTCGTATCTGTTGTGTCTCTCTTCACCGGCCGATCTCTGTTGCTCCTCTACTACTACTTCTACTGGCGAATCCGTGCGCCGAGGTCTTTTTATAATCTTCCAGAACCGGGACTTTTTCTTCTGGTTTTGCCTCGCCCACGCACGCCCACGTAATTCTCAGAGACACCTGTTCTGTTTGCCTCTGTAGTTATTTCCGCTGCTGCCGGAAATAAGGTCAAAACGACATCCGTTCCTTTCAACGACCGGAAACACCCTCGCTTGCATCAGCCTTCCTCGGGTGGGGCCAGATTGTTATATTACACGTGTCAGGAAGTGGGTAAGAGAAGGGTTAAGATACTGAGAGTGGAGTGGACGGAGAAAGAAGCATGAGAGAGAGGATTCAAGTTAGCAAGATAAGAGATGACTATTGACGTTACACTTAAACCCCTGGAGATTGTAGCTGTCGAGGAAGTAAGTAAACAGAAGGGAATTCCACAGGTGGGAAGTGCGAGAAAAGAAGCTGATGGAGTAGAATTTGCATTTAAATTTTATTGGTTCCACAGTATAAAGGTTGGACCTAGTTGCTACTCTTGTGACTCGAGCAAATTCATGCATAGAGGGAACCAAAGAGCTACGTTCATCGGAGCAAAAGCCGTGAAAGTATTTCTGGAAGGGACACAGAGAAGTCACATTGCGCCGGGAAGAAAGTGATTGTACCTTGGCTGCCAGGTCAGGATCGATCTTATTAGAGATTCTTCGTTGGATTTTGTCAAGGACCCCTAGGTGGATAGTAGGGGTACCCGACCGGATATGACAGCAGTATTCAATACAAGGGCGAAGGGTAGATTTATGTATGTGCAGGATAGTTTCAGACGGAAAAAATACTTACTTGCTCTACACAGAAAACCGACCTTCTTAACAGCAGTTTTAGCTATGAATTCGCTTGAGGAGGTGGTGCTTCTCTGCGTCAGAAAGGTGGCTGTTGGAAGTACTCTATATCTGGCAAAAGGCGTCTGCACCATTCTACAGAGACACAGTCAGGGGTGTCAGACAATTTCTACGTCCACATCTCCCCTTACATCTGATCACCAAACTACCCAGACTCTAACTTCCTTGATTATTATGCGTGATGCGCAGTTGAACGAGTGCCCAGAAAACTCCTTGTTACACCAAAGATGAACTAAAGACAAGGATTACGGTAGCACTCATTAACCTAAAGAAGGAGAACGCCCAGAATAGATGCAGGAGATTCCGAAGTCGTGTGAAGTCCGTGGTTGAAACGAAGAGCGATTTTATTGAGTAAATTTACTCTTTATTATGTCAAGATATTGGGCAATTTTGTTAAATATATCTGTAAAAATAAAATGTCAGTCTTATTTTCATTTGTGCTTCATTTAAACGACAATTGATCCATCTCAATCTATATACATAACCCTAATCCTGCTGAGATTACTTCCCTACGTTCTGTTGTGTTACACTGGCATTTCTTTGAGAAATTTACGCATATATAGATGAGTTTTTGGTAAAATCGTGCTAAATAAATTTTCTATATAGGTGAAAATCTTGTAATAACACGATTCGTTTTTATATATATTATTCTTTTTGTTGTTAAACCTGTAGACTTCCAGATAAGGCCGAAGTTGGAGTCCTGCTGCCATATTTTGGCGGGAGCTGCCCCGACCTCCCTTTCCAGTCTTGATAGAGTTCAAAAGCGTCTCCGAACCCCCTGCTGGAGAAGAATTATTTTCTACTTCCAACCTCTCTCTCACACGGGCGGGACTAATCAAGGAAAGTGCTTGGATTAACTACATTCCTTGGTTCCGCCAGATCTAACCTTCATGGATAAAACCCGAGAACCACATCCATGTAGAACAGACTCCCAAGAGGATGTTTTCCTGATCACTACACTACAATCTTAACTTGTTCAAGTTTAAAGTTAACCCTTATCTTATCAAGCTATCCATATAAACTACTCCTTACCGTAGCCGTCTGCTACTTGCACAGGATGAACCTTACTGTAAAGAAGAAGTAATAGTAATAGTAGTGGTAATAGTAGTAGTAGTAGTAGTAGTAGTAGTAGTAGTAGTAGTAGAAGAAGAAGAAGAAGAAGAAGAAGAAGAAGAAATAATGAACATAAAAGCCACAAATTAATAAAAAAAAGCCTCAGCATCCGGCGTCAACGATGACAATGACGAAAAGAAAGAAGCTGAAAAAAAAAAAGAACGAATTAACAAAAGAAAAATTAGAAGATCTAATTTTGAACTTATGAAAAATACAATCTTAATCTCAAGTTATAAAACTATTATTGTCTAAAAGAAAAAAAGAAAAAAGTAAAAAAAAAACCAGAAACACAGCGACGCCTGAGAATCGTTAACGTTTTCAACTCTTTTCAACAGTAGAATGAAGAAAGTGAACCTTTTCTTGATAATAATTACAATTATTTTTATGAGCCCAACTTTATGAGAATTGTATTTAAAAATTTTAACCTTGCCTAAGTGCTACGAAAACAAGTTAAAATGTTGTGCAAGCCTGTTTTGTAAATTTTTTTAATTTTATTTTTAGACATAATACTTGTTTAGTGATACAATTCTTATTGATTAACTCATACCTGGTGGAGAAAAGGTGGATTCATACCTTTCCAAAGAGTATTTGAGCGTAAGTGAATAAAAACAAACCCAACTTTATTTGAAACCCGGTTCTCCTATTAACAATTCTGAGCCATTATCCCATCCGCAAATCCAAGGTTACAACACTTGATATTCCCAAGCGGTCATCCAAGTAGATTCGACGTTGTTTAACTTCGGTGATCATAATGAAACCAATGTTTCAATGTGATGTAAATATTGTATTCTCTACTGTTATTAATTTTTAATGTCATATAATAAAAGTAATTTCGCACTGAATTAAAACTGTTCTGGTTTTTGGTTAGTACCATTCATAATGTGCGTTGTGGTAAAGTGGATGTCGGCTCGGAACGTGAAACCGGGGAGCCGAGTTCGAATTCCAGTTGAATCCATTATATGCACTTACGCGCAAATACCCTTGGGAAAGGTATTAATCCGTCTCTTCCTTCCAGTTATGGGTTAAATAGCAGGACAGATTGGGTTCTATAGCCTTGGTCGGCAACCAGTCTACCGCAGAAAGCAATGGCAACCCACTGCGGGATAATCTTCTGCCCAGTCAGTCAAGTCTCTTTCGAGACATGATCGCCCAAGCGTGTATCACATATGGCACTTAAGTGACTGACTGACTGACCATAAGACTTGTAATAAGATATTTGACATTTACCCCGACCCAATCAATATATTAATCATAATATATTTTACTTGATATGGCATGTCATGACCAAGTTTTGTGGGATCTTCCCTTTTCTTATGATAATGGACTCGACTTGAGTATATATATACTACTGCCATAGGAAGTTACGACAGACCCGTAAGAGTCCGGCAGTTACCGTATGAGATCCGTAGGTTAGCGTACGATACCGAACGATACCGAAGTTTCATTGAGAATACCACGTCAGTAATCATAGTAGCTCTGAGCTCCACTCAGCCAGAATAGTATTACACAGCACCCGTCAGTTCCGACGTGGACATACTAATTCTAACACGGCTTCGCTTCAAAGACTTGTACATATATATTCTTACTAATCGTATTCCTGGATTACTAACTTACGTTCAAGTTTGTATCTTTACGTTTAATATAACTTATTTTTCTATCTCAAATATCTGGTTTTTTGTTCATTATTTTGTGCGGTTCCTCACTCGTAATCCACAACACCAAGTTAGGCAGAATGTGGCGCAGAAGCTATTTTCTTCCGTTGTCTTCTGTCGGTCTTGTTACTTACTTTTATATACCTGGTTCATTTTGGGAATAGGATGGTCTACATGTTATTGGGGCGCCGGACTAGATGTTCTACCAATCAAGTTTTTGTGTCGGATAGACTTGCTTTTTTCTAGTTTGCTTATTTTTTAATCATTTCATTTCAGGAATGTAAGGAGATAAAGCCAATAAGACGCAAGGAGAAACAAAAATAAACAAGGATTAAGGAGACAGAAAATAACAATTCATATTGCATTGAAATGTTTGAAGATCAAAGTAAACTTTCGAACAAGATGTCAGAAGAGAGTCCCACAAGTGAACAGTGCGATAAAATAAACTGTTAGCATAGAACTTACAACTAGCCACTATTTCAAATGCAAAATAATCAGAACTTGACGCTACTTTTCTAAAGCACTTAAATTCATAGAGTCTAGGTACCATAGAAGAAAGCTCATCGGAATTATTACCATGGAAGTATTTATAGAAAAGGCACAGGGAAGTTATATACCAGCGATTTAAAGTGACTGAAGGCCGAGATATCAAATCAAGACCAATAACATTGCAGATTCTTCTGTGAATATTATCAAGAATGTCTAAATATATAGAAAGAGCACCGGACCATATGTGGCAGCAATATTCAAACCACAAATTTATGGTAGACTTATAAATATTTAAGATAGATTTTGAAGAGAAAGATTGTTTAGCACGACAAAGCGAAATAAATTTCTTAGCAACAATTGAGTTAACATAAACTTTGTAATTCATTTCAGCGGAAAATGTTAGCCTGGAAATGCGCAATGAGTAATCCTCCTTGGGGTTAGCTTCAGCTATGCTGATGAAAGTCAGAAATGAGTTTATAAGGAGATTGATAAAGACGAGTTTGGTTTTGGAGCCGTTACAATTAAGAAGACAATCTTTCCCCCATTTTAATTAATTTAATAAACAAAACAATCCTTGCCCCATATTGTAGGCTATTTTTGAGATCAGCTGTCAACTTGACCTTACCAAACTGATCAAAATTACTATTAAGTCAGAAATAAGTATTTATGACTTCAAACACAGATACCGAGTTGTGAACTGATGCTATCAGGAAGGTTATTTACAAAAATTAAGAATAAGGTAGGTCCAAGAATAGAGTTCTTGGGTCAGGGCGGTGAGATCAGAATTAATGCAGAAAGGGGCCGTTCAGAACAATTTTCATTTCGTGATTTGAAAGACAGAATCAGTTCAAAAGTTTGCCCGGAAATACCACCAGCTTTCAAATTGTGAAAAAGATCAATATGCTGCACTCAGTCAAATACCTTCGAGACATCCAAAGCAATAGCCTAAGCCTCAGAATTCTTCTTTGAAGCTTGATATGCTCTTTCAGCAACAACCATTAAGACCCTGTCATGAGAGATGCTTAAACAATTCAGATTTGATTAGAGCTTATAATACATTGCCAAAACGAAACTGAAGGCTAATAGGTTTTATCTCATATTTATGATTTTCTCTCTGGGTAGATTTGATTGACTATTGATTTAATTGCATATAAACACCTGTATGAGTCATTTAATGCTGAAATCTAAATAATTTATGACTTCAAATACATCTATCTAAACTTATTTATAAATGAAACTTTGTATGTGTGTGTCTGTGTGTGTGTGTCCGTTACCTATAGACTCCGAAACGGCGAAACCGATTTTCTTGAAAATTTACACAGTTGTACTATAAGCGTCTGCGAGTGTTCTTAGCTAGGTTTTGTGTTGAGGTACCCCGATAAATATCGAACATCGATAATCGAATATATCGGGTCATAGAAGGAGTGGTCCGATTTTAATCAAATTTGATACACTCATAGAAAATGACATATGAAACGATATTCAGAAGTTTCAAGGTTGCAGTTCTTACAATAGTGCAGAAAATCGATAATATATATATATACAAAAGGCAAGATGTTTTTGGGTCAGTCTACGGTTTTGCTTTGACTGGAAACAACTATTGCTTTTTAGTTTTTCGTGCCAACGTCCAAAGATTCTGAGCTCCAGGGCCATGGATTAGATTTAAAGCTTTCATTACACCCGAGCAACGCCGGGATATACTGCTAGTATATTTTAAACACAATTCTATGCCTTCGACTGCAGATATTTTTTATATAATTTCATACATTCAGAGAACAAATGTTTTTTTTTTTTTGTTTGGTGGGGATTTTTTTTTGGTATATCATTACATTATCTGAGCAGTCCTCTCTTTTCATACCTGAATGATTTCAATATCTATGCAACCTTGTAGGTGACGCATTATTTTCTTCCATTCATAGGAAAGAAGTTTCTTTTGGACACCTTCAGAAGAGCTAGTGCTTTATGGAAAAGACTTCCGAGACAATGCTTCCTTGATCGCTACAACCTTAACCTCTTCATATCTACAGTTAACAATTATCTATCTTTCTTATGCTCATAATCTGCACTCCTTACCTCCTTGTTGTACCTCTATAAAACGACTTTATTCAGTAAGACTTTACCTTCAATGGCTCTTTGGCCTTGTAGCTGGTGCGCAATAATGAAAAAAAATCTCCATCTGGTCTATGTCACGATTCTCAGCTTGGCTGTTCTTAAATGTTCGTTCCTCGCAACTGTACGTCGTGGTCATTGGATGCATTCATGAAATAGTTCCTCTTTAAGTAGTAACCCAGCTATCATTTCATTTCGGATGACTTGACATACTACGGTAAGCCGTTTGTCTTAAGTCAGAATTATTTCTCATCGGGACGGTAAAAAAATTACACTTTTCTTTTGTGCGTAAATATTTATTGGAAAGCGACATTTATACATCTCCAATCAAGAAACGAACCAACGAGCTCACGCAAAACTGACCCGCTAACAACTTCAGAGTTAATGGCATGAATCCATACAAACACGTTGAAGAATGATGATCAAAAGAAAAGAATAAAAGATTTGTTTTTTGATATACTTATAGATCCATTTATTATTTAGATTGTTTTAATTCAAACTACTGTCCTCAGCTCTGCTTTTGTTATCGTGATTCCGAGTGTAAATAGTTTAAATAATGATAACTCATTATCTCAGAAATTCAAACAGATACTACCGTTCAGCGATGATCACAATAGTACAACATAATCAGCTGTGTTCAGATGAAAAGTTTGGACTACAAATCTGACGACAATTTGGACTATAAACTTGAAACGAGAATATTGGACGACAAATTTGATTACGATTTGGACTACAAACTTGAGACGACAACTCTTAGGCTGCTGATATCAAGCCACTATTCTAGTCAACCTTTTTTATACTATAGCTAAACTCCTTTTGTAATGTTAATATATTTTAATCAATTCACCCCGTTTAAGACAGCAAGTTCATATGTCATAACTGCAATAATATGCTTTATTTAGGAGGTAGGAAAGTGGCTCAAAATAGTCTTTGATACAGGAATTAAATTAAATAAAACTATTTTCAATGTTAACATATTGTAAAATCAATTTCGTGAAATTTTAAAAGACGAGCAGATACTTTCATCTATCGTCCTGTTTACACCCCTCCTCGGACTTTTGAAAAGGTGTAAAGGCCTATTTTTTGTTTCCTGTTTAGGATTACGTTTCTTGTTTCTTGTAAAATATAAATTGTTTTCACTCCCTTTCTATTAGTGGCATTATCTCCTTGTTTAGTGTAAACTGATGAAAAGAAAAAAAAGCATGATGACTAAAACATTGTTAACAATTTAAATGTAATCTTAGGAAAAATTACATTTTAAATTTTAAATAAAATCATGAAGAAAATTTTGAAATCAAAAACAAAATTAATCCAGGAAAATGTTAGGTTGAAAAATTTTCATAGTGAGAGAAATTAACGTATTTGTCTGAATATCTGAGATGAAGTAGTATTTACACTATTTACATTATTCGGACTATTGTCCTCATCTTGTTTACCATTCGTACGTCGTTTCAGTCGTTGTAGGCTTAAGTAAGCATGTCCCAGTGGATATAAACGTTGGTTAGTTCCAGTGACTTGACCAAATGAGTTATGCGTTCACTACCATGATACAGCAGTGGTGTACTTAGATAGTTAGAGGGAGATAACTCATGACTACCAAAAGAGGCTCCACGCAAGGTATGAGAATGATATAACCCAGTGATTGTAATAAAGGGTTCGGTTCGAAATTCTTAGCGTAAAGGATGGAAATACCTTAGCGATTGAAATAAAGGCTTCTGTTCGAAATTCTTAGCACCTGAAGAAAGCCGGAGCGTACAACGACCGAAACGTTGTACAAATGGCAACAAAGCTGAGGACAATAGTCTGAATTATATAAATAGTGAGAAATTAATATTAGTCTAATTTATTAATGGTTGTAGTAGTATTATTAGTAGTAGTATTTTCCTTCGAGTAGTATTATTTTCTTTTTGTACTTATATTTTCTTAAGGGTTCTAACCAGAGGCCTAAGGTCGGAAATGTCATCATGACATTTTCCACTGTACATTTTCGTGAAAAGATAAAAATAAAACAACCTATGACACACTTTCTAGGTAACGTTCGTAAAGTGTGTGTTGTACTTGTGAAAACACTGTCTTTCTTTTGATTTCACTAAGGGAAGGACTACCAGGGATTACCTCAATGCGTTGATCAGAATCGTTTCCAAACAAACGGAGGGCTCCAATTAACACTGGCATTATTGATGTCTTCAACTGGAGCATTTTTTTTAGTTTTCCACTTCTTTTTCTTCTCTGTGCCATGTTCCTTCAGGAAGTAGGCGATCATAGTCTTCCACGTCTTCCTATCACTGGTAGCTCTTAGCACTGTCACCCCACAATAAAGCTTTATATTTTGATATTTTTGAAGATCTTTAAAGATACAGTACAGTCTGCAGGGATTCCCGTGTCAATAGGCTTACGGCTATATCACGTTGAATACACCGGTTCTCGCTCGATCACCGAAGTTAAGCAACGTTGAGCTTGGTCAGTACTTAGATGGTTGACCGCTTGAGAATACCAGGTGCTGTAAGCGTTTAGTAACGGATGTGCGTTGTGGTGTAGTGGCTATCGGCTCGGAAAGAGAAATCAGTGAGCCGAGTTCGAATTCCAGTTGAATACCCTGCATTCACTTAAGCACTGGTGCCCTTGGGAAAGGTATTAATCCGTCCCTTCCCTCCAGTTATGGGTTAAATAACAGGGTAGGACTTGGGGACCCTGGCCTTAAAACAAAATCCCAATGAATCTTGATACTCGAAAATAAAAATGTATTACTAGACACAAAACTTATATAAAAACAACAATAAATTATTGAAAGAAAAAGGTATTACTAGCAATAAAAAAATAAAAATTTAGTTGGCAATAAATGACCCGCCGAGGTTGATATGCCATAAAAACAAAACAACCAACCAACCAACCAACTGTGTCAATAAAAAAGCCCATTATGTTCTTATGGTCTTTAATCACGATGTCTTTGAGTGTTTTCTGGTGTGGATTGTAAAGTTCCATAAAACAGTCACAAATTCTATATCTGTAACCAGATGTGGGTGTTCATTGTTCATACCAATTTATTGGAGTTTCTTTCTCGTAAAAGATGCAGATTTTACTGATGTTATTATTATTACTAATGTACACGTGTCGTCAAAAATCGTGACAATTGTTAGAGAGTTTTAATATTGATATGTGATGAGATGAAACAAGTCTTGAAACAATGAATTGAGATTCAATAAAACGGAGATAAAGAATTCACAACTAAAATAGAGGTCAATAAAACTGCTTCAATATCCGTTCTTTTTATAGTTTTTAGACGTTAAATGTTATTTATGATTTATTGATTTTTCCTGGTATTACATAAATTGCTTTTTGCTGAATATATTTTCATATTAGAAAAATCATATGTTTAATATAACTGTGAAAAAATAGCAACAGAAAAACTTGTTTCAAGACCAAATTAATCAAGACAATCAGTTAATAGAAAAAGGTATCTGAAAACCTCACATGAAAGGTTTGAACAAATAAGACTATCTAATAAACGTAGGATTAAAGGCAGGGATTAATTAAACGGTTCATTTTGCCCGGAAACTAATTTTGTTTAAATGTAAATAAATATTTTATTTGTATAGATTATAAAAACGATTAAGTGAAGTAAACATTCATAAAGTTTCTAACTTACGTTGATTTACCCCATTAACTACAGATGGAACAGGAAATATATAAAGAAATACCCATTGATAAATATTATTTGGTTTATTATTATTATGTCATTTTTCATCATATTTCGATTTCTGCTTTGGTCTCACTACCAACCAAGTCTGCGGGGAGACCTAAGGCAGGTAGTGGCGTGTTGTTATGGCTCCATTTCATGTTTTTCTATCTTCCCTATCATCCCCAGCATTACATAGATAAAGTTTTCCTTAGTGTGTGGGCTGTACTTAATAAGACAATTTTTTGTATATCTCTTAAGCTGGGGTTTCCAGGGATTCTTTCAATGTGTTGTTTTGTTCCATTTTTTATCATTCCAAGTGCACCTACTATCACTGGCACATTTTTTCTATTTCAATTTCCAGGTCTTTATATTTTGACAGTTTTTCAAATTCCTTGATTGCTATGTTACAATCCGCTGGACAAGCCATATCAATTAATAGACAAGTTTTCTCCTTCTGGTTTTTAACAATAATGTCTGGCCTGTTTGCTTCAATTTTTCTGTCTGTGTAGATGGTGTAATCCCATAGAATGGTTACATCTTCTATTTCTGTAACCGGTGCTGGGTGATGTTCATACCAGTGTTTGTTTACAGCTTTTCCATAATGTTTGCACATTGCCCAATGTAAATATTGCCCAACTCTATCGTGGCGATTTTTATATTCATTTGGGGAAAGCACAGAACAGCCTGAGATTAGGTGGTCTATTGTTTCTTGGTGTTTATCACAAAACCTGCATTTTGGATCCATATTATTACGCATAATATTTGCCTGAAAGTTTCTCGTGAAAAGACTTTGGTCTTGTGCTGCAAGAATAAAGCCTTCAGTTTCAGACTTTAATCCAGATGCACGTAACCATCGATGAGTATTAACTTTGTCAACATTGGATTTATTGGCACGTTCTGGATATTGGCCATGCAGAGGTTTGTCTTGCCAGCGCTGTTTCATCTGTTCAAGAGCTTTATCTTTGGCTTTCATTTTCATATTTTTTGCCGCAATAGTTGGTTCTTGGCTTCTGTTTTGCTTTTCTACAGAATCTACTAACTGTAAATCTTGTTTGTATTTACTGCCTTCTTTTATTATTGAATATTTTTTCTTTCTTTCTTCATGTTGTCTTACTAATTGTATCATCCAATCCTTTGTTGTTTCTATGTATGTTAGTAAGCCAATAGTTGTTGTCTTGTATGACAATTCCAGCTGAATGAGACCTCTTCCACCTTCTTTACGGGGTATGTATAGACGGTCTACATCAGCCTTTGGATGATGCATCTTATGCTTAGAAAGAAGCTTTCTTGTTTTAGCATCCATTCGCCTGATGTCATTTAGAGTCCAGTTTAAGATGTTAAAGCTATATTGGACAACTGGGATTGCAAGGCTATTAATGGCCATAACTCTGTTCTGTGAATTTAATTCAGTTTTTAATATCATTCGTAGCCTTCTATAGTACTCTTTACGCACTATTTCTTTCATTTTTTTATGGTGAATGTTTTCGCTCTCATTTACACCTAGGTATTTATAAGCTTCTTCTGGTTTCAATTCTTTTATTGTTACAGCAGGGTCTAAGCTAATTGAGGATGTTTCTTGTATTGATCCACGTAAAACTGTAGCTTTAGCACATTTATTCAAATTAAATTTCATTCCAATGTCTTCGCTGAAGCATTTTACAGTTTGCAGAAGACCTTTCAGCTCATTATCATTCTTAGCATATAACTCTAAGTCATCCATGTAAAATAGATGGCTTATTTTCTTTTGGCCTATTTAATAACCACATTCTGTCTTATTAAGTTTTCTTCTTCTTCTTCTTCTTCTTCTTCTTATTATTATTATTATTATTATTATTATTATTATTATTATTATTTGTCTATATTTCTGAGATGAGGTAGTATTTACAGTATTTACATTATTCGGATTATTGTCCTCATCATTGTTGCAATTTGTACGACGTTTCGGTCGTTGTGCGCTCCGGCCGTCTTCAGGTGCTAAGAATTTCGAACAGAAGCCTTTATTTCAATCGCTAAGTTATATCATTTCCATCCCTTACGTAGACCCTCTTCTTGACACATAGTCCAGTGGATGTAAACGTTAGTTAGTTCCTGTGACTTGACCCATTGAGTGGAGAGTTCAGTACCAGGCTACAGCAGTGGTGAACAAGTAACTTACAGTGTTAGAGGGAGATAACTCATGACTACCAAAGAGGCTCTACGCAAGGGATGGAGATGCTATACCCCAGTTATTGTAATAAACAGTTCGGTTCGAAATTCCTAGCACTTGAAGAAGGCCAGAGCGTACAACGGCTGAAACGTCGTATAAATGGCAACAAATATGAGGAGTAGACCGAATAATTTAAATACTGTATTATTTTTATTATTATTATTATTATCAATATTGTTAGCATGAGAACAAAAAGAATTACCGTGTCAGAAAAACGCCCCGGAACGTCCATCGGTATATCATAATGAATTATATTTCAGTTCACTTCAATTAATCACCTGGAAAACAAAACATAGAAATCACTGAAATAAAATACCAATGCATAATAATACTGTGTTTTCGTTTATGTATAACTGTCTAATTTACAAGTATTTTTACTACACTGACGAGCTTCTTTCCCTCGTTTCCGGCCACATGTATTTTCGCGTGTTATGTGCGTTGTGATACAGTGGATATCGGCTCGGAACGAGAAACCGGGGAGCCGAGTTCGAATTCCAGTTGAATCCATTGTATTTACTTACGCGCAAATGCCCTTGGGAAAGGTATTAATCCGTCTCTTCCTTCCAGTTATGGGTTAAATAGCAGGACAGATTGGGTTCTATAGCCTTGGTCAGCAACCAGTCTACCGCAGAAAGCAATGGCAACCTACTGCGGGATAATCTTCTGCCCAGTCAGTCATGTCTCGAAAGACATGATCGCCCAAGCGTGTATCACGTATGGCACTTAACTGACTGACTGACTAGATTGGCATCAATGTCCCACCCTTCCTTCTCTGATAGCTTCTTCTTCTTCTTCTTCTTCTTCTTTTTCTTCTTCTATGTGACTTGTTCTTTCAGGGCGTAGGCGATCATGGCCTTCCACGTCTCCCTAACCCTGGTGGCTCTTAGCACGCTCTCTCCTGTAACATCTCGCAACCCCCGTTCTGTCATCCACCTACTAAGACCCTTCAAATATGTTATCCACTGCTTTCCTCTGCCTCTTTTTCCCTCTATGTAGCTTGTTAGTATCAGGTTCTCCAAGCCCTTCTTCCTCATCGCATGTCCCAGGAACTTTAGCTGTCTCTTCCTGATGCTTAATATTAATTCCTTTTCGTTTCCATCCTTTCCAACACCTTATCATTGCTCACATGCTCAGTCCATGATATCCGCAGCATCCTTCTTTAGAACCCCATTTCAGCTGCTTCGAGTTTTTCCTTCATCTTTGATGATATTGTCCAGCATTCACTGCCATATTGAAGAACTGACATCACATAGAAATCTAGCACTCTCTTCTTTGTTTCTAATAAAACTTTCCAGTCTCTTTATACTTTACTCAGCTTCTGGAACTCGTCCTTCTACATGCCAATTCGGATTTCTTTGTCGCACTTTCTGTCTTCTGTTAGAACACTTCCCAGGTATTTAAATTTTTGTAACTGGTTGATTTTAGTATCCCCAACCTGTTTTTGCCCTTTTTGTGCTGCTCTTTTTGCTGATGACCATGCATTCTGTTTTCTTGCAGTTTATTTGTAGTATTTGTTTATTTGTAGCCCTTTTTTGTCACTCTCTTCAGCTACATTCTGTAGGAGGTCTTTTAGTTTCCTTTTCATGTCTGCAATCAGCACTGTATCATCTGCGTATCTTATGTTGTTCAAATTGTGGCCTCCGATTCCAACTCCTAGTAAGCGACACTCTCCAAAATTTTAAATGCAAAGTCAATTGCCATATTTTATAGCCTTGATTCCCATTCATCTTTAAACTCTCATTCGACATCACCTGTACTTTGTTTTTCTCTCACTGTAACCCTATGTGCACCAGTTGCATTTCTGCCTTGCTTGGGGTGAAATGACTAGACAACAAAACCGTAGTGGTTACTCGCTTTTTAAAAATGTTTTCGGTTGTTTTTTTTCTGCAGTCTCAACTGTATTTTAATACTCTAATCATGTAGGATATTTTCTCTGTTAGAATTTCTTCTTTAATCATTATTTGTACTTATTTTGGATAAAACATAGCAAGCTACATTCTCCAAAAGTTTAAATGCAACGTCAATTGCCATCTTTTATCGCCTTGATTCCCATTCATCTTTTAACTTTTGTTCGACATCGCCTGTACCATTGGCCATTTTTGAGCGATCATTTGTAAACAAAAGTTAATTCTCGGTTTTAAAAATCTTGCAAAAATAAAATATACATCTCTGACACATTATTTTTGGAAAATTAGCAAATTTAACCCTCTAGGGCCATTCGTATCATATTTGATACAGTATGAAAACAAGCCTTGAAAGAAATATTTTCCTGAAAAATTTTTTAAGAGAAATATTTTATTAATTTCAAATGAAAGCAGTACTGACTGCTCAGTCATTGAATACCAAATGTTTCCTTATAGGGAAATATCAAATGTTTCCTTATAGGGAAATACTGTATCAAATATGATACGAATGGCCCTAGAGGGTTAATAGAAAGATAGATAGATAGATAGATAAACAGACTGAGATTAACCCTCTAGGGCCATTTGTATCATATTTGATACAGTATGAAAACAAGCCTTGAAAGAAATATTTTCCTGAAAACTTTTTTAAGAGAAATATTTTATAAATTTCAAATGAAAGCAGTACTGACTGCTCAGTCAATGAATACCAAATGTTTCCTTATAGGGAAATACCAAATGTTTCCTTATAGGGAAATACTGTATCAAATATGATACGAATGGCCCTAGAGGGTTAATAGTAAAAAAAAAAACAAAAAAAAAACAACAAAAACAAACAGCCGTAAACATTTTTTAAAAGATTTACTTACTCGCGGTATATATGCTACGCTTGAATGAATACATATCCGTTTTTCAACTCAGATCAGCAACACTATGAACACCCCGGTCATGGAACTGATGATGTTGATATATAGAATTTATATTGTAACCTGAGAAAAAAAAACAAAAAAAACACTTCGTTGCTAGTGCCAAACCTCTTTTAGTTCTTTCATCTACTCTTTGTATCCTTCTTAAAATATTTTTAAAACCATATTGCGAGGGAATGAAATGCAGGGAAAAGTACGTTGTTGCTTTTCACACGAATAATGCAAAGCTGCCTCAGCTAAAAACCAAATTCGATTTACCGATTTCTGTTTCTCACCTGGTTTACCTGTCGTCCAGTTTACACTCGATTTCAATCATTTGAACAGGAGTAGGGGTTTATCCTTTGTTTCCTGTTTAGAATTGAGTTTTCTGTTCCTTTCCATTTTTCCCACGGCCAGTATCCCCAATATTAATTATCTGTAGTTTTTTATTAGAGTTTTTTTTACTGTTCTCACCCCTTAATAATTTTTTCCTATTCTCTGACACTTAATAACTCATTTCATCTTTGTGGCATAATCGCCTTACTGTAGGTGAATTGATTAAAACAGCTTTTACTTCACGATGCACCTTTTAGAAACAATTTTCTTTACACATATAGACCTGTTCGGTAACTGAGTCTTTTAAAGAAGAGTGACGCATCAAAATCTTCCTTCCTCTCATGAATAAACACTACTTATAACTATAAATTTAATATATTCTATAATTTCAAAGATTCTGTTCTTTTAAACAAATGTTTTTGTAGAAAATTTTTGGGAGTGTCTAAAATTTTTGTATTTTTTTTCCTTAAGATTAAAGATTTTTTTGGAAATTGTAAATTTATTAGGATTAACGTTTTCCAGATTTAAAATTACATTCTTATCAACGCAAAAGATTTCTTTTCTAGGAAACAGAAAAAAAAGTGGTAATAAGTTTTAAATGCTATAAACACGAACAAAAATGTACATTGTGCCATGCTGACCTATTTTTACGGTCGTACCAGAGGAAACTTGATCAGGCTATTGTTTAACTTAAATATTTATAAAGCTAGTAAGGCTTAAATATTATTAGAACTGTCACGTTGGTAAGGACATATTCCTCTTGTCTTCTCCTCCTATTTACCAAAGCTGACGTAAATTGGTGTGAAATGGAATTGACCCGCTGTGTCTCTGTCTCTCTCTCGTTAATATATTGAACGTAAGCACGTCTTCTTTAAAAAAAAAGCCTTGCCGATATTAGTCTCCGAAGCAAGCGCTCGAAAAAAGTTAATATTTGTCTGATGAATCGAATCTTATTCTTTACTTGTCGGCTTGCTACCGATCTGAGCTCGGTTTGTTTTCTATATTGATTTAGGACTACTTTATCGATATATCACGTGTATCGTTCCTAAAATTCTTCTTTTAATACTTTATTGTATTTCATCCAAATGATCCTTTACGTAATCAGTAGGTAATTCCACTCTTTTTAGGTTTAATTGAAATCTAAATGATTAAATTTACTATTTCCAGGAAGCAAAATACTCTGGTGTATTTCAAACATAAATTATTATGATTGGAATCTAAAATGTTTCAATTTTTTTTTAATTTTTTGGCCATTTTCGAGCGATCATTTGTAAACAAAAGTTAATTCTCGGTTTTAAAAATCTTGCAAAAATAAAATATACATCTGTGACACATTATTTTTGGAAAATTAGCAAATTTAATAGTAAATTCGATCTGATTTACACAAATTTTACTTATTTATAGCATGAAATTTAGAATAAAACTATTTTTTAATCATGGAGTTGAACTTTTTGACCTATTTCCCGTAATCGAAATGTGTAAACAGATGAGAGATAAGATAAGTGTATAACCTTCACAAGTGACATAATTGTACAATTTTTTTCAGGTAAAAGGAAGAAACCGTGAATCACATGACCTTTTAATGTACACATAGAAATTACCATACAAAAAAAAAAACTTTAAATACACAAAAAGTAAAACTGAAAATTATTTCAAAATACTATGGTTAGATGATTTGTATTAAACTTTTCAATTTTCGATTAGTAAATATAGTCTTCACTTATTATCCTACCAACTTAACAACTACAAGTTTTGAAAATATTTTTAAAATATTTTTGAAAAAATATCAATTATTATAAAAAAATGAAAACAATTCTTTTAAAATTTCATTATTAATCAAAAAGTTTTCTTCAGACGAGAATGTCCTTAATTTATATTATTTATTAAAGCAATCAGAATCTTATTTAATTAAATAATGTCAATTGCATTTTTATTTTTCCATTCAGAACAAATTTTCCGTAACAGGGGCTAAATGGTTGAAAAAGTAATACATGATTTACATTTCCCAATGAGTCCTGCGTTTAACTAATAAAACCAATTTTACCTGTAAAGTTTAATTTCTTGAAAGTTCATGAATTTATGTGGAGGGGGTAACAGATGAAAAAATATTTTTAACTATTTTTTAAAATTATAATTTAAAAGATAATTTCATTCATGTGTGAATAAGTCCAAAAAGGCATGGCATCTGGAATTGGAACAATGTATCCTCGTGAGCTAAAGAAATTGTTCGGTTTGAAATCCCAAAATATATCTCCTTAAGAAGATGGGAGCGTGCAATGACCGAAATTTCATGAACATGGCAATAAAAATGAGAACAACAGCCCGAACGGTGTAAATAGTGTAAATAAAAATGCAATGAGAGAAATATATATTACAGGAAGAATAAGGGAGAGTGACTTTGTTCAGACATTAATAAAAGCAATAGAATCTTAATATTTGGATGAAAAATCGTTTAGATTTACCCAGAATTCACTAAAATCGTCATAAACATTGACAGAAATTAAATCAACGTTTATTTAATACATTTGCAAAACAGGAATAGGAATGATTTATCATTTTAATACAGCCTCTCAAAATACTTATACAAGTAAAATGAGAAAAAGTTAAACGTATTAAGAGTGTATTTAATTTAACTACCAGGGAAGTCTTTTTATAGAGGACCAAATGTGCGATAGACGTATTGCCATGGCCAAGGACGCATTCCAAAAATTGACAGACTAAAAGATTATGCTGACAAAAAAAAACTGGACTTTTAGGTGATGTCTGTTCTCCTATATGGCCGCGAATGCTGGACAATCTCATCAAAGATGAAGGAGAGACACGAAGTAACCGAAATGAGGTTCTACAGAAGGATACTGAGGACACCATGGACCGAACATGTGAGCAACGACAAAGATTTGCAGAGGATGGTAACGAAGGAAACTTATACATAACATGAGGAAAAGACAGCTGAAGTTTCTCGGGCACGTAATGAGAAAGCAGATCTTTGATTATCAGCTTAACAGAGAAAAAAATTTATAGCTCTGTCATCACGTGTATTGAAAATGGATATTTTTTGTGGGGTTTGGATCTTTGAAGATATTGTGGTTGCATGTCGTTTTCTCATTGTGTTAATGTTGAGAACTAAAATATAATCTCGGATGGGAAACGAGACAGGTCTTGTCACTACGGCACCCAGTATTTGAAGAAAGAAAGAAAGAAAGAAAGAGATAGTGAGTGAGTGGGTGAGAGAGAGAGAGAGAGAGTAAGTGAGTGAGCGGGTGGGAGAGATAAGAGGGACAAAAAGAGAGATAGAGAGAGGGTTTTGTTCATTCTTTACATACTCCTTTAAATAATGCCATCAAGCAGGCGTTAAGATAATTCGCCTAGCTGGGGATACCTAACAAGTAAAAACATTTAAACTAAAACACTAGTTGCCAGCACTGACAGAAACCATACCTAAAATAAATAAACAATTAAAACGATGAAATATAGAATTAGTAAAGTTTCATTTAAATAAGCACTTTTCAGCGAACTTCTTGAAAATATAGGATAAATGGCGAATGCTTTAGGATAAATAACGAAAAATCATTAATTCTGACTTGGCATGTCGACTTCACTCATTTTCACACCGATGTGACACAGCTTCCCTCATTATGTTCTACAAACATTTTCAGGGCAACGGCTCTGACGAGCTTTTACCCCAGTGCCCCGACCACGTGTATTTAAGCGTACGACTAGATTGGCATATAGGTCTCACCATTTTACCATTAAAAGCGTGCTCAGCAAGAACAAGACTTCAATACCCCCACTAATCAATGAATTTGAAGTTCTCACCTCCCCAGCCGACAAGGCTGAATGCTTTGCCCGTAGATTCTCAACCAATTCGACACTGGACTCGTTAGGAATACCTACACCAGACTTCCCACCCAGAACTAAGGCTCAACTAAATAACGTCCACATTACACCCTCGCTGGTCGCCAAGATAATTGCGCAACTTGACCCACACAAAGCGAGCGGCGGTGACGGAATCCCAGTCATAGTACTGAAGAAATGTGCCCCAGAACTCTCCTCTGTCCTCTCCAAACTCTATAACCTCTGCCTATCTTCTTCCTACTTTCCTGCCTGTTGGAAGTCCTACTGCGTAGTACCTATATTTAAGAATTCTGGCGAACGCTCAGACCTCGCCAATTACCGTCCTATTAGTCTCCTTCCAATATTTGGCAAAGTTTTCGAAGCCATTATCAACGCCGAGGTGATTCAGCATCTCATGGCCAACGGGCTTCTCTCTGACAAACAGTATGGGTTTCGCTTCACCAGGTCTACTGCTGATATGCTAACGACCATTACCGAATACATATACCAGGCACTTGACAAGAATGGTGAAGCCCGAACCGTTGCCTTGGATATCTCCAAAGCATTCGACAGGGTCTGGCATGCTGGCCTCTTGTGCAAACTGCGGAGCTATGGGATAACTGGACATCTGTTTGACCTCATCCAGTCTTTCCTCTCTAACTGCACATTGAAGGTGGTATTAAATGGGCATGCCTCCCAAAACTACCATACGAACGCGGGCGTCCCTCAAGGTCCTAGGTCCCACGCTCTTTCTGATCTACATTAATGATCTCCCCGACACCATTAGATCCGAAGTTGGCATGTATGCCGACGACACAACAATCTACTCCCGCATCGATTAGAAACCAGGTCTGGACGACAAAGTGAACCTCGCTGCCGTACTTGAAAGGGACCTCCAATCCGTAGTGACCTGGGGTAGAAAATGGTTGGTAAATTTCAATGCCTCCAAAACAAAGCTGTTATCAACTAATCACCATAGACAATCGCATCTACCTCCCATTAGCATGGGACAGGCTAACCTCCCAGAGAGTAAAATACTACGCTTCCTTGGCCTTACACTCTCGGCGGACCTCAAATGGAATGACTATATTGAATCCATTGCCAAATCTGCTGCTATGAAAGTCGACTCCCTGTGCAGGGCCCGGAAATTTTTCCCACCTGAATCTATTCTGCACATATACAAATCTACAATCCGCCCGTGTATTGAATATTGCTGCCATATCTGGTCGGGTGCCCCTGCTGCTCTCCTTGGGCTTCTTGACAAAATACAAAGGAGGATCTGTAACGTGGTTGATACTGACTTGGCAGACCGGCTTCAGCCGCTCTCACACCGGCGTGATGTGGCTTCCCTGTGCCTCTTCTACAAGTACTTTCATGGCTTCTGCTCCGATGAACTTAGATCACTGGTGCCGCCTAAGCACGAATTTACACGAGATACTAGATTAGCAACTATGTCCCGCCCTTTTACAGTTAAACAAATAATATGTAACCGTAAATTCTACTCCAACAGCTTCTTTTCACGCGCTTCCCGCCTGTGGAATTCCCTTCCACAAGTCTGCTTTCCCGACAGTTACAATCTCCAGGTGTTTAAATGTAGGGTCAATAGACACCTCCTATCACACTAACCCCCAACTATTCTCAGAACACTCTCATCTACCCAACCCTCATTTTCGGTATCCTTACCCGCCTATCACCCACCCTCTGTCATTTCCTATATTTAATCATCCTTTCTCCACTCTACGTAGCCCCCTGCACAGTAGTGGCAGTGACATGCCTTGCTCGGGGTGAAACGCTTATATATAAAAAAAAAAAAAAAAATTAAATATAACCGCCATTTCTTCCCCATCAGTTTATTTCCCATTTAATTGCTTCCAAGTGATAAAATCTTCAAAAATTTAAATGCAGTGTCAATTGCCATATTCTATCTTCTTAAATCCGTTCATCTTTTGTTCAGTACCTCCTGTACCCAGCCTTTTTTCACACTCTAAGCCCCTACGCACTAGTGGCGGTCCCGCCTTGCTTAGTTTGAATGATTATGCATATATATATATATATATATATATATATATATATATATATATACAGCTTATATATATAAACAGCTTATATATATAAACAGCTTATATACAACACGTTAAAATTTCCCTTCTCTGATTCCATGCATCTATGGCTTAGGGGATAGCGACTCTGACTGACACCAAATCGTTCGAGTATTGATCCCGGCCAGAATGATGAGCCGTGATACAGCAAAACAAGCTTGTATGTGGATGTCTAATATATATCTGTAAATTCATATATTTAGTGGGTGCCCCTGTAAATATAATCTGAATTTACAGATAAATAAATAAATATATGCTCTGTAAATTAAATTAAATTTACATTGAGCTCTCTATTGGATCGGTTTTAGTATTTAAATGATATTACTAGGATCCTTCCGGATTATTTACCAATTATATCCTGGCTTTTACTGCTCTCTCTCTCTCTCTCTCTCTCTCTCTCTCTATCTATCTATCTATCTATCTAGCTAGCTAGCTAGCTATCTATCTATAGGAAAACTCAACACATCATTTAAATTGGATATAAATTATAATTAATTTCAATAAGCTAAATTAGGTCATTTCATCAGACCGCACAATCTTCATTTCATTTGGTACCAAAATTTTTACCGGAATAAGCATTTCCTGCAATTGAAGAGAAAAATAAGAAAATAGAAGAAAGAAAAAGGAAAAAAGAGTCAGGACAGAGGCATTGATGTCATATCAGTTGCGGGTATTCAGACCAGTCGCGAAGTTGTTGACCACCAAGTCAGTAACTGTTTACTTCTAATTCCATGGATAGGTATGTATGTGTACCCCACAAATTAACCCACCTATGTACGCTAACTAACATCCATATACGCATATGCGCACACATCCCCATATCTACATACACATGTGACTGTGTTTATGCTTCTACATACTTATTGACTTACACTTATTCATGTCCATTTACGAATCTTGTGTTCGTATACTCACATACATATTTTATAATGACGGGATTTTCACGCGTATAAATAGTGTTATATATAAGTATGATAATAATTCTCACACATACTCCCAAATTACGCATATATTCTCATACTTACATGCATCATCACATCCATGCGTATATCTACTCATAGATGTACCCGCACCCCACATACATATGTGCGCACATATAAATGTTAATGTGATTTACCCAATATTAATTACTCATAGCATAAAATTTAGAATAAAATTATTTCTTAAACAGAGTTGAACTTTCTAACCTTTCCACCGTATTTGAAATGTGTTGACAGATTGAGAATTGCGTGATAACTGACACAATTGTACAATTTTTTTCAGGTAAGAGGAAGAAACCCTGAAACACATGACATTTTAATGTACGCATAGAAATTACCATCCCCACAAAAATCTTCAAATACACACACAAAAATTATAATTATTTTAAAAATACGAAGGCAAGATGATTTGTATCAAACTTTTCAATTTTCGATTAGTTAGCATAATCTTCACTTAATACGTTAATAAACTAACGGCAACAAACCTTTGAAGTATTTTAAAAATATTTTTGAAACTTTATAAATTATTATAATTTAACAAAAATGAAAACAATTACTTTTAAATTTCATTATTAATCGAAAAATTCTTTCTTCAGACTAAATTGCGCTTAATATTTAATATTCATTGGAAAAATTAAAAGCTTATCAAATTAAATAATGACATAATTTTATTACTTTTTTGTTTTACAATTGGGAGCAGATTTTAGGAAATAAAAGCTAAATATTAAAAAAAGTAGCTGATTTACATTCCGCAATGATTCCTGCTTTTAACCAATTTTCCAATTTTCTCAACAAAATTTAATTTCTTAAAATTTCATGAATTTTCAAGGAGGGGGTAAAAGATGTAAGAAAAATACTTTTGCAAGATTTTTTTTAAAAATAATAAATAGAAAAATAATTGCATTCATTTGTGAATAAGTTCTGAAAGTTTCATTAAAATCCGACATTTAATTTTTGACAGAATTTCCAAATTAATGTGTTTGTCTCCAGAAAAAAAGTGAATTATGTAATATCACGTTTATTCATACTATCCAGTTTTTTCAGCGATTTCGTGAATATAAAGACACAGTGTGCGATTATTAAATGTCTCCATTTTATATTTTTAATTTCGTGTATGCACGAAATTCGTTTTTGATTTTGTTGACGGCACAATATGAAAAGGTCAGTGGAGCACTGTCTGTGAGAAAAAGAGCATGACGCAATTTACTCCGCTAAAAATATGGAAAAAGCATGCCATACTGCTTGGCATTCGCACCAGACGATCCAATACGAACATAACAAAGTTTTTACCTGTCAAACTTAGAACAGGGTAGAAGATACCAAAAGACTTGGATGTTTCTGATAGTGATTACGAAGGTATGACAGCTCGGAAAACCCACTCTGATAGTTTTGACGAGAAAAGAACTCCCGAATTTGTTTGTGAGGAACTCAAAACAAAGATCTACTTCAAGTGCCTTGAGGAAGTAGTGATACTCTGAGTCAAGAAGATGGTTGTTAGAATCTCCTATGTATGCTAAATGGACTCTGCACCATGTGACAATATCAGAAAAACCCAATCATGGCTGTCAAACGATTTCTGCGACCACAACTCTCCTTAAATTTGGTAACCTAGCCCTCCAGACTGCAAGCCCCTTGATTATTATGTGTGGGTCGCAGCTAAGTGACACACTCAAAAAACTCGGAAGGCAAGAATTATGGTATCATTCACCAACTTAAACAAGGAGATCGTCCAGAAGAGTTGCAGGAGTTACCGATATCATTTTGAGGCCATGACGAATTTATTGAATACATTTGTATTGTAAGATATTTTTGTGTAATTTTGATAAACATATCTGTTAAAATGAGATGTTAGAGATTTTTTTTATTTTTGCGTAATTTATACCACAATTTATCCATCACAGCCGATATATATATACAGTTTCCCCTCCTCCTCTGACTGTACGGTACTTGATTGCATCTCTACTAATATCGACAGGGCCATTTCTTCTCACCCATCTGCCCATATATTTGTGTTTGGCAATTTTAACGCCCGCCACACCAAGTGGCTTGAAAACTCAGCCACCGACCTTGCTGGGATCCGCACCATGTACTTTTCAATAACCCAAGCTCTAACGCAAGTGGTGGACTTCCCCACGCGTTTCTCTAAAAACCCTAACGGAAGGGACTCTTTACTCAACCTTTGCTTTACCTCCATCCCAGACTCCTGCACTACCAGGCAACTCTGCCCCCTCGGAAACTCTGACCACGCCGTAGTCTCCGTCAACATATCAATCCGCACTAACTCTACCCAAGAAAACCAGACCAGCAGAATATCATACTGCTACCAAAGAGCCGACTGGGACTCGTTCAGGGACTTCCTCTGCGACGTCCCCTGGAACAATGTCTTCGATCTTCCTGTCGAAGACTGTGCCTCCGAAGTCTCCTCTTGGGTTAAGGCTGGCATCGATGCTTTTATCCCGGCCAGGAAATTCCAACTAAAACCAAATTCGGCCCCCTGGTTCTCACCCGCTTGCTCGGCCGCCATTGCCCATCGGAACCATTTCTTCTGGTTCTATCGAAGCTGCTCGCCGAACCAAAACAGGCGCCTTTTCGCCTCAGCACGGAAGATGTGTAAAAAAGTACTGAACGAAGCTAAGAGGGCGTTTGCTACCAGAATTAGGCAACGCATAGCATCCTCTAAGTTTGTTTCCAAAGATTACTGGCGTCTCTGCAAAAGCGTGCTCAGCAGGAACAAGACTTCAATACCCCCACTAATCAATGAGTTTGAAGTTCTCACCTACCCAGCCGACAAGGCTGAATGCTTTGCCCGTAGATTCTCAACAAATTCGACACTGGACTCGTTAGGAATACCTACACCAGACTTCCCACCCAGAACTAAGGCTCAACTAAATAACGTCCACATTACACCCTCGCTGGTCGCCATGATAATTGCACAACTTGACCCACACAAAGCCAGCGGCGGTGACGGAATCCCAGTCATAGTACTGAAGAAATGTGCCCCAGAACTCTCCTCTGTCCTTTCTAAACTCTATAACCTCTGCCTATCTGCTTCATGCTTTCCTGCCTGTTGGAAGTCCTCCTGCGTAGTTCCTATATTTAAGAATTCTGGCGAACCCTCAGAACCCGCCAATTACAGTCCTATTAGTCTCCTTCCGATCTTTGGCAAAGTATTCGAAGCCATTATCAACGCCGAGGTGATTCAGCATCTCACGGCCAACAGGCTTGTCTCTGACAAACAGTACGGGTTTCGCTTCACTAGGTCTACTGCTGATATGCTAACGACCATTACCGAGTACATATACCGGGCACTCGACAAGAATGGTGAAGCCCGAACCGTTGCCTTGGATATCTCCAAAGCATTCGACAGGGTCTGGCATGCTGGCCTCTTGTGGAAACTGCGGAGCTATGGGATAACTGGACATCTGTTTGACCTCATCCAGTCTTTCCTCTCTAACCGCACATAGAAGGTGGTATTAAATGGGCATGCCTCCCAAAACTACCATACGAACGCGGGCGTCCCTCAAAGTTCTATCCTAGGTCCTACACTCTTTCTGATAGACATTAATGATCTCCCCGACACCATTAGATCCCAAGTTGGCATGTATGCCGACGACACAACAATCTACTCCCGCATCGATTAGAAACCAGGTGTGGACGACAAAGTGAACCTCGCTGCCGTACTTGAAAGGGATCTCCAATCCGTAGTGGCCTGGGGTAGGAAATGGCTGGTACTTATTTATTTGTCAAAAAAGTACAAATTCTGGCACAAGGCCAAACAATGGGGAGGGGGAACAAAAACTTGGGTTGGTCTTCCGTAACTATCTTATACCTAGCTAATCCGATTCACGACCCATACATACGTTACAATTTTCTCATTCACCATAAAAATTTGTCCATCAACACTCATACCTATCAAGCACCAAAATACCGCAAAATCATACCGGGGACCTAAAAAACACCCCAAATGTACATAAAAATTTCTGATTTTTACAATATATACAATATCTTACAAAAATAAATTTAAAACTTTATTCATGAAATGACATGATGGGGAGGGGGAATGAAGAAACAAAAAACCCCAAAACAAAACACAATTTCAAATGAATATATATACACAATGTTAGTAAGACCCAAACACACCCACATAATTAAAGAGGCCACTGTATTCTGCCTTAAAAAAGGACAAAATCAAGCAGCTCTCTTTCTAAGGGGAATGGAGAAGCAGGGGACAAAAAATAAATTGGACTGGAGAATGTATAAGGCTGACCCAGCCGAGAGTGAAAATGGGACAAAATAATACTTGGACAATGGGAATCTCGAACTGGATCATAACAAAAGCAATGGAGCCGGGAACAGGCCAGGACAAACACATTCACTCACATTAACTAGGCACAAAAAGAACTTCTACCTTAACCACGGGAGGGGTTCCAAAGGAATCCACCCCGATGCAACTAGCAGATCTAAAAGAGAAAATCAAGGCTAGCCCCGGTCACGCGAACCAGGCTCGCCGCATATACCCACCTTTCGCTGAACTCTGTCGGGTGCAGCCGTTTCCGTTCAGTTCTAATCTTAATTTTGAGCTGGTGCTCAAAATATCGGATTAGATCCTGATCCGAAAGACGACCTCCCCGCAAGACTTCCTCCAGACGCGTCATCCAAATCACCATTCTAGCCGTGGCCAGTAGCGACAGAAACACCATCCGCTTCACTCCAGAGTACGGGGGCGACACATTGTCCACAGCGTATGCGCGATCAATGAGCACAAGCTCCCGCGGCGCGATACGAGCAGTCAACTCGCCGACACGCGCCCACAACGGGCGAACGCGCGAACAATGGAAGAAGGCGTGCGCAGACGTCTCCTTAATTCCAAGGAGGCAACGTTCACAATCTGGCAAATCCGCCAGGCCCATTGCGAAACGCTTGTCGTTGAGAGACAAACCATTCCGAGCCAATCGCCAGGTCAGAGAAAACTCAGAGTTGTTGAGCCAATCCGCACCTGGCGCCCAAGACCAATGAGAGCGATACTCCTCTCTCGACATGCCGAGCTTACTCCACAGTTCATCCTTCACGGCGCCCTCCACTAATCCCCGATAGATGATTCTCCTAGGCCGTGAAAGGTCACTGGACCATGGAATGGCCCGAAGGGCCGTCAGACATTCGAGCAGGAATTTCGGCCGCCCCCAAGGCCTATTGCTAGTCCTTAGGAGCGGGGGAGCGATAGTGAGGCTAGGGAACATGTCCCTCACTACCCCCGCAAGCAACCGATCTTCCTCCAACGCGCGCCTGAGGAATGCCAACCTCGAAGCGAGCACGTGGCTCCTCAAGTGTGGCATCCCCAGACCCCCTTGACACGGACGGAGGCAACAGACTCCTTTGTCGACCATGTGTTTGCGTCCTCTCCAAAGACAGGAGAATAGCAAACGCTCGAGCGCCTTCTCATGATCGTCACAAAGGGGAAGTACAGACAGCCGGTAAAGGATTCTGGGAAAGAGGTATGTATTACACACCTCCGCCAGACCCTTCACGGAGAGACTCCGTCGACGCCAAATCTCGACCGACGCGCCGACCTTTGCCTGTACTTCTGACCAGTTTTTCTCCAACTGTAAGTCCGGACCGAACCAAACTCCGAGGAGCTTGACCGGCCCGTCCGTCCAGTCGAAGGGCCCCGGGAGGGAAACACCCTTCCAGGCACCTAACCGCAAGCCGGACGACTCGTCGCGGTTAATTCTGGCCCCTGTTACCTGTTCGTACCGTTCAAGCGCCTTCTGTACCGCCCTTATGTCCCTGCGGGAGGACACAAAGGTCGTTACGTCATCGGCGTACGCGGAAACCCTGGCTCGATCTCCACCAAGGACAGCAATTCCACGCAGGACCGGACTGCACGTCTCGTCCCTTAGCCGGCGAAGGAGAGGCTCCAACGCCAGGACGTAAAGGAGAGGCGACAGTGGACAACCCTGTCGGACCGACCTAGACAGCGCGAAAGCGCTCGACAGCTTCCCGTTCACCTGTACCACAGCCTTGGGGGAGCGATACAGAAGGCTAATCCAGCGGCTGAAGTCGGGTTTGAATCCGGCGGCCTGCAGGACAGCAGCCAGGTAGCCATGGTCAATCCTATCAAATGCCTTGGACTGATCCAAATTGATCAGCGCGGCCTCTTCGTCGTCTTCTACACCCTCTACGATCGTGCGGATCAAGTGCAGGTTGCTCTGAATTGTTCGTCCCTTCACAGAACAAGTCTGATCCGGTTCCAACAGAGACTCGGCAACTAGCTGCAAGCGATTCGTCAGGATCTTGGCCAAAATCTTTAACTCTGTGTTTAGCAGAGTTATGGGCCTGTAATCATCTAATCCCCGCCCAACCTTCTTGCCTTTTCCCAACAGCGTGATCACGCCCCTGGTGATCCGACCGGGGATGGACCCCTGCCGAAACCAGTGGTTGAACACGACAGTCAAGAGCGGGACAAAAAGGTGCGACATCCTCAAGTACAATTCATAGGGCAAACCATCCAAACCTGGCGACTTGCCACTGCCGGTCTTCTTCAAAGCCGCGTAGACTTCGTCCTCCGTAATCTCCCCTTCGCAGCTAGCCGCTTCAGCCGGCAAAAGCCGGGGAAAGTCAGCCAAATAGCTGCGAAACTCCTCGTCACGGAGACCAGGCTCCTTGGTAAACCGGTGTTCGAAATGCTGCCGGAACGCCTCGCACATGTCGTCAGTGGACCGAAGGAGATGCCCCTCCGTGTCGCGCACCTCTCGAATGTACCGATCGCCGGCCCGACGAATTTCTTCCTTGCGCAGTTCTGCGCCCATGTTCACAGCTTCGGAAGACATCTTGCTTAACTTAGCTCTAATTACCTGGCCCATATAGCGCTCGCTAGTCGTGCGCCTCAGGGCCTCCCTGGCTAAGGCTATCTCTAGGGGATCCCCACCAGCCTCCGCCCGGGCGAAATTAGCACTAAGTGTCTTTGCCTCCGCAGCCTTATCTAGTTTGAGCCGCTGGCTATATTTGGTGGCGAAAGACCTAATGGAGTCCTTAAGGTTAACCCACCACTTATTCCCAATGACTCGCCCAATTAACGCCCGCTGAACTAGTTTTGTCAGCTGGTCACGAAAGTCCCGCCTGTCCAGTAAGGACTGATTGAACTTCCAATAACCAGCCAACCTAGGCCTAAAGTCTAACACCACACGGGCACAAACGAGTTTGTGGTCCGTGTAGCCTAGCCAGTGGAACGTTGGACATTCTAAGAAGTCTATGTCGGCCACTCTCACTAACATCCTATCCAGGTACACAGATACCCGGGTAGAAGGCCAATTAAGCGCCCACGTCCACATACTCCCATCCGGATGATCGACCCGGTATCTATCGACGAGACCAAATTCGTCGATCAGATCAACCAGGCTACGATCATCATTCCTCCCGCTAGCGCCCCTCCCTCTATCCCATTTGGGGGTTAGGATGGCATTCCAGTCCCCAACTAAGATTAGCCGTGTTGAATGCACCATAAAGGGCTCCAACAGCCGAAAGAAAGAGACACGCTCACCTTGCTTATTGGGCGCATAAACCGCAATCAACCGGAACGACTTGCTTTTCACTGCAATATCGGCCACGATCAGCCGGCCCTCGGCACCGACATGGACAAGGTCAACCTTCGCGTCCAGGGTACGCTTGACCAGCAAAGAAACACCTCTGGCTTGCCGGCTCCCATATGCTGAATAGACGACAAAGTCGTTAGACAGCACACAAGAGTCGACTTCGCAAACAAAGTGAGTCTCTTGGATCGCGGCCACATCCACGCCGAAGGACAAGAGGTCACGAAGCAGGCGAGCCGCCTTACCCCGATCCCTCAGGCCCTTCGCATTCAAGCTGGCTATCTTAATAGACATCTTTTAAACCTGAAAAAGAAAAAAGAAAAAACAGGCAACAAAGGCTCTCTAATTGCATACGGGACGGAAATCTTTAGCAGAAAGGACCCCGACGGACTGTCCTAGGGAACCCGTTCCTACATCGGACGTAATCCGCCCGTCTAGGACAATCCCGCCGACGTCCGTGGGGTAAGTTAGTTTTACCACCCTATAAAGACTGGGGTGGAGTAAAACAGGGAACCTCCCCGCACAATTTTTTGACATTTTTTTAAGTTCAGGAGTATTCTCCTGAACCATCCTGATTTTTGGATAGAGTCTCTTGACTTCGGAAATGTGGTCCCAGACCCTCAGGTTACCCCCGGTATTTCTCACAAGGGTAATTACTCCTGGGGCCTGGGAAAAGTTCCTGGGATCCTCCACCGAAACGCCGTCCACCGAGGTCAGCCTCAGCAGGGGTTTTAGTAACTTGCGCCTCTGGGAGGACCATTCTGAGGCAACGTCCTCATTCACTCTCATGAGTGCTTCCCCCTGGGGCAGGGCTTTTTTCTTTTTTGCCCGAGTGGGAGTGGGCATAGGAGAAGGGGAGGGAGTGGGGGTTGAAGATGCAGGTCTTAGTGGGGTCAATTTAAAGGCTGGGGATTGGGAAGCTTTCCGCGGGGACGAGGGAAGGCTCCTTGCCTTTTGGGCATAACTTTGCCTCTCCGGAGAAGCAGGCAGAGACGAGCACTTGGGTGTTGAAGGAATCCTTTTCTCCCTACTTCTGCTTCTCCGCCTGCTTTTCGGGCTCTCTCGATGCTCCTCCTCTCTGTCTTCCCTGCCGCGTTTCAGGGATGAGGATCTCTGTACCTCCATCCGTTCTTCTTCCTCCGGTTCTTCAATTTGGGGAGGTTTTTTCACCTTCCCCTGTTTAGGAGGCGATTTTACCGCTGCGGGCTCCTTTGTATTTGCAGGAGCCTTGGCAGGTGACGGCACCTTCACAGGTGAAGGCGTTTTAGTCTTCTTCCTTGCCACCACCTGCCACTCGCCCTCCTTGTTTGCTCCTGGTGCTGGTGCTGATGATGCTGATGTTGGTGTTGGAGGTGCTGATTTTCCCTTCTCCGCCGGTCCGTCCTGTCTCTTGGTTGGCTGGGCCTTCGGGGCCGGATTCTTTGTTGGGCACGCCTTAGCGACGTGATCCGCCGCCCCACAGGCCCAACAGCAGGGTTTCCTGCCCTCAACAATTACAAAAATCGCACGCTTCCTGCAGGTGAGGATGTTTGGAATTTCAGCGATTTTTTCCTTGGAAAGGGTCACCTGCAGGGCCATGTCCCCGGTCAGGAAACCCGCCTTGGAGCGCAACGCCGAGACCTCCGCAACCTTTCCATACTGGACAAAAAAGGCCCCAATATGGTCCTGGGAAATATCCATGGGGACGCCGTGTAAAGTAATCTTAGCCTTACGCGTCCCCATGTACTCCGTTTGAAACAGGAGTGTTTTGGTCTCCAGGACCACTCCGGACAGCTGCCTGGCCTCCTCGGCCGAGCCAAGCAGGACGTCCCATGTAGCGCCAGTTCGTCTCGCTATAGCCTTGGCTTTGATTTCTAGGGTCTTAATGGCCTCTTCGAACTTCTCCCTGTTAATCCCCACCAACTTGTGAGTTTTGGGGTCCTTCGTGATGAGGGATATGATCCTGGCCTCGACCACCGCCAACTCTTCTGGCACCGACAACAGCTCTGTGCCCGAAATGTAGTTTGCGTATTTGTTTTTCCGCAGCTCTTCATAGTAAGTTTCCCCCTTCATCGGGACCTTTCCTCCTTTCCATCCAGAGGTCGAAGGTTTGGGGGATCCAGGTACTGCTGCTGCCGGTGCCGGTACAGTTCCGGATCCTGCTGCTGGTGCTGCTACTGTTACTACTGGTACTGAAGGGGGATTTTCCCGAGGCGGTAAAGCCCAATCCCCCTCCTTTCCTCCCACCGACGCCGTGGTGGGGGGAACGACTTCCACCGGCCCATCTGTGGCCATTGCCACAAAGTGGCCGAACACCGGACAACTGTTTTTCCGGTGTTTCGCGCGAGAAACGCTACTTTACCGTGGCCCGAGCTATAAACTCGGGCTGGAAAACCAGATTGTCAAGAAACAAGGAACTAACAAATATCACTGCGGAACAAATGTCAAACCTTGTTCTTATTACCATTCACTACACAACAAAAAGCCGGGTAGGAAATGGGTGGTACTTATTTATTACGTAAAATTACATAATTCTGGCACAAGGCCAACAAATGGGAGGGGGAACAAAAACTTGGGTTGGTCTTCCGTAACTATCTTATACCTAGCTAATCCGATTCACGACCCATACATACGTTACAATTTTCTCATTCACCATAAAAATTTGTCCATCAACACTCATACCTATCAAGCACCAAAATACCGCAAAATCATACCGGGGACCTAAAAAACACCCCAAATGTACATAAAAATTTCTGATTTTTACAATATATACAATATCTTACAAAAATAAATTTAAAACTTTATTCATGAAATGACATGATGGGGAGGGGGAATGAAGAAACAAAAAACCCCAAAACAAAACACAATTTCAAATGAATATATATACACAATGTTAGTAAGACCCAAACACACCCACATAATTAAAGAGGCCACTGTATTCTGCCTTAAAAAAGGACAAAATCAAGCAGCTCTCTTTCTAAGGGGAATGGAGAAGCAGGGGGCAAAAAATAAATTGGACTGGAGAATGTATAAGGCTGACCCAGCCGAGAGTGAAAATGGGACAAAATAATACTTGGACAATGGGAATCTCGAACTGGATCATAACAAAAGCAATGGAGCCGGGAACAGGCTAGGACAAACACATTCACTCACATTAACTAGGCACAAAAAAGACTTCTTACCTTAACCACGGGAGGGGTTCCAAAGGAATCCACCCCGATGCAACTAGCAGATCTAAAAGAGAAAATCAAGGCTAGCCCCGGTCACGCGAACCAGGCTCGCCGCATATACCCACCTTTCGCTGAACTCTGTCGGGTGCAGCCGTTTCCGTTCAGTTCTAATCTTAATTTTGAGCTGGTGCTCAAAATATCGGATTAGATCCTGATCCGAAAGACGACCTCCCCGCAAGACTTCCTCCAGACGCGTCATCCAAATCACCATTCTAGCCGTGGCCAGTAGCGACAGAAACACCATCCGCTTCACTCCAGAGTACGGGGGCGACACATTGTCCACAGCGTATGCGCGATCAATGAGCACAAGCTCCCGCGGCGCGATACGAGCAGTCAACTCGCCGACACGCGCCCACAACGGGCGAACGCGCGAACAATGGAAGAAGGCGTGCGCAGACGTCTCCTTAATTCCAAGGACGCAACGTTCACAATCTGGCAAATCCGCCAGGCCCATTGCGAAACGCTTGTCGTTGAGAGACAAACCATTCCGAGCCAATCGCCAGGTCAGAGAAAACTCAGAGTTGTTGAGCCAATCCGCACCTGGCGCCCAAGACCAATGAGAGCGATACTCCTCTCTCGACATGCCGAGCTTACTCCACAGTTCATCCTTCACGGCGCCCTCCACTAATCCCCGATAGAAGATTCTCCTAGGCCGTGAAAGGTCACTGGACCATGGAATGGCCCGAAGGGCCGTCAGACATTCGAGCAGGAATTTCGGCCGCCCCCAAGGCCTATTGCTAGTCCTCAGGAGCGGGGGAGCGATAGTGAGGCTAGGGAACATGTCCCTCACTACCCCCGCAAGCAACCGATCTTCCTCCAACGCGCGCCTGAGGAATGCCAACCTCGAAGCGAGCACGTGGCTCCTCAAGTGTGGCATCCCCAGACCCCCTTGACACGGACGGAGGCAACAGACTCCTTTGTCGACCATGTGTTTGCGTCCTCTCCAAAGACAGGAGAATAGCAAACGCTCGAGCGCCTTCTCATGATCGTCACAAAGGGGAAGTACAGACAGCCGGTAAAGGATTCTGGGAAAGAGGTATGTATTACACACCTCCGCCAGACCCTTCACGGAGAGACTCCGTCGACGCCAAATCTCGACCGACGCGCCGACCTTTGCCTGTACTTCTGACCAGTTTTTCTCCAACTGTAAGTCCGGACCGAACCAAACTCCGAGGAGCTTGACCGGCCCGTCCGTCCAGTCGAAGGGCCCCGGGAGGGAAACACCCTTCCAGGCACCTAACCGCAAGCCGGACGACTTGTCGCGGTTAATTCTGGCCCCTGTTACCTGTTCGTACCGTTCAAGCGCCTTCTGTACCGCCCTTATGTCCCTGCGGGAGGACACAAAGGTCGTTACGTCATCGGCGTACGCGGAAACCCTGGCTCGAGCTCCACCAGGGACCTTGATTCCACGCAGGACCGGACTGCACGTCTCGTCCCTTAGCCGGCGAAGGAGAGGCTCCAACGCCAGGACGTAAAGGAGAGGCGACAGTGGACAACCCTGTCGGACCGACCTAGACAGCGCGAAAGCGCTCGGCAGCTTCCCGTTCACCTGTACCACAGCCTTGGGGGAGCGATACAGAAGGCTAATCCAGCGGCTGAAGTCGGGTTTGAATCCGGCGGCCTGCAGGACAGCAGCCAGGTAGCCATGGTCAATCCTATCAAATGCCTTGGACTGATCCAAATTGATCAGCGCGGCCTCTTCGTCGTCTTCTACACCCTCTACGATCGTGCGAATCAAGTGCAGGTTGCTCTGAATTGTTCGTCCCTTCACAGAACAAGTCTGATCCGGTTCCAACAGAGACTCGGCAACTAGCTGCAAGCGATTCGTCAGGATCTTGGCCAAAATCTTTAACTCTGTGTTTAGCAGAGTTATGGGCCTGTAATCATCTAATCCCCGCCCAACCTTCTTGCCTTTTCCCAACAGCGTGATCACGCCCCTGGTGATCCGACCGGGGATGGACCCCTGCCGAAACCAGTGGTTGAACACGACAGTCAAGAGCGGGACAAAAAGGTGCGACATCCTCAAGTACAATTCATAGGGCAAACCATCCAAACCTGGCGACTTGCCACTGCCGGTCTTCTTCAAAGCCGCGTAGACTTCGTCCTCCGTAATCTCCCCTTCGCAGCTAGCCGCTTCAGCCGGCAAAAGCCGGGGAAAGTCAGCCAAATAGCTGCGAAACTCCTCGTCACGGAGACCAGGCTCCTTGGTAAACCGGTGTTCGAAATGCTGCCGGAACGCCTCGCACATGTCGTCGGTGGACCTAAGGAGATGCCCCTCCGGGTCGCGCACCTCTCGAATGTACCGATCGCCGGCCCGACGAATTTCTTCCTTGCGCAGTTCTGCGCCCATGTTCACAGCTTCGGAAGACATCTTGCTTAACTTAGCTCTAATTACCTGGCCCATATAGCGCTCGCTAGTCGTGCGCCTCAGGGCCTCCCTGGCTAAGGCTATCTCTAGGGGATCCCCACCAGCCTCCGCCCGGGCGAAATTAGCACTAAGTGTCTTTGCCTCCGCAGCCTTATCTAGTTTGAGCCGTTGGCTATATTTGGTGGCGAAAGACCTAATGGAGTCCTTAAGGTTAACCCACCACTTATTCCCAATGACTCGCCCAATTAACGCCCGCTGAACTAGTTTTGTCAGCTGGTCACGAAAGTCCCGCCTGTCCAGTAAGGACTGATTGAACTTCCAATAACCAGCCAACCTAGGCCTAAAGTCTAACACCACACGGGCACAAACGAGTTTGTGGTCCGTGTAGCCTAGCCAGTGGAACGTTGGACATTCTAAGAAGTCTATGTCGGCCACTCTCACTAACATCCTATCCAGGTACGCAGATACCCGGGTAGAAGGCCAATTAAGCGCCCACGTCCACATACTCCCATCCGGATGATCGACCCGGTATCTATCGACGAGACCAAATTCGTCGATCAGATCAACCAGGCTACGATCATCATTCCTCCCGCTAGCGCCCCTTCCTCTATCCCATTTGGGGGTTAGGATGGCATTCCAGTCCCCAACTAAGATTAGCCGTGTTGAATGCACCATAAAGGGCTCCAACAGCCGAAAGAAAGAGACACGCTCACCTTGCTTATTGGGCGCATAAACCACAATCAGCCGGAACAACTTGCTTTTCACTGCAATATCGGCCACGATCAGCCGGCCCTCGGCACCGACATGGACAAGGTCAACCTTCGCGTCCAGGGTACGCTTGACCAGCAAAGAAACACCTCTGGCTTGCCGGCTCCCATATGCTGAATAGACGACAAAGTCGTTAGACAGCACACAAGAGTCGACTTCGCAAACAAAGTGAGTCTCTTGGATCGCGGCCACATCCACGCCGAAGGACAAGAGGTCACGAAGCAGGCGAGCCGCCTTACCCCGATCCCTCAGGCCCTTCGCATTCAAGCTGGCTATCTTAATAGACATCTTTTAGTTCTGAAAAAGAAAAAACAAAGAACATGCAACAAAGGCACTAGTCACATACGGGGAAAAAATCTCTGGTGGATGGGACCCCGACGGACTGTCCTAGGGACCCTTTACCTATATCGGACGTAATCCGTCCGTCTAGGACAATACCGCCGACGTCCGTGGGGTAGGTTAGCTTTACCACCCTATATAAGCAGGGGTGGAGGATAACCGGGAACCTCCCCGAACAATTTTTGCCCATTTTTTTAAGTTCAGGCGTGTTCATTGTTGCCATCCTTAATTTAGGGTAGTGCTTCTTGGCATCTTCTATGTGGTCCCAGACCCTCAGGTTACCCCCGGTGTTTCTTACGAGGGTAATGACTCCTGGGGCCTGGGGAAAGTTTGTTGGGTCTTCCGTGGACATTCCTTTTACTGCAGTCAGTTTGAGGAGTGGCTTCAGCAGTTTTCGCCTCTGCGAAGACCACTCCTCCACAATGTCCTCATCTACTTTACACAAAGCGTCGCCTTGGGGGAGGGCTTTCTTCTTTTTTGCCCGTGAGGGAGTGGGAATAGGAGAAGGGGAGGGAGTGGGTGTTGCAGAAGTCTGTTTTTTCAAGGGGATCAAATTGAAGGTTGGGGACTGGGAAGCTTTGCGCGGGGAAGATGGTAGGCTTCTTGCCTTGTCAGCATATGTGTGTCTGACCGGGGAAACCGGCAATGATGCACACTTGTCCGCATGTATGCTTCTTTCGGAGCTCCTGCCCCTTCTTCTGCTTTTTAGCTTGTCCTGCTGCTCCTCTTCTTCCTCTCTCCCGCGCTTCAAAGACGACGCTCTCCCTACCTCCATCGGTTCGTCCTTTTTGGGGGAGGAAACCCTTTCCCTCTCCTGTTTGGCGGGCGTATTTTTTGAGGTAGTCTCCTTTTGTTTTGGGGGTGATTTGACAGGCGGTGGCACCTTTGCCGGCACCTTAGCCGGAGAAGGCGTTTTCGCCTTTTCCCTCGCCACCACCTGCCAATCGCCCTCCTTGCTGGCTGCTGGTACTGGTGTAGGAGAGGCTGTCTTCACTGCTTCCTTAGCTGGCTGCTGCTGCTTGGCTGGTTGGGCCTTTGGGGGGGGATTCTTAGACGGACAGATCTTTGCGACATGCTCCGCCGCCCCACAGACCCAACAGCAAGGTTTTCTGCCTTCTACGATTATAAAAATCGAACGACCCCTGCAGGTGAGGATGTTGGGAATTTTGGCGATATTCTCCTTATTCAGGGTCACCTGCAGGGTCATGTCGCCCGTGAGAAAACCGGCCTTGGACCGCAGCGAGGAGACTTCGGCCACTCTTCCATATTGCACGAAGAAGGCGCCAACATGATCCTCGGCAATGTCCATGGGGACGCCATGCAGGGTGACCTTAACTTTTCTAGTACCCATGTACTCCGTATTGATCAGGAGAGTTTTGGTCTCCAAGACCACACCAATTAGGTTTCTAGCTTCTTGTACGGAGCCAAGCAGGACGTCCCACATGGCATTGCCTCTCCTCGCCACGGCCAACGCTCTAATTTTTAGGGCTTGTAGCCCCTCCTCGAGTGTATCCCGAGGGACGCCGACCAACTTCTTTGTCTTCGGGTCCTTAGTGTACAGAGTGATGACTCTCGCTTCTATTTGAGCCAACTGATCCGGCACCGAAACGAGCTCTGTTCCTTTAATGTAATCCGCGTAGTCCTTTGCAATCTTCTCATAATAATCCTCCCCTTTAAGCGACATTTTTTTGCCTCCCTTCCACCCAGAGGTCGAAGGTAAGGGGGATGCTGGAGCTGCTGTTGGTGTCACTGCTGGTACTGTAGAAGGGGGATTATCCCGAGGCGGTAGAGCCCAATCCCCCTCCTTTCCTCCCACCGACGCCGTGGTGGGAGGAACGACTTCCACCGGCCCATCCGTGGCCATCGCCACAAAGTGGCCGAACACCGGATAATTACTTTCCGGTGTTTCGCGTCCGAAGACACTACTTAGCGCTGGCCCGAGCTATAAACTCGGGCTGGAAAGCAATTACCCAAGACCAAAAATGATAGCAAATATCACTGCGGAACAAATGCCTCTTTTTGATCTTACAACCATTCACTACACAACAAAAAGCCGGGTAGGAAATGGGTGGTACTTATTTATTTATGCAAAAGTACATAAATTCTGGCACAAGGCCAACAAATGGGAGGGGGTACAAAAACTTGGGTTGGTCTTCAGTAACTATCTTATACCTAGCTAATCAGATTCACGACCCATACATACGTTACAATTTTCTCATTCACCATAAAAATTTGTCCATCAACACTCATACCTATCAAGCACCAAAATACCGCAAAATCATACCGGGGACCTAAAAAACACCCCAAATGTACATAAAAATTTGTTTATTTACAATATTTACAATAGTGTACAAAAATAAATTTAAAACTTTATTCATGAAATGACATGATGGGGAGGGGAATGAAGAAACAAAAAACCCCAAAACAAAAAACAATTTCAAATGAATATATATACACAATGTTAGTAAGACCCAAACACACCCACATAATTAAAGAGGCCACTGTATTCTGCCTTAAAAAAGGACAAAATCAAGCAGCTCTCTTTCTAAGGGGAATGGAGAAGCAGGGGGCAAAAAATAAATGGATTGGAGAATGTATAAGGCTGACCCAGCCGAGAGTAAAAACGGGACAAAATAATACTTGGACAATGGGAATCTCGAACTGGATCATAACAAAAGCAATGGAGCCGGGAACAGGCCAGGACAAACACATTCACTCACATTAACTAGGCACAAAAGAGACTTCTACCTTAACCACGGGCGGGGTTCCAAAGGAATCCACCCCGATGCAACTAGCAGATCTAAAAGAGAAAATCAAGGCTAGCCCCGGTCACGCGAACCAGGCTCGCCGCATATACCCACCTTTCGCTGAACTCTGTCGGGTGCAGCCGTTTTCGTTCAGTTCTAATCTTAATTTTGAGCTGGTGCTCAAAATATCGGATTAGATCCTGATCCGAAAGACGACCGCCCCGCAAGACTTCCTCCAGACGCGTCATCCAAATCACCATTCTAGCCGTGGCCAGTAGCGACAGAAACACCATCCGCTTCACTCCAGAGTACGGGGGCGACACATTGTCCACAGCGTATGCGCGATCAATGAGCACAAGCTCCCGCGGCGCGATACGAGCAGTCAACTCGCCGACACGCGCCCACAACGGGCGAACGCGCGAACAATGGAAGAAGGCGTGTGCAGACGTCTCCTTAATTCCAAGGACGCAACGTTCACAATCTGGCAAATCCGCCAGGCCCATTGCGAAACGCTTGTCGTTGAGAGACAAACCATTCCGAGCCAATCGCCAGGTCAGAGAAAACTCAGAGTTGTTGAGCCAATCCGCACCTGGCGCCCAAGACCAATGAGAGCGATACTCCTCTCTCGACATGCCGAGCTTACTCCACAGTTCATCCTTCACGGCGCCCTCCACTAATCCCCGATAGAAGATTCTCCTAGGCCGTGAAAGGTCACTGGACCATGGAATGGCCCGAAGGGCCGTCAGACATTCGAGCAGGAATTTCGGCCGCCCCCAAGGCCTATTGCTAGTCCTTAGGAGCGGGGGAGTGATAGTGAGGCTAGGGAACATGTCCCTCACTACCCCCGCAAGCAACCGATCTTCCTCCAACGCGCGCCTGAGGAATGCCAACCTCGAAGCGAGCACGTGGCTCCTCAAGTGTGGCATCCCCAGACCCCCTTGACACGGACGGAGGCAACAGACTCCTTTGTCGACCATGTGTTTGCGTCCTCTCCAAAGACAGGAGAATAGCAAACGCTCGAGCGCCTTCTCATGATCGTCACAAAGGGGAAGTACAGACAGCCGGTAAAGGATTCTGGGAAAGAGGTATGTATTACACACCCCCGCCAGACCCTTCACGGAGAGACTCCGTCGACGCCAAATCTCGACCGACGCGCCGACCTTTGCCTGTACTTCTGACCAGTTTTTCTCCAACTGTAAGTCCGGACCGAACCAAACTCCGAGGAGCTTGACCGGCCCGTCCGTCCAGTCGAAGGGCCCCGGGAGGGAAACACCCTTCCAGGCACCTAACCGCAAGCCGGACGACTTGTCGCGGTTAATTCTGGCCCCTGTTACCTGTTCGTACCGTTCAAGCGCCTTCTGTACCGCCCTTATGTCCCTGCGGGAGGACACAAAGGTCGTTACGTCATCGGCGTACGCGGAAACCCTGGCTCGAGCTCCACCAGGGACAGCAATTCCACGCAGGACCGGACTGCACGTCTCGTCCCTTAGCCGGCGAAGGAGAGGCTCCAACGCCAGGACGTAAAGGAGAGGCGACAGTGGACAACCCTGTCGGACCGACCTAGACAGCGCGAAAGCGCTCGACAGCTTCCCGTTCACCTGTACCACAGCATTGGGGGAGCGATACAGAAGGCTAATCCAGCGGCTGAAGTCGGGTTTGAATCCGGCGGCCTGCAGGACAGCAGCCAGGTAGCCATGGTCAATCCTATCAAATGCCTTGGACTGATCCAAATTGATCAGCGCGGCCTCTTCGTCGTCTTCTACACCCTCTACGATCGTGCGGATCAAGTGCAGGTTGCTCTGAATTGTTCGTCCCTTCACAGAACAAGTCTGATCCGGTTCCAACAGAGACTCGGCAACTAGCTGCAAGCGATTCGTCAGGATCTTGGCCAAAATCTTTAACTCTGTGTTTAGCAGAGTTATGGGCCTGTAATCATCTAATCCCCGCCCAACCTTCTTGCCTTTTCCCAACAGCGTGATCACGCCCCTGGTGATCCGACCGGGGATGGACCCCTGCCGAAACCAGTGGTTGAACACGACAGTCAAGAGCGGGACAAAAAGGTGCGACATCCTCAAGTACAATTCATAGGGCAAACCATCCAAACCTGGCGACTTGCCACTGCCGGTCTTCTTCAAAGCCGCGTAGACTTCGTCCTCCGTAATCTCCCCTTCGCAGCTAGCCGCTTCAGCCGGCAAAAGCCGGGGAAAGTCAGCCAAATAGCTGCGAAACTCCTCGTCACGGAGACCAGGCTCCTTGGTAAACCGGTGTTCGAAATGCTGCCGGAACGCCTCGCACATGTCGTCAGTCGACCTAAGGAGATGTCCCTCCGGGTCGCGCACCTCTCGAATGTACCGATCGCCGGCCCGACGAATTTCTTCCTTGCGCAGTTCTGCGCCCATGTTCACAGCTTCGGAAGACATCTTGCTTAACTTAGCTCTAATTACCTGGCCCATATAGCGCTCGCTAGTCGTGCGCCTCAGGGCCTCCCTGGCTAAGGCTATCTCTAGGGGATCCCCACCAGCCTCCGCCCGGGCGAAATTAGCGCTAAGTGTCTTTGCCTCCGCAGCCTTATCTAGTTTGAGCCGCTGGCTATATTTGGTGGCGAAAGACCTAATGGAGTCCTTAAGGTTAACCCACCACTTATTCCCAATGACTCGCCCAATTAACGCCCGCTGAACTAGTTTTGTCAGCTGGTCACGAAAGTCCCGCCTGTCCAGTAAGGACTGATTGAACTTCCAATAACCAGCCAACCTAGGCCTAAAGTCTAACACCACACGGGCACAAACGAGTTTGTGGTCCGTGTAGCCTAGCCAGTGGAACGTTGGACATTCTAAGAAGTCTATGTCGGCCACTCTCACTAACATCCTATCCAGGTACGCAGATACCCGGGTAGAAGGCCAATTAAGCGCCCACGTCCACATACTCCCATCCGGATGATCGACCCGGTATCTATCGACGAGACCAAATTCGTCGATCAGATCAACCAGGCTACGATCATCATTCCTCCCGCTAGCGCCCCTCCCTCTATCCCATTTGGGGGTTAGGATGGCATTCCAGTCCCCAACTAAGATTAGCCGTGTTGAATGCACCATAAAGGGCTCCAACAGCCGAAAGAAAGAGACACGCTCACCTTGCTTATTGGGCGCATAAACCGCAATCAACCGGAACGACTTGCTTTTCACTGCAATATCGGCCACGATCAGCCGGCCCTCGGCACCGACATGGACAAGGTCAACCCTCGCGTCCAGGGTACGCTTGACCAGCAAAGAAACACCTCTGGCTTGCCGGCTCCCATATGCTGAATAGACGACAAAGTCGTTAGACAGCACACAAGAGTCGACTTCGCAAACAAAGTGAGTCTCTTGGATCGCGGCCACATCCACGCCGAAGGACAAGAGGTCACGAAGCAGGCGAGCCGCCTTACCCCGATCCCTCAGGCCCTTCGCATTCAAGCTGGCTATCTTAATAGACATCTTTTAGTTCTGAAAAGAAAAAACAAAGAAACATGCAACAAGGCTCTAGTCGCATACGGGGTAGAAATCTCGGGCAGAGGGGACCCCGACGGACTGTCCTAGGGACCCTGTACCAATGTCGGACGTAATCCGTCCGTCTAGGACAATCCCGCCGACGTCGGTGGGATATGTTAGTTTTACCACCCTATATAAACTGGGGTGGAGTAAAACGGGGAACCTCCCCGAACAATTTAGAGACATTTTTCTTAATTCAGGAGTCTTCTCCCTGACCATACAAATCTTTGGGAAGCTCCTTTGGGCTTCCGCAATGTGCTCCCAGACCCGCAGGTTGCCACCGGTATTTCTTATTAGGGTGATGACACCTGGGGCCTGGGAGAAGTTCTTTGGGTCCTCAGTGGATAACCCATCCACTGAGGTGAGCTTAAGGAGTGGTCTTAGCAGCTTACGTCGCTGTGACGACCACCCCGAAGAAATGTCCTCCTTCACCTTCATCAGCGCCTCCCCACGCGGGAGGTCCATCTTCTTCTTCGCCTTACTGGGAGTGGGAATAGGAGCAGGGGAGGATGTGGGAGTTAAGGAACTGATTTTCCTAAGGGGGGTCAAAAAGGGGGTTGGGGACTGGGCAGCTTTACGCGGGGACGCGGGAAGGCTTCTCGCCTTATCCGCATATGAAGTTCTTGCAGGCGACACCGGAGCTGAGGCGCATTTTTCTCTGCTGGGCTTTTTTTTCCCTGCTCCTACTTCTTCTGCGGGCCTTGGGAGTATCCTTTCGTTCTTCCACCTCCTCCTCTCTCCCCCGCTTTAGGGAAGCCGATCTATCAACTTCCATTTGTTGCGGGGAAGGAGTCCTCTCCTTCCTTTGTTTGGGGGGAGACTTCTTAGGAGGCGACTCCTTGGGTTTCACCGGCGTCTTGGCAGGTGGAGGCACCTTCTCTGGGGACGGTGTTTTGGCCTTCTTTCTGCCCACCACCTGCCATTCGCCCTCCTTGTTGCCCACGGGAGCTTGCGTGGGTGAAGCTGTTTTGGGGCCTTCCTTTTCTTTTGCCGCTGGCTGCTGCTTAGTTGGTTGAGCTGGTTGGGTCTTTGGAGTCGGATTCTTGGACGGGCAGACCCTCGCGACATGGTCCGCCGCTCCGCAGACCCAACAGCACGGCTTCCTCCCTTCAACTATCACGTAAATGACACGACCTCTGCAGGTGAGTGTGTTGGGAACTTTGGCTATCTTTTCCTTAGACATCGTCACCAGCAGGGTCTCCCGTAATGTAGCCTGCCTTAGACCGTAGCGAGGAGGCTCCGGCCACCTTTCCAAAGTTAGCAAAGAAGGCGCCAACGTGGTCCTCAGTAATGTCCATGGGGACGCCGTGCAAAGTGACCTTAACCTTCCGGGCACCCATGTATTCTGTATGGAGCTGGAGAGTTTTCGTCTCCAGCACCACACCGACCAGACGTTTCGCTTCTTCGGTCGTGCCCAGCAGGACGTCCCACATGGCACTACTCTTCCTCGCTACGGCCCTAGCCTTGATCTTAAGTGCCCCAATTGCTTCTTCAAAGGTATCCCTCGGCACTGCAATTAATCTCTGGGACTTGATATCCTTAGTGATGAGAGTAATAGTCCTAGTTTGGATAGCCGCCAGTTCTCCGGGGACCGAGACCAGCTCGGTGCCTTTGATGTATTCAGCGTACTTTAACCTCATCCTCTCATAGTACTCCTCATCCTTATTTATAGGTTTTCCTCCTGTCCAACCAGAAGTTGAAGGCTTGGGGGAGCCGGGAGCTGATGGCACTCCCTCCGGCGTTGGTACTACTGCTGCTGCTACTCTAGGTACTGAAGGGGGATTATCCCGAGGCGGTAATGCCCAATCCCCCTCCTTTCCTCCCACCGAGGCCGTGGTGGGAGGAACGATCACATCTGGCCTATCGGAGGCCATTGCCTCCTAAGAGGCTAAGCGCGAGACACCTGCCTCCGGTGTTTCGCGTCCTTCGCAGGTCGCTACTTTACGCAGCCCAAGCTATAAACTTGGGTGGAGACCACAATGCCACACTTGACCAAAGTAATAGTAAGTATCACAGTGGAACAGATACTACACTTTGATCCTAACCAAACCGACCACGCAAACACAAAAAAGTCTGAGTAGGAAATGGGTGGTACTGATTTATTTGCAATAAATTACAAATTCTGGCACAAGGCCAACAAATGGGAGGGGGAACAAAAACTTGGGTTGGTCTTCCGTAACTATCTTATACCTAGCTAATCCGATTCACGACCCATACATACGTTACAATTTTCTCATTCACCATAAAAATTTGTCCATCAACACTCATACCTATCAAGCACCAAAATACCGCAAAATCATACCAGGGACCTAAAAACACCACCCCAAATGTACATAAAAATTCCTGATTTTTACAATATATACAATATCTTACAAAAATAAATTTAAAACTTTATTCATGAAATGACATGATGGGGAGGGGGAATGAAGAAACAAAAATCCCCAAAACAAAAACAATTTCAAATGAATATATATACACAATGTTAGTAAGACCCAAACACACCCACATAATTAAAGAGGCCACTGTATTCTGCCTTAAAAAGAACAAAATCAAGCAGCTCTCTTTCTAAGGGGGATGGAGAAGCAGGGAACAAAATAAATTGGACTGGAGAATATATAAGGCTGACCCAGCCGAGAATGAAAACGGGACAAAATAACAATGGACAATGGGAATCTCGAACTGGATCATAACAAAAGTAATGGAGCCGGGAACAGGCTAGGACAAACACATTCACTCACATTAACTAGGCACAAAAAAGACTTCTTACCTTAACCACGGGAGGGGTTCCAAAGGAATCCACCCCGATGCAACTAGCAGATCTAAAAGAGAAAATCAAGGCTAGCCCCGGTCACGCGAACCAGGCTCGCCGCATATACCCACCTTTCGCTGAACTCTGTCGGGTGCAGCCGTTTCCGTTCAGTTCTAATCTTAATTTTGAGCTGGTGCTCAAAATATCGGATTAGATCCTGATCCGAAAGACGACCTCCCCGCAAGACTTCCTCCAGACGCGTCATCCAAATCACCATTCTAGCCGTGGCCAGTAGCGACAGAAACACCATCCGCTTCACTCCAGAGTACGGGGGCGACACATTGTCCACAGCGTATGCGCGATCAATGAGCACAAGCTCCCGCGGCGCGATACGAGCAGTCAACTCGCCGACACGCGCCCACAACGGGCGAACGCGCGAACAATGGAAGAAGGCGTGCGCAGACGTCTCCTTAATTCCAAGGACGCAACGTTCACAATCTGGCAAATCCGCCAGGCCCATTGCGAAACGCTTGTCGTTGAGAGACAAACCATTCCGAGCCAATCGCCAGGTCAGGGAAAACTCAGAGTTGTTGAGCCAATCCGCACCTGGCGCCCAAGACCAATGAGAGCGATACTCCTCTCTCGACATGCCGAGCTTACTCCACAGTTCATCCTTCACGGCGCCCTCCACTAATCCCCGATAGAAGATTCTCCTAGGCCGTGAAAGGTCACTGGACCATGGAATGGCCCGAAGGGCCGTCAGACATTCGAGCAGGAATTTCGGCCGCCCCCAAGGCCTATTGCTAGGCCTTAGGAGCGGGGAGTGATAGTGAGGCTAGGGAACATGTCCCTCACTACCCCCGCAAGCAACCGATCTTCCTCCAACGCGCGCCTGAGGAATGCCAACCTCGAAGCGAGCACGTGGCTCCTCAAGTGTGGCATCCCCAGACCCCCTTGACACGGACGGAGGCAACAGACTCCTTTGTCGACCATGTGTTTGCGTCCTCTCCAAAGACAGGAGAATAGCAAACGCTCGAGCGCCTTCTCATGATCGTCACAAAGGGGAAGTACAGACAGCCGGTAAAGGATTCTGGGAAAGAGGTATGTATTACACACCTCCGCCAGACCCTTCACGGAGAGACTCCGTCGACGCCAAATCTCGACCGACGCGCCGACCTTTGCCTGTACTTCTGACCAGTTTTTCTCCAACTGTAAGTCCGGACCGAACCAAACTCCGAGGAGCTTGACCGGCCCGTCCGTCCAGTCGAAGGGCCCCGGGAGGGAAACACCCATCCAGGCACCTAACCGCAAGCCGGACGAATTGTCGCGGTTAATTCTGGCCCCTGTTACCTGTTCGTACCGTTCAAGCGCCTTCTGTACCGCCCTTATGTCCCTGCGGGAGGACACAAAGGTCGTTACGTCATCGGCGTACGCGGAAACCCTGGCTCGAGCTCCACCAGGGACAGCAATTCCACGCAGGACCGGACTGCACGCCTCGTCCCTTAGCCGGCGAAGGAGGGGCTCCAACGCCAGGACGTAAAGGAGAGGCGACAGTGGACAACCCTGTCGGACCGACCTAGACAGCGCGAAAGCGCTCGACAGCTTCCCGTTCACCTGTACCACAGCCTTGGGGGAGCGATACAGAAGGCTAATCCAGCGGCTGAAGTCGGGTTTGAATCCGGCGGCCTGCAGGACAGCAGCCAGGTAGCCATGGTCAATCCTATCAAATGCCTTGGACTGATCCAAATTGATCAGCGCGGCCTCTTCGTCGTCTTCTACACCCTCTACGATCGTGCGAATCAAGTGCAGGTTGCTCTGAATTGTTCGTCCCTTCACAGAACAAGTCTGATCCGGTTCCAACAGAGACTCGGCAACTAGCTGCAAGCGATTCGTCAGGATCTTGGCCAAAATCTTTAACTCTGTGTTTAGCAGAGTTATGGGCCTGTAATCATCTAATCCCCGCCCAACCTTCTTGCCTTTTCCCAACAGCGTGATCACGCCCCTGGTGATCCGACCGGGGATGGACCCCTGCCGAAACCAGTGGTTGAACACGACAGTCAAGAGCGGGACAAAAAGGTGCGACATCCTCAAGTACAATTCATAGGGCAAACCATCCAAACCTGGCGACTTGCCACTGCCGGTCTTCTTCAAAGCCGCGTAGACTTCGTCCTCCGTAATCTCCCCTTCGCAGCTAGCCGCTTCAGCCGGCAAAAGCCGGGGAAAGTCAGCCAAATAGCTGCGAAACTCCTCGTCACGGAGACCAGGCTCCTTGGTAAACCGGTGTTCGAAATGCTGCCGGAACGCCTCGCACATGTCGTCAGTGGACCGAAGGAGATGTCCCTCCGGGTCGCGCACCTCTCGAATGTACCGATCGCCGGCCCGACGAATTTCTTCCTTGCGCAGTTCTGCGCCCATGTTCACAGCTTCGGAAGACATCTTGCTTAACTTAGCTCTAATTACCTGGCCCATATAGCGCTCGCTAGTCGTGCGCCTCAGGGCCTCCCTGGCTAAGGCTATCTCGAGGGGATCCCCACCAGCCTCCGCCCGGGCGAAATTAGCACTAAGTGTCTTTGCCTCCGCAGCCTTATCTAGTTTGAGCCGCTGGCTATATTTGGTGGCGAAAGACCTAATGGAGTCCTTAAGGTTAACCCACCACTTATTCCCAATGACTCGCCCAATTAACGCCCGCTGAACTAGTTTTGTCAGCTGGTCACGAAAGTCCCGCCTGTCCAGTAAGGACTGATTGAACTTCCAATAACCAGCCAACCTAGGCCTAAAGTCTAACACCACACGGGCACAAACGAGTTTGTGGTCCGTGTAGCCTAGCCAGTGGAACGTTGGACATTCTAAGAAGTCTATGTCGGCCACTCTCACTAACATCCTATCCAGGTACGCAGATACCCGGGTAGAAGGCCAATTAAGCGCCCACGTCCACATACTCCCATCCGGATGATCGACCCGGTATCTATCGACGAGACCAAATTCGTCGATCAGATCAACCAGGCTACGATCATCATTCCTCCCGCTAGCGCCCCTCCCTCTATCCCATTTGGGGGTTAGGATGGCATTCCAGTCCCCAACTAAGATTAGCCGTGTTGAATGCACCATAAAGGGCTCCAACAGCCGAAAGAAAGAGACACGCTCACCTTGCTTATTGGGCGCATAAACCGCAATCAACCGGAACAATTTGCTTTTCACTGCAATATCGGCCACGATCAGCCGGCCCTCGGCACCGACATGGACAAGGTCAACCCTCGCGTCCAGGGTACGCTTGACCAGCAAAGAAACACCTCTGGCTTGCCGGCTCCCATATGCTGAATAGACGACAAAGTCGTTAGACAGCACACAAGAGTCGACTTCGCAAACAAAGTGAGTCTCTTGGATCGCGGCCACATCCACGCCGAAGGACAAGAGGTCACGAAGCAGGCGAGCCGCCTTACCCCGATCCCTCAGGCCCTTCGCATTCAAGCTGGCTATCTTAATAGACATCTTTTAGTTCTGAAAAAGAAAAAACAAAGAAACATGCAACAAGGCTCTAGTCGCATACGGGGTAGAAATCTCGGGCAGAGGGGACCCCGACGGACTGTCCTAGGGACCCTGTACCAATGTCGGACGTAATCCGTCCGTCTAGGACAATCCCGCCGACGTCGGTGGGATATGTTAGTTTTACCACCCTATATAAACTGGGGTGGAGTAAAACGGGGAACCTCCCCGAACAATTTAGAGACATTTTTCTTAATTCAGGAGTCTTCTCCCTGACCATACAAATCTTTGGGAAGCTCCTTTGGGCTTCCGCAATGTGCTCCCAGACCCGCAGGTTGCCACCGGTATTTCTTATTAGGGTGATGACACCTGGGGCCTGGGAGAAGTTCTTTGGGTCCTCAGTGGATAACCCATCCACTGAGGTGAGCTTAAGGAGTGGTCTTAGCAGCTTACGTCGCTGTGACGACCACCCCGAAGAAATGTCCTCCTTCACCTTCATCAGCGCCTCCCCACGCGGGAGGTCCATCTTCTTCTTCGCCTTACTGGGAGTGGGAATAGGAGCAGGGGAGGATGTGGGAGTTAAGGAACTGATTTTCCTAAGGGGGGTCAAAAAGGGGGTTGGGGACTGGGCAGCTTTACGCGGGGACGCGGGAAGGCTTCTCGCCTTATCCGCATATGAAGTTCTTGCAGGCGACACCGGAGCTGAGGCGCATTTTTCTCTGCTGGGCTTTTTTTCCCTGCTCCTACTTCTTCTGCGGGCCTTGGGAGTATCCTTTCGTTCTTCCACCTCCTCCTCTCTCCCCCGCTTTAGGGAAGCCGATCTATCAACTTCCATTTGTTGCGGGGAAGGAGTCCTCTCCTTCCTTTGTTTGCGGGGAGACTTCTTAGGAGGCGACTCCTTGGGTTTCACCGGCGTCTTGGCAGGTGGAGGCACCTTCTCTGGGGACGGTGTTTTGGCCTTCTTTCTGCCCACCACCTGCCATTCGCCCTCCTTGTTGCCCACGGGAGCTTGCGTGGGTGAAGCTGTTTTGGGGCCTTCCTTTTCTTTTGCCGCTGGCTGCTGCTTAGTTGGTTGAGCTGGTTGGGTCTTTGGAGTCGGATTCTTGGACGGGCAGACCCTCGCGACATGGTCCGCCGCTCCGCAGACCCAACAGCACGGCTTCCTCCCTTCAACTATCACGTAAATGACACGACCTCTGCAGGTGAGTGTGTTGGGAACTTTGGCTATCTTTTCCTTAGACATCGTCACCAGCAGGGTCATGTCTCCCGTAATGTAGCCTGCCTTAGACCGTAGCGAGGAGGCTCCGGCCACCTTTCCAAAGTTAGCAAAGAAGGCGCCAACGTGGTCCTCAGTAATGTCCATGGGGACGCCGTGCAAAGTGACCTTAACCTTCCGGGCACCCATGTATTCTGTATGGAGCTGGAGAGTTTTCGTCTCCAGCACCACACCGACCAGACGTTTCGCTTCTTCGGTCGTGCCCAGCAGGACGTCCCACATGGCACTACTCTTCCTCGCTACGGCCCTAGCCTTGATCTTAAGTGCCCCAATTGCTTCTTCAAAGGTATCCCTCGGCACTGCAATTAATCTCTGGGACTTGATATCCTTAGTGATGAGAGTAATAGTCCTAGTTTGGATAGCCGCCAGTTCTCCGGGGACCGAGACCAGCTCGGTGCCTTTGATGTATTCAGCGTACTTTAACCTCATCCTCTCATAGTACTCCTCATCCTTATTTATAGGTTTTCCTCCTGTCCAACCAGAAGTTGAAGGCTTGGGGGAGCCGGGAGCTGATGGCACTCCCTCCGGCGTTGGTACTACTGCTGCTGCTACTCTAGGTACTGAAGGGGGATTATCCCGAGGCGGTAATGCCCAATCCCCCTCCTTTCCTCCCACCGAGGCCGTGGTGGGAGGAACGATCACATCTGGCCTATCGGAGGCCATTGCCTCCTAAGAGGCTAAGCGCGAGACACCTGCCTCCGGTGTTTCGCGTCCTTCGCAGGTCGCTACTTTACGCAGCCCAAGCTATAAACTTGGGTGGAGACCACAATGCCACACTTGACCAAAGTAATAGTAAGTATCACAGTGGAACAGATACTACACTTTGATCCTAACCAAACCGACCACGCAAACACAAAAAAGTCTGAGTAGGAAATGGGTGGTACTGATTTATTTGCAATAAATTACAAATTCTGGCACAAGGCCAACAAATGGGAGGGGGAACAAAAACTTGGGTTGGTCTTCCGTAACTATCTTATACCTAGCTAATCCGATTCACGACCCATACATACGTTACAATTTTCTCATTCACCATAAAAATTTGTCCATCAACACTCATACCTATCAAGCACCAAAATACCGCAAAATCATACCAGGGACCTAAAAACACCCCAAATGTACATAAAAATTCCTGATTTTTACAATATATACAATATCTTACAAAAATAAATTTAAAACTTTATTCATGAAATGACATGATGGGGAGGGGGAATGAAGAAACAAAAATCCCCAAAACAAAAACAATTTCAAATGAATATATATACACAATGTTAGTAAGACCCAAACACACCCACATAATTAAAGAGGCCACTGTATTCTGCCTTAAAAAGAACAAAATCAAGCAGCTCTCTTTCTAAGGGGGAATGGAGAAGCAGGGAACAAAATAAATTGGACTGGAGAATATATAAGGCTGACCCAGCCGAGAATGAAAACGGGACAAAATAACAATGGACAATGGGAATCTCGAACTGGATCATAACAAAAGTAATGGAGCCGGGAACAGGCTAGGACAAACACATTCACTCACATTAACTAGGCACAAAAAAGACTTCTTACCTTAACCACGGGAGGGGTTCCAAAGGAATCCACCCCGATGCAACTAGCAGATCTAAAAGAGAAAATCAAGGCTAGCCCCGGTCACGCGAACCAGGCTCGCCGCATATACCCACCTTTCGCTGAACTCTGTCGGGTGCAGCCGTTTTCCGTTCAGTTCTAATCTTAATTTTGAGCTGGTGCTCAAAATATCGGATTAGATCCTGATCCGAAAGACGACCTCCCCGCAAGACTTCCTCCAGACGCGTCATCCAAATCACCATTCTAGCCGTGGCCAGTAGCGACAGAAACACCATCCGCTTCACTCCAGAGTACGGGGGCCGACACATTGTCCACAGCGTATGCGCGATCAATGAGCACAAGCTCCCGCGGCGCGATACGAGCAGTCAACTCGCCGACACGCGCCCACAACGGGCGAACGCGCGAACAATGGAAGAAGGCGTGCGCAGACGTCTCCTTAATTCCAAGGACGCAACGTTCACAATCTGGCAAATCCGCCAGGCCCATTGCGAAACGCTTGTCGTTGAGAGACAAACCATTCCGAGCCAATCGCCAGGTCAGGGAAAACTCAGAGTTGTTGAGCCAATCCGCACCTGGCGCCCAAGACCAATGAGAGCGATACTCCTCTCTCGACATGCCGAGCTTACTCCACAGTTCATCCTTCACGGCGCCCTCCACTAATCCCCGATAGAAGATTCTCCTAGGCCGTGAAAGGTCACTGGACCATGGAATGGCCCGAAGGGCCGTCAGACATTCGAGCAGGAATTTCGGCCGCCCCCAAGGCCTATTGCTAGTCCTCAGGAGCGGGGGAGTGATAGTGAGGCTAGGGAACATGTCCCTCACTACCCCCGCAAGCAACCGATCTTCCTCCAACGCGCGCCTGAGGAATGCCAACCTCGAAGCGAGCACGTGGCTCCTCAAGTGTGGCATCCCCAGACCCCCTTGACACGGACGGAGGCAACAGACTCCTTTGTCGACCATGTGTTTGCGTCCTCTCCAAAGACAGGAGAATAGCAAACGCTCGAGCGCCTTCTCATGATCGTCACAAAGGGGAAGTACAGACAGCCGGTAAAGGATTCTGGGAAAGAGGTATGTATTACACACCTCCGCCAGACCCTTCACGGAGAGACTCCGTCGACGCCAAATCTCGACCGACGCGCCGACCTTTGCCTGTACTTCTGACCAGTTTTTCTCCAAACTGTAAGTCCGGACCGAACCAAACTCCGAGGAGCTTGACCGGCCCGTCCGTCCAGTCGAAGGGCCCCGGGAGGGAAACACCCTTCCAGGCACCTAACCGCAAGCCGGACGAATTGTCGCGGTTAATTCTGGCCCCTGTTACCTGTTCGTACCGTTCAAGCGCCTTCTGTACCGCCCTTATGTCCCTGCGGGAGGACACAAAGGTCGTTACGTCATCGGCGTACGCGGAAACCCTGGCTCGAGCTCCACCAGGGACAGCAATTCCACGCAGGACCGGACTGCACGCCTCGTCCCTTAGCCGGCGAAGGAGGGGCTCCAACGCCAGGACGTAAAGGAGAGGCGACAGTGGACAACCCTGTCGGACCGACCTAGACAGCGCGAAAGCGCTCGACAGCTTCCCGTTCACCTGTACCACAGCCTTGGGGGAGCGATACAGAAGGCTAATCCAGCGGCTGAAGTCGGGTTTGAATCCGGCGGCCTGCAGGACAGCAGCCAGGTAGCCATGGTCAATCCTATCAAATGCCTTGGACTGATCCAAATTGATCAGCGCGGCCTCTTCGTCGTCTTCTACACCCTCTACGATCGTGCGGAATCAAGTGCAGGTTGCTCTGAATTGTTCGTCCCTTCACAGAACAAGTCTGATCCGGTTCCAACAGAGACTCGGCAACTAGCTGCAAGCGATTCGTCAGGATCTTGGCCAAAATCTTTAACTCTGTGTTTAGCAGAGTTATGGGCCTGTAATCATCTAATCCCCGCCCAACCTTCTTGCCTTTTCCCAACAGCGTGATCACGCCCCTGGTGATCCGACCGGGGATGGACCCCTGCCGAAACCAGTGGTTGAACACGACAGTCAAGAGCGGGACAAAAAGGTGCGACATCCTCAAGTACAATTCATAGGGCAAACCATCCAAACCTGGCGACTTGCCACTGCCGGTCTTCTTCAAAGCCGCGTAGACTTCGTCCTCCGTAATCTCCCCTTCGCAGCTAGCCGCTTCAGCCGGCAAAAGCCGGGGAAAGTCAGCCAAATAGCTGCGAAACTCCTCGTCACGGAGACCAGGCTCCTTGGTAAACCGGTGTTCGAAATGCTGCCGGAACGCCTCGCACATGTCGTCAGTGGACCGAAGGAGATGTCCCTCCGGGTCGCGCACCTCTCGAATGTACCGATCGCCGGCCCGACGAATTTCTTCCTTGCGCAGTTCTGCGCCCATGTTCACAGCTTCGGAAGACATCTTGCTTAACTTAGCTCTAATTACCTGGCCCATATAGCGCTCGCTAGTCGTGCGCCTCAGGGCCTCCCTGGCTAAGGCTATCTCGAGGGGATCCCCACCAGCCTCCGCCCGGGCGAAATTAGCACTAAGTGTCTTTGCCTCCGCAGCCTTATCTAGTTTGAGCCGCTGGCTATATTTGGTGGCGAAAGACCTAATGGAGTCCTTAAGGTTAACCCACCACTTATTCCCAATGACTCGCCCAATTAACGCCCGCTGAACTAGTTTTGTCAGCTGGTCACGAAAGTCCCGCCTGTCCAGTAAGGACTGATTGAACTTCCAATAACCAGCCAACCTAGGCCTAAAGTCTAACACCACACGGGCACAAACGAGTTTGTGGTCCGTGTAGCCTAGCCAGTGGAACGTTGGACATTCTAAGAAGTCTATGTCGGCCACTCTCACTAACATCCTATCCAGGTACGCAGATACCCGGGTAGAAGGCCAATTAAGCGCCCACGTCCACATACTCCCATCCGGATGATCGACCCGGTATCTATCGACGAGACCAAATTCGTCGATCAGATCAACCAGGCTACGATCATCATTCCTCCCGCTAGCGCCCCTCCCTCTATCCCATTTGGGGGTTAGGATGGCATTCCAGTCCCCAACTAAGATTAGCCGTGTTGAATGCACCATAAAGGGCTCCAACAGCCGAAAGAAAGAGACACGCTCACCTTGCTTATTGGGCGCATAAACCGCAATCAACCGGAACAATTTGCTTTTCACTGCAATATCGGCCACGATCAGCCGGCCCTCGGCACCGACATGGACAAGGTCAACCCTTCGCGTCCAGGGTACGCTTGACCAGCAAAGAAACACCTCTGGCTTGCCGGCTCCCATATGCTGAATAGACGACAAAGTCGTTAGACAGCACACAAGAGTCGACTTCGCAAACAAAGTGAGTCTCTTGGATCGCGGCCACATCCACGCCGAAGGACAAGAGGTCACGAAGCAGGCGAGCCGCCTTACCCCGATCCCTCAGGCCCTTCGCATTCAAGCTGGCTATCTTAATAGACATCTTTTAGTTCTGAAAAAGAAAAAACAAAGAAACATGCAACAAGGCTCTAGTCGCATACGGGGTAGAAATCTCGGGCAGAGGGGACCCCGACGGACTGTCCTAGGGACCCTGTACCAATGTCGGACGTAATCCGTCCGTCTAGGACAATCCCGCCGACGTCGGTGGGATATGTTAGTTTTACCACCCTATATAAACTGGGGTGGAGTAAAACGGGGAACCTCCCCGAACAATTTTAGAGACATTTTTCTTAATTCAGGAGTCTTTTCCCTCCCTGACCATACAAATATTTGGGAAGCTCCTTTGGGCTTCCGCAATGTGCTCCCAGACCCGCAGGTTGCCACCGGTATTTCTTATTAGGGTGATGACACCTGGGGCCTGGGAGAAGTTCTTTGGGTCCTCAGTGGATAACCCATCCACTGAGGTGAGCTTAAGGAGTGGTCTTAGCAGCTTACGTCGCTGTGACGACCACCCCGAAGAAATGTCCTCCTTCACCTTCATCAGCGCCTCCCCACGCGGGAGGTCCATCTTCTTCTTCGCCTTACTGGGAGTGGGAATAGGAGCAGGGGAGGATGTGGGAGTTAAGGAACTGATTTTCCTAAGGGGGGTCAAAAAGGGGGTTGGGGACTGGGCAGCTTTACGCGGGGACGCGGGAAGGCTTCTCGCCTTATCCGCATATGAAGTTCTTGCAGGCGACACCGGAGCTGAGGCGCATTTTTCTCTGCTGGGCTTTTTTTCCCTGCTCCTACTTCTTCTGCGGGCCTTGGGAGTATCCTTTCGTTCTTCCACCTCCTCCTCTCTCCCCCGCTTTAGGGAAGCCGATCTATCAACTTCCATTTGTTGCGGGGAAGGAGTCCTCTCCTTCCTTTGTTTGGGGGGAGACTTCTTAGGAGGCGACTCCTTGGGTTTCACCGGCGTCTTGGCAGGTGGAGGCACCTTCTCTGGGGACGGTGTTTTGGCCTTCTTTCTGCCCACCACCTGCCATTCGCCCTCCTTGTTGCCCATGGGAGCTTGCGTGGGTGAAGCTGTTTTTGGGGCCTTCCTTTTCCTTTGCCGCTGGCTGCTGCTTAGTTGGTTGAGCTGGTTGGGTCTTTGGAGTCGGATTCTTGGACGGGCAGACCCTCGCGACATGGTCCGCCGCTCCGCAGACCCAACAGCACGGCTTCCTCCCTTCAACTATCACGTAAATGACACGACCTCTGCAGGTGAGTGTGTTGGGAACTTTGGCTATCTTTTCCTTAGACATCGTCACCAGCAGGGTCATGTCTCCCGTAATGTAGCCTGCCTTAGACCGTAGCGAGGAGACTCCGGCCACCTTTCCAAAGTTAGCAAAGAAGGCGCCAACGTGGTCCTCAGTAATGTCCATGGGGACGCCGTGCAAAGTGACCTTAACCTTTCCGGGCACCCATGTATTCTGTATGGAGCTGGAGAGTTTTCGTCTCCAGCACCACACCGACCAGACGTTTCGCTTCTTCGGTCGTGCCCAGCAGGACGTCCCACATGGCACTACTCTTCCTCGCTACGGCCCTAGCCTTGATCTTAAGTGCCCCAATTGCTTCTTCAAAAGGTATCCCTCGGCACTGCAATTAATCTCTGGGACTTGATATCCTTAGTGATGAGAGTAATAGTCCTAGTTTGGATAGCCGCCAGTTCTCCGGGGACCGAGACCAGCTCGGTGCCTTTGATGTATTCAGCGTACTTTAACCTCATCCTCTCATAGTACTCCTCATCCTTATTTATAGGTTTTCCTCCTGTCCAACCAGAAGTTGAAGGCTTGGGGGAGCCGGGAGCTGATGGCACTCCCTCCGGCGTTGGTACTACTGCTGCTGCTACTCTAGGTACTGAAGGGGGATTATCCCGAGGCGGTAATGCCCAATCCCCCTCCTTTCCTCCCACCGAGGCCGTGGTGGGAGGAACGATCACATCTGGCCTATCGGAGGCCATTGCCTCCTAAGAGGCTAAGCGCGAGACACCTGCCTCCGGTGTTTCGCGTCCTTCGCAGGTCGCTACTTTACGCAGCCCAAGCTATAAACTTGGGTGGAGACCACAATGCCACACTTGACCAAAGTAATAGTAAGTATCACAGTGGAACAGATACTACACTTTGATCCTAACCAAACCGACCACGCAAACACAAAAAAGTCTGAGTAGGAAATGGGTGGTACTTATTTATTCATGTACTTTAATACATAAATTCTGGCACAAGGCCAACAAATGGGAGGGGGAATAAAAACTTGGGTTGGTCTTCCGTAACTATCTTATACCTAGCTAATCCGATTCACGACCCATACATACGTTACAATTTTCTCATACACCATAAAAATTTGTCCATCAACACTCATACCTATCAAGCACCAAAATACCGCAAAATCATACCATGGACCTAAAAAAACGCCCCAAATGTACATAAAAATTTGTGTTTTTACAATATTTACAATAGTGTACAAAAATAAATTTAAAACTTTATTCATGAAATGACATGATGGGGAGGGGGTATGAAGAAACAAAAATCCCCAAAACAAAAACAATTTCCAAATGAATATATATACACAATGTTAGTAAGACCCAAACACACCCACATAATTAAAGAGGCCACTGTATTCTGCCTTAAAAAAGGACAAAATCAAGCAGCTCTCTTTCTAAGGGGAATGGAGAAGCAGGGGGCAAAAATAAATTGGACTGGAGAATGTATAAGGCTGACCCAGCCGAGAGTGAAAACGGGACAAAATAATACTTGGACAATGGGAATCTCGAACTGGATCATAACAAAAGCAATGGAGCCGGGAACAGGCCAGGACAAACACATTCACTCACATTAACTAGGCACAAAAAAGAACTTCTTACCTTAACCACGGGAGGGGTTCCAAAGGAATCCACCCCGATGCAACTAGCAGATCTAAAAGAGAAAATCAAGGCTAGCCCCGGTCACGCGAACCAGGCTCGCCGCATATACCCACCTTTCGCTGAACTCTGTCGGGTGCAGCCGTTTTCGTTCAGTTCTAATATTAATTTTGAGCTGGTGCTCAAAATATCGGATTAGATCCTGATCCGAAAGACGACCGCCCCGCAAGACTTCCTCCAGACGCGTCATCCAAATCACCATTCTAGCCGTGGCCAGTAGCGACAGAAACACCATCCGCTTCACTCCAGAGTACGGGGGCCGACACATTGTCCACAGCGTATGCGCGATCAATGAGCACAAGCTCCCGCGGCGCGATTCGAGCAGTCAACTCGCCGACACGCGCCCACAACGGGCGAACGCGCGAACAATGGAAGAAGGCGTGCGCAGACGTCTCCTTAATTCCAAGGACGCAACGTTCACAATCTGGCAAATCCGCCAGGCCCATTGCGAAACGCTTGTCATTGAGAGACAAACCATTCCGAGCCAATCGCCAGGTCAGAGAAAACTCAGAGTTGTTGAGCCAATCCGCACCTGGCGCCCAAGACCAATGAGAGCGATACTCCTCTCTCGACATGCCGAGCTTACTCCACAGTTCATCCTTCACGGCGCCCTCCACTAATTCCCCGATAGAAGATTCTCCTAGGCCGTGAAAGGTCACTGGACCATGGAATGGCCCGAAGGGCCGTCAGACATTCGAGCAGGAATTTCGGCCGCCCCCAAGGCCTATTGCTAGTCCTCAGGAGCGGGGGAGTGATAGTGAGGCTAGGGAACATGTCCCTCACTACCCCCGCAAGCAACCGATCTTCCTCCAACGCGCGCCTGAGGAATGCCAACCTCGAAGCGAGCACGTGGCTCCTCAAGTGTGGCATCCCCAGACCCCCTTGACACGGACGGAGGCAACAGACTCCTTTGTCGACCATGTGTTTGCGTCCTCTCCAAAGACAGGAGAATAGCAAACGCTCGAGCGCCTTCTCATGATCGTCACAAAGGGGAAGTACAGACAGCCGGTAAAGGATTCTGGGAAAGAGGTATGTATTACACACCTCCGCCAGACCCTTCACGGAGAGACTCCGTCGACGCCAAATCTCGACCGACGCGCCGACCTTTGCCTGTATTTCTGACCAGTTTTTCTCCAAACTGTAAGTCCGGACCGAACCAAACTCCGAGGAGCTTGACCGGCCCGTCCGTCCAGTCGAAGGGCCCCGGGAGGGAAACACCCTTCCAGGCACCTAACCGCAAGCCGGACGACTTGTCGCGGTTAATTCTGGCCCCTGTTACCTGTTCGTACCGTTCAAGCGCCTTCTGTACCGCCCTTATGTCCCTGCGGGAGGACACAAAGGTCGTTACGTCATCGGCGTACGCGGAAACCCTGGCTCGAGCTCCACCAGGGACCTTGATTCCACGCAGGACCGGACTGCACGTCTCGTCCCTTAGCCGGCGAAGGAGAGGCTCCAACGCCAGGACGTAAAGGAGAGGCGACAGTGGACAACCCTGTCGGACCGACCTAGACAGCGCGAAAGCGCTCGACAGCTTCCCGTTCACCTGTACCACAGCCTTGGGGGAGCGATACAGAAGGCTAATCCAGCGGCTGAAGTCGGGTTTGAATCCGGCGGCCTGCAGGACAGCAGCCAGGTAGCCATGGTCAATCCTATCAAATGCCTTGGACTGATCCAAATTGATCAGCGCGGCCTCTTCGTCGTCTTCTACACCCTCTACGATCGTGCGGAATCAAGTGCAGGTTGCTCTGAATTGTTCGTCCCTTCACAGAACAAGTCTGATCCGGTTCCAACAGAGACTCGGCAACTAGCTGCAAGCGATTCGTCAGGATCTTGGCCAAAATCTTTAACTCTGTGTTTAGCAGAGTTATGGGCCTGTAATCATCTAATCCCCGCCCAACCTTCTTGCCTTTTCCCAACAGCGTGATCACGCCCCTGGTGATCCGACCGGGGATGGACCCCTGCCGAAACCAGTGGTTGAACACGACAGTCAAGAGCGGGACAAAAAGGTGCGACATCCTCAAGTACAATTCATAGGGCAAACCATCCAAACCTGGCGACTTGCCACTGCCGGTCTTCTTCAAAGCCGCGTAGACTTCGTCCTCCGTAATCTCCCCTTCGCAGCTAGCCGCTTCAGCCGGCAAAAGCCGGGGAAAGTCAGCCAAATAGCTGCGAAACTCCTCGTCACGGAGACCAGGCTCCTTGGTAAACCGGTGTTCGAAATGCTGCCGGAACGCCTCGCACATGTCGTCAGTGGACCGAAGGAGATGCCCCTCCGTGTCGCGCACCTCTCGAATGTACCGATCGCCGGCCCGACGAATTTCTTCCTTGCGCAGTTCTGCGCCCATGTTCACAGCTTCGGAAGACATCTTGCTTAACTTAGCTCTAATTACCTGGCCCATATAGCGCTCGCTAGTCGTGCGCCTCAGGGCCTCCCTGGCTAAGGCTATCTCTAGGGGATCCCCACCAGCCTCCGCCCGGGCGAAATTAGCACTAAGTGTCTTTGCCTCCGCAGCCTTATCTAGTTTGAGCCGCTGGCTATATTTGGTGGCGAAAGACCTAATGGAGTCCTTAAGGTTAACCCACCACTTATTCCCAATGACTCGCCCAATTAACGCCCGCTGAACTAGTCTTGTCAGCTGGTCACGAAAGTCCCGCCTGTCCAGTAAGGACTGATTGAACTTCCAATAACCAGCCAACCTAGGCCTAAAGTCTAACACCACACGGGCACAAACGAGTTTGTGGTCCGTGTAGCCTAGCCAGTGGAACGTTGGACATTCTAAGAAGTCTATGTCGGCCACTCTCACTAACATCCTATCCAGGTACGCAGATACCCGGGTAGAAGGCCAATTAAGCGCCCACGTCCACATACTCCCATTCCGGATGATCGACCCGGTATCTATCGACGAGACCAAATTCGTCGATCAGATCAACCAGGCTACGATCATCATTCCTCCCGCTAGCGCCCCTCCCTCTATCCCATTTGGGGGTTAGGATGGCATTCCAGTCCCCAACTAAGATTAGCCGTGTTGAATGCACCATAAAGGGCTCCAACAGCCGAAAGAAAGAGACACGCTCACCTTGCTTATTGGGCGCATAAACCGCAATCAACCGGAACGACTTGCTTTTCACTGCAATATCGGCCACGATCAGCCGGCCCTCGGCACCGACATGGACAAGGTCAACCTTCGCGTCCAGGGTACGCTTGACCAGCAAAGAAACACCTCTGGCTTGCCGGCTCCCATATGCTGAATAGACGACAAAGTCGTTAGACAGCACACAAGAGTCGACTTCGCAAACAAAGTGAGTCTCTTGGATCGCGGCCACATCCACGCCGAAGGACAAGAGGTCACGAAGCAGGCGAGCCGCCTTACCCCGATCCCTCAGGCCCTTCGCATTCAAGCTGGCTATCTTAATAGACATCTTTTAGTTCTGAAAAAGAAAAAACAAAGAAACATGCAACAAGGCTCTAGTCGCATACGGGGTAGAAATCTCGGGCAGAGGGGACCCCGACGGACTGTCCTAGGGACCCTGTACCAATGTCGGACGTAATCCGTCCGTCTAGGACAATCCCGCCGACGTCGGTGGGATATGTTAGTTTTACCACCCTATATAAACTGGGGTGGAGTAAAACGGGGAACCTCCCCGAACAATTTTGCGACATTTTTCTTAATTCAGGAGTCTTTTCCCTGACCATACAAATATTTGGGAAGCTCCTTTGGGCTTCCGCAATGTGCTCCCAGACCCGCAGGTTGCCACCGGTATTTCTTATCAGGGTGATGACACCTGGGGCCTGGGAGAAGTTCTTTGGGTCCTCAGTGGATAACCCATCCACTGAGGTGAGCTTAAGGAGTGGTCTTAGCAGCCTACGACGCTGTGACGACCACCCCGAAGAAATGTCCTCCTTCACCTTCATCAGCGCCTCCCCACGCGGGAGGTCCATCTTCTTCTTCGCCTTACTGGGAGTGGGAATAGGAGCAGGGGAGGATGTGGGAGTTAAGGAACTGATTTTCCTAAGGGGGGTCAAAAAGGGGGTTGGGGACTGGGCAGCTTTACGCGGGGACGCGGGAAGGCTTCTCGCCTTATCCGCATAAGTAGTTCTTGCAGGCGACACCGGAGCTGAGGCACATTTTTCTCTGCTGGGCTTTTTTTCCCTGCTCCTACTTCTTCTGCGGGCCTTGGGAGTATCCTTTCGTTCTTCCGCCTCCTCCTCTCTCCCCCGCTTTAGGGAAGCCGATCTATCAACTTCCATTTGTTGCGGGGAAGGAGTCCTCTCCTTCCTTTGTTTGGGGGGAGACTTCTTAGGAGGCGACTCCTTCGGTTTCACCGGCGTCTTGGCAGGTGGTGGCACCTTCTCAGGGGACGGTGTTTTGGCCTTCTTTCTGCCCACCACCTGCCATTCGCCCTCCTTGTTGCCCACGGGAGCTTGCGTGGGTGAAGCTGTTTTTGGGCCTTCCTTTTCTTTTGCCGCTGGCTGCTGCTTAGTTGGTTGAGCTGGTTGGGTCTTTGGGGTCGGATTCTTGGACGGGCAGACCCTCGCGACATGGTCCGCCGCTCCGCAGACCCAACAGCACGGCTTCCTCTCTTCAACTATCACATAAATGACACGACCTCTGCAGGTGAGTGTGTTGGGAACTTTGGCTATCTTTTCCTTAGACATCGTCACCAGCAGGGTCATGTCTCGCGTAATGTATCCTGCCTTAGACCGTAGCGAGGAGACTCCGGCCACCTTTCCAAAGTTAGCAAAGAAGGCGCCAACGTGGTCCTCAGTAATGTCCATGGGGACGCCGTGTAGAGTGACCTTAACTTTCCGGGCACCCATGTATTCTGTATGGAGCTGGAGAGTTTTCGTCTCCAGCACCACACCGACCAGACGTTTCGCTTCGTCGGTCGTGCCCAGCAGGACGTCCCACATGGCACTGCTCTTCCTCGCTACGGCCCTAGCCTTGATCTTAAGTGCCCCAATTGCTTCTTCAAAAGTATCCCTCGGCACTGCAATTAATCTCTGGGACTTGATATCCTTAGTGATGAGAGTAATAGTTCTAGTTTGGATGTCCGCCAGTTCTCCGGGGACCGAGACCAGCTCGGTGCCTTTGATGTATTCAGCGTACTTTAACCTCATCCTCTCATAGTACTCCTCATCCTTATTTATAGGTTTTCCCCCTGTCCAACCAGAAGTTGAAGGCTTGGGGGACCCGGGAGCTGATGGCACTCCTCCGGCGTTGGTACTACTGCTGCTGCTACTCTAGGTACTGAAGGGGGATTATCCCGAGGCGGTAATGCCCAATCCCCCTCCTTTCCTCCCACCGAGGCCGTGGTGGGAGGAACGATCACATCTGGCCTATCGGAGGCCATTGCCTCCTAAGAGGCTAAGCGCGAGACACCTGCCTCCGGTGTTTCGCGTCCTTCGCAGGTCGCTACTTTACGCAGCCCAAGCTATAAACTTGGGTGGAGACCACAATGCCACACTTGACCAAAGTAATAGTAAGTATCACAGTGGAACAGATACTACACTTTGATCCTAACCAAACCGACCACGCAAACACAAAAAAGTCTGAGTAGGAAATGGGTGGTACTTATTTATTTGTCAAAAAGTACAAATTCTGGCACAAGGCCAAACAATGGGGAGGGGGAACAAAAACTTGGGTTGGTCTTCCGTAACTATCTTATACCTAGCTAATCAGATTCACGACCCATACATACGTTACAATTTTCTCATTCACCATAAAAATTTGTCCATCAACACTCATACCTATCAAGCACCAAAATACCGCAAAATCATACCAGGGACCTAAAAACACCCCAAATGTACATAAAAATTTCTGATTTTTACAATATATACAATATCTTACAAAAATAAATTTAAAACTTTATTCATGAAATGACATGATGGGGAGGGGGAATGAAGAAACAAAAAACCCAAAAACAAAAAACAATTCCAAATGAATATATATACACAATGTTAGTAAGACCCAAACACACCCACATAATTAAAGAGGCCACTGTATTCTGCCTTAAAAAAGGACAAAATCAAGCAGCTCTCTTTCTAAGGGGAATGGAGAAGCAGGGGGCAAAAATAAATTGGACTGGAGAATGTATAAGGCTGACCCAGCCGAGAGTGAAAACGGGTCAAAATAATACTTGGACAATGGGAATCTCGAACTGGATCATAACAAAAGCAATGGAGCCGGGAACAGGCCAGGACAAACACATTCACTCACATTAACTAGGCACAAAAAGAACTTCTACCTTAACCACGGCGGGGTTCCAAAGGAATCCACCCCGATGCAACTAGCAGATCTAAAAGAGAAAATCAAGGCTAGCCCCGGTCACGCGAACCAGGCTCGCCGCATATACCCACCTTTCGCTGAACTCTGTCGGGTGCAGCCGTTTTCCGTTCAGTTCTAATCTTAATTTTGAGCTGGTGCTCAAAATATCGGATTAGATCCTGATCCGAAAGACGACCGCCCCGCAAGACTTCCTCCAGACGCGTCATCCAAATCACCATTCTAGCCGTGGCCAGTAGCGACAGAAACACCATCCGCTTCACTCCAGAGTACGGGGGCGACACATTGTCCACAGCGTATGCGCGATCAATGAGCACAAGCTCCAGCGGCGCGATACGAGCAGTCAACTCGCCAACACGCGCCCACAACGGGCGAACGCGCGAACAATGGAAGAAGGCGTGCGCAGACGTCTCCTTAATTCCAAGGACGCAACGTTCACAATCTGGCAAATCCGCCAGGCCCATTGCGAAACGCTTGTCGTTGAGAGACAAACCATTCCGAGCCAATCGCCAGGTCAGAGAAAACTCAGAGTTGTTGAGCCAATCCGCACCTGGCGCCCAAGACCAATGAGAGCGATACTCCTCTCTCGACATGCCGAGCTTACTCCACAGTTCATCCTTCACGGCGCCCTCCACTAATCCCCGATAGAAGATTCTCCTAGGCCGTGAAAGGTCACTGGACCATGGAATGGCCCGAAGGGCCGGCAGACATTCGAGCAGGAATTTCGGCCGCCCCCAAGGCCTATTGCTAGTCCTTAGGAGCGGGGGAGTGATAGTGAGGCTAGGGAACATGTCCCTCACTACCCCCGCAAGCAACCGATCTTCCTCCAACGCGCGCCTGAGGAATGCCAACCTCGAAGCGAGCACGTGGCTCCTCAAGTGTGGCATCCCCAGACCCCCTTGACACGGACGGAGGCAACAGACTCCTTTGTCGACCATGTGTTTGCGTCCTCTCCACAGACAGGAGAATAGCAAACGCTCGAGCGCCTTCTCATGATCGTCACAAAGGGGAAGTACAGACAGCCGGTAAAGGATTCTGGGAAAGAGGTATGTATTACACACCTCCGCCAGACCCTTCACGGAGAGACTCCGTCGACGCCAAATCTCGACCGACGCGCCGACCTTTGCCTGTACTTCTGACCAGTTTTTCTCCAACTGTAAGTCCGGACCGAACCAAACTCCGAGGAGCTTGACCGGCCCGTCCGTCCAGTCGAAGGGCCCCGGGAGGGAAACACCCTTCCAGGCACCTAACCGCAAGCCGGACGACTTGTCGCGGTTAATACTGGCCCCTGTTACCTGTTCGTACCGTTCAAGCGCCTTCTGTACCGCCCTTATGTCCCTGCGGGAGGACACAAAGGTCGTTACGTCATCGGCGTACGCGGAAACCCTGGCTCGAGCTCCACCAGGGACAGCAATTCCACGCAGGACCGGACTGCACGTCTCGTCCCTTAGCCGGCGAAGGAGAGGCTCCAACGCCAGGACGTAAAGGAGAGGCGACAGTGGACAACCCTGTCGGACCGACCTAGACAGCGCGAAAGCGCTCGACAGCTTCCCGTTCACCTGTACCACAGCCTTGGGGGAGCGATACAGAAGGCTAATCCAGCGGCTGAAGTCGGGTTTGAATCCGGCGGCCTGCAGGACAGCAGCCAGGTAGCCATGGTCAATCCTATCAAATGCCTTGGACTGATCCAAATTGATCAGCGCGGCCTCTTCGTCGTCTTCTACACCCTCTACGATCGTGCGGAATCAAGTGCAGGTTGCTCTGAATTGTTCGTCCCTTCACAGAACAAGTCTGATCCGGTTCCAACAGAGACTCGGCAACTAGCTGCAAGCGATTCGTCAGGATCTTGGCCAAAATCTTTAACTCTGTGTTTAGCAGAGTTATGGGCCTGTAATCATCTAATCCCCGCCCAACCTTCTTGCCTTTTCCCAACAGCGTGATCACGCCCCTGGTGATCCGACCGGGGATGGACCCCTGCCGAAACCAGTGGTTGAACACGACAGTCAAGAGCGGGACAAAAAGGTGCGACATCCTCAAGTACAATTCATAGGGCAAACCATCCAAACCTGGCGACTTGCCACTGCCGGTCTTCTTCAAAGCCGCGTAGACTTCGTCCTCCGTAATCTCCCCTTCGCAGCTAGCCGCTTCAGCCGGCAAAAGCCGGGGAAAGTCAGCCAAATAGCTGCGAAACTCCTCGTCACGGAGACCAGGCTCCTTGGTAAACCGGTGTTCGAAATGCTGCCGGAACGCCTCGCACATGTCGTCGGTGGACCTAAGGAGATGTCCCTCCGGGTCGCGCACCTTCTCGAATGTACCGATCGCCGGCCCGACGAATTTCTTCCTTGCGCAGTTCTGCGCCCATGTTCACAGCTTCGGAAGACATCTTGCTTAACTTAGCTCTAATTACCTGGCCCATATAGCGCTCGCTAGTCGTGCGCCTCAGGGCCTCCCTGGCTAAGGCTATCTCTAGGGGATCCCCACCAGCCTCCGCCCGGGCGAAATTAGCACTAAGTGTCTTTGCCTCCGCAGCCTTATCTAGTTTGAGCCGCTGGCTATATTTGGTGGCGAAAGACCTAATGGAGTCCTTAAGGTTAACCCACCACTTATTCCCAATGACTCGCCCAATTAACGCCCGCTGAACTAGTCTTGTCAGCTGGTCACGAAAGTCCCGCCTGTCCAGTAAGGACTGATTGAACTTCCAATAACCAGCCAACCTAGGCCTAAAGTCTAACACCACACGGGCACAAACGAGTTTGTGGTCCGTGTAGCCTAGCCAGTGGAACGTTGGATATTCTAAGAAGTCTATGTCGGCCACTCTCACTAACATCCTATCCAGGTACGCAGATACCCGGGTAGAAGGCCAATTAAGCGCCCACGTCCACATACTCCCTTCCGGATGATCGACCCGGTATCTATCGACGAGACCAAATTCGTCGATCAGATCAACCAGGCTACGATCATCATTCCTCCCGCTAGCGCCCCTCCCTCTATCCCATTTGGGGGTTAGGATGGCATTCCAGTCCCCAACTAAGATTAGCCGTGTTGAATGCACCATAAAGGGCTCCAACAGCCGAAAGAAAGAGACACGCTCACCTTGCTTATTGGGCGCATAAACCACAATCAACCGGAACGATTTGCTTTTCACTGCAATATCGGCCACGATCAGCCGGCCCTCGGCACCGACATGGACAAGGTCAACCTTCGCGTCCAGGGTACGCTTGACCAGCAAAGAAACACCTCTGGCTTGCCGGCTCCCATATGCTGAATAGACGACAAAGTCGTTAGACAGCACACAAGAGTCGACTTCGCAAACAAAGTGAGTCTCTTGGATCGCGGCCACATCCACGCCGAAGGACAAGAGGTCACGAAGCAGGCGAGCCGCCTTACCCCGATCCCTCAGGCCCTTCGCATTCAAGCTGGCTATCTTAATAGACATCTTTTAGTTCTGAAAAGAAAAAACAAAGAAACATGCAACAAGGCTCTAATCGCATACGGGGTAGAAATCTCGGGCAGAGGGGACCCCGACGGACTGTCCTAGGGACCCTGTACCAATGTCGGACGTAATCCGTCCGTCTAGGACAATCCCGCCGACGTCGGTGGGATATGTTAGTTTTACCACCCTATATAAACTGGGGTGGAGTAAAACGGGGAACCTCCCCGAACAATTTTGCGACATTTTTCTTAATTCAGGAGTCTTTTCCCTGACCATACAAATATTTGGGAAGCTCCTTTGGGCTTCCGCAATGTGCTCCCAGACCCGCAGGTTGCCACCGGTATTTCTTATCAGGGTGATGACACCTGGTGCCTGGGAGAAGTTCTTTGGGTCCTCAGTGGATAACCCATCCACTGAGGTGAGCTTAAGGAGTGGTCTTAGCAGCCTACGACGCTGTGACGACCACCCCGAAGAAATGTCCTCCTTCACCTTCATCAGCGCCTCCCCACGCGGGAGGTCCATCTTCTTCTTCGCCTTACTGGGAGTGGGAATAGGAGCAGGGGAGGATGTGGGAGTTAAGGAACTGATTTTCCTAAGGGGGGTCAAAAAGGGGGTTGGGGACTGGGCAGCTTTACGCGGGGACGCGGGAAGGCTTCTCGCCTTATCCGCATAAGTAGTTCTTGCAGGCGACACCGGAGCTGAGGCACATTTTTCTCTGCTGGGCTTTTTTTCCCTGCTCCTACTTCTTCTGCGGGCCTTGGGAGTATCCTTTCGTTCTTCCGCCTCCTCCTCTCTCCCCCGCTTTAGGGAAGCCAATCTATCAACTTCCATTTGTTGCGGGGAAGGAGTCCTCTCCTTCCTTTGTTTGGGGGGAGACTTCTTAGGAGGCGACTCCTTCGGTTTCACCGGCGTCTTGGCAGGTGGTGGCACCTTCTCAGGGGACGGTGTTTTGGCCTTCTTTCTGCCCACCACCTGCCATTCGCCCTCCTTGTTGCCCACGGGAGCTTGCGTGGGTGAAGCTGTTTTTGGGCCTTCCTTTTCTTTTGCCGCTGGCTGCTGCTTAGTTGGTTGAGCTGGTTGGGTCTTTGGGGTCGGATTCTTGGACGGGCAGACCCTCGCGACATGGTCCGCCGCTCCGCAGACCCAACAGCACGGCTTCCTCTCTTCAACTATCACATAAATGACACGACCTCTGCAGGTGAGTGTGTTGGGAACTTTGGCTATCTTTTCCTTAGACATCGTCACCAGCAGGGTCATGTCTCCCGTAATGTATCCTGCCTTAGACCGTAGCGAGGAGACTCCGGCCACCTTTCCAAAGTTAGCAAAGAAGGCGCCAACGTGGTCCTCAGTAATGTCCATGGGGACGCCGTGTAGAGTGACCTTAACTTTCCGGGCACCCATGTATTCTGTATGGAGCTGGAGAGTTTTCGTCTCCAGCACCACACCAACCAGACGTTTCGCTTCGTCGGTCGTGACCAGCAGGACGTCCCACATGGCACTACTCTTCCTCGCTACGGCCCTAGCCTTGATCTTAAGTGCCCCAATTGCTTCTTCAAAAGTATCCCTCGGCACTGCAATTAATCTCTGGGACTTGATATCCTTAGTGATGAGAGTAATAGTTCTAGTTTGGATGTCCGCCAGTTCTCCGGGGACCGAGACCAGCTCGGTGCCTTTGATGTATTCAGCGTACTTTAACCTCATCCTCTCGTAGTACTCCTCATCCTTATTTATAGGTTTTCCCCCTGTCCAACCAGAAGTTGAAGGCTTGGGGGACCCGGGAGCTGATGGCACTCCTTCCGGCGTTGGTACTACTGCTGCTGCTACTCTAGGTACTGAAGGGGGATTATCCCGAGGCGGTAATGCCCAATCCCCCTCCTTTCCTCCCACCGAGGCCGTGGTGGGAGGAACGATCACATCTGGCCTATCGGAGGCCATTGCCTCCTAAGAGGCTAAGCGCGAGACACCTGCCTCCGGTGTTTCGCGTCCTTCGCAGGTCGCTACTTTACGCAGCCCAAGCTATAAACTTGGGTGGAGACCACAATGCCACACTTGACCAAAGTAATAGTAAGTATCACAGTGGAACAGATACTACACTTTGATCCTAACCAAACCGACCACGCAAACACAAAAAAGTCTGAGTAGGAAATGGGTGGTACATATTTATTACGTAAAATTACATAATTCTGGCACAAGGCCAACAAATGGGAGGGGGAACAAAAACTTGGGTTGGTCTTCCGTAACTATCTTATACCTAGCTAATCCGATTCACGACCCATACATACGTTACAATTTTCTCATTCACCATAAAAATTTGTCCATCAACACTCATACCTATCAAGCACCAAAATGCCGCAAAATCATACCGGGGACCTAAAAACGCCCCAAATGTACATAAAAATTTGTTTATTTACAATATTTACAATAGTGTACAAAAATAAATTTAAAACTTTATTCATGAAATGACATGATGGGGAGGGGGAATGAAGAAACAAAAATCCCCAAAACAAAAAACAATTTCAAATGAATATATATACACAATGTTAGTAAGACCCAAACACACCCACATAATTAAAGAGGCCACTGTATTCTGCCTTAAAAAAGGACAAAATCAAGCAGCTCTCTTTCTAAGGGGAATGGAGAAGCAGGGGGCAAAAATAAATTGGACTGGAGAATGTATAAGGCTGACCCAGCCGAGAGTGAAAACGGGTCAAAATAATACTTGGACAATGGGAATCTCGAACTGGATCATAACAAAAGCAATGGAGCCGGGAACAGGCCAGGACAAACACATTCACTCACATTAACTAGGCACAAAAAGAACTTCTACCTTAACCACGGGCGGGGTTCCAAAGGAATCCACCCCGATGCAACTAGCAGATCTAAAAGAGAAAATCAAGGCTAGCCCCGGTCACGCGAACCAGGCTCGCCGCATATACCCACCTTTCGCTGAACTCTGTCGGGTGCAGCCGTTTCCGTTCAGTTCTAATCTTCATTTTGAGCTGGTGCTCAAAATATCGGATTAGATCCTGATCCGAAAGACGACCTCCCCGCAAGACTTCCTCCAGACGCGTCATCCAAATCACCATTCTAGCCGTGGCCAGTAGCGACAGAAACACCATCCGCTTCACTCCAGAGTACGGGGGCGACACATTGTCCACAGCGTATGCGCGATCAATGAGCACAAGCTCCCGCGGCGCGATACGAGCAGTCAGCTCGCCGACACGCGCCCACAACGGGCGAACGCGCGAACAATGGAAGAAGGCGTGCGCAGACGTCTCCTTAATTCCAAGGACGCAACGTTCACAATCTGGCAAATCCGCCAGGCCCATTGCGAAACGCTTGTCGTTGAGAGACAAACCATTCCGAGCCAATCGCCAGGTCAGAGAAAACTCAGAGTTGTTGAGCCAATCCGCACCTGGCGCCCAAGACCAATGAGAGCGATACTCCTCTCTCGACATGCCGAGCTTACTCCACAGTTCATCCTTCACGGCGCCCTCCACTAATCCCCGATAGAAGATTCTCCTAGGCCGTGAAAGGTCACTGGACCATGGAATGGCCCGAAGGGCCGTCAGACATTCGAGCAGGAATTTCGGCCGCCCCCAAGGCCTATTGCTAGTCCTTAGGAGCGGGGGAGTGATAGTGAGGCTAGGGAACATGTCCCTCACTACCCCCGCAAGCAACCGATCTTCCTCCAACGCGCGCCTGAGGAATGCCAACCTCGAAGCGAGCACGTGGCTCCTCAAGTGTGGCATCCCCAGACCCCCTTGACACGGACGGAGGCAACAGACTCCTTTGTCGACCATGTGTTTGCGTCCTCTCCACAGACAGGAGAATAGCAAACGCTCGAGCGCCTTCTCATGATCGTCACAAAGGGGAAGTACAGACAGCCGGTAAAGGATTCTGGGAAAGAGGTATTTATTACACACCTCCGCCAGACCCTTCACGGAGAGACTCCGTCGACGCCAAATCTCGACCGACGCGCCGACCTTTGCCTGTACTTCTGACCAGTTTTTCTCCAACTGTAAGTCCGGACCGAACCAAACTCCGAGGAGCTTGACCGGCCCGTCCGTCCAGTCGAAGGGCCCCGGGAGGGAAACACCCTTCCAGGCACCTAACCGCAAGCCGGACGACTTGTCGCGGTTAATACTGGCCCCTGTTACCTGTTCGTACCGTTCAAGCGCCTTCTGTACCGCCCTTATGTCCCTGCGGGAGGACACAAAGGTCGTTACGTCATCGGCGTACGCGGAAACCCTGGCTCGAGCTCCACCAGGGACAGCAATTCCACGCAGGACCGGACTGCACGTCTCGTCCCTTAGCCGGCGAAGGAGAGGCTCCAACGCCAGGACGTAAAGGAGAGGCGACAGTGGACAACCCTGTCGGACCGACCTAGACAGCGCGAAAGCGCTCGACAGCTTCCCGTTCACCTGTACCACAGCCTTGGGGGAGCGATACAGAAGGCTAATCCAGCGGCTGAAGTCGGGTTTGAATCCGGCGGCCTGCAGGACAGCAGCCAGGTAGCCATGGTCAATCCTATCAAATGCCTTGGACTGATCCAAATTGATCAGCGCGGCCTCTTCGTCGTCTTCTACACCCTCTACGATCGTGCGGATCAAGTGCAGGTTGCTCTGAATTGTTCGTCCCTTCACAGAACAAGTCTGATCCGGTTCCAACAGAGACTCGGCAACTAGCTGCAAGCGATTCGTCAGGATCTTGGCCAAAATCTTTAACTCTGTGTTTAGCAGAGTTATGGGCCTGTAATCATCTAATCCCCGCCCAACCTTCTTGCCTTTTCCCAACAGCGTGATCACGCCCCTGGTGATCCGACCGGGGATGGACCCCTGCCGAAACCAGTGGTTGAACACGACAGTCAAGAGCGGGACAAAAAGGTGCGACATCCTCAAGTACAATTCATAGGGCAAACCATCCAAACCTGGCGACTTGCCACTGCCGGTCTTCTTCAAAGCCGCGTAGACTTCGTCCTCCGTAATCTCCCCTTCGCAGCTAGCCGCTTCAGCCGGCAAAAGCCGGGGAAAGTCAGCCAAATAGCTGCGAAACTCCTCGTCACGGAGACCAGGCTCCTTGGTAAACCGGTGTTCGAAATGCTGCCGGAACGCCTCGCACATGTCGTCAGTGGACCTAAGGAGATGCCCCTCCGGGTCGCGCACTTCTCGAATGTACCGATCGCCGGCCCGACGAATTTCTTCCTTGCGCAGTTCTGCGCCCATGTTCACAGCTTCGGAAGACATCTTGCTTAACTTAGCTCTAATTACCTGACCCATATAGCGCTCGCTAGTCGTGCGCCTCAGGGCCTCCCTGGCTAAGGCTATCTCTAGGAGATCCCCACCAGCCTCCGCCCGGGCGAAATTAGCACTAAGTGTCTTTGCCTCCGCAGCCTTATCTAGTTTGAGCCGCTGGCTATATTTGGTGGCGAAAGACCTAATGGAGTCCTTAAGGTTAACCCACCACTTATTCCCAATGACTCGCCCAATTAACGCCCGCTGAACTAGTTTTGTCAGCTGGTCACGAAAGTCCCGCCTGTCCAGTAAGGACTGATTGAACTTCCAATAACCAGCCAACCTAGGCCTAAAGTCTAACACCACACGGGCACAAACGAGTTTGTGGTCCGTGTAGCCTAGCCAGTGGAACGTTGGACATTCTAAGAAGTCTATGTCGGCCACTCTCACTAACATCCTATCCAGGTACGCAGATACCCGGGTAGAAGGCCAATTAAGCGCCCACGTCCACATACTCCCATCCGGATGATCGACCCGGTATCTATCGACGAGACCAAATTCGTCGATCAGATCAACCAGGCTACGATCATCATTCCTCCCGCTAGCGCCCCTCCCTCTATCCCATTTGGGGGTTAGGATGGCATTCCAGTCCCCAACTAAGATTAGCCGTGTTGAATGCACCATAAAGGGCTCCAACAGCCGAAAGAATGAGACACGCTCACCTTGCTTATTGGGCGCATAAACCGCAATCAACCGGAACGACTTGCTTTTCACTGCAATATCGGCCACGATCAGCCGGCCCTCGGCTTAGGAGCGGGGGAGTGATAGTGAGGCTAGGGAACATGTCCCTCACTACCCCCGCAAGCAACCGATCTTCCTCCAACGCGCGCCTGAGGAATGCCAACCTCGAAGCGAGCACGTGGCTCCTCAAGTGTGGCATCCCCAGACCCCCTTGACACGGACGGAGGCAACAGACTCCTTTGTCGACCATGTGTTTGCGTCCTCTCCACAGACAGGAGAATAGCAAACGCTCGAGCGCCTTCTCATGATCGTCACAAAGGGGAAGTACAGACAGCCGGTAAAGGATTCTGGGAAAGAGGTATGTATTACACACCTCCGCCAGACCCTTCACGGAGAGACTCCGTCGACGCCAAATCTCGACCGACGCGCCGACCTTTGCCTGTACTTCTGACCAGTTTTTCTCCAACTGTAAGTCCGGACCGAACCAAACTCCGAGGAGCTTGACCGGCCCGTCCGTCCAGTCGAAGGGCCCCGGGAGGGAAACACCCTTCCAGGCACCTAACCGCAAGCCGGACGACTTGTCGCGGTTAATTCTGGCCCCTGTTACCTGTTCGTACCGTTCAAGCGCCTTCTGTACCGCCCTTATGTCCCTGCGGGAGGACACAAAGGTCGTTACGTCATCGGCGTACGCGGAAACCCTGGCTCGAGCTCCACCAGGGACAGCAATTCCACGCAGGACCGGACTGCACGTCTCGTCCCTTAGCCGGCGAAGGAGAGGCTCCAACGCCAGGACGTAAAGGAGAGGCGACAGTGGACAACCCTGTCGGACCGACCTAGACAGCGCGAAAGCGCTCGACAGCTTCCCGTTCACCTGTACCACAGCCTTGGGGGAGCGATACAGAAGGCTAATCCAGCGGCTGAAGTCGGGTTTGAATCCGGCGGCCTGCAGGACAGCAGCCAGGTAGCCATGGTCAATCCTATCAAATGCCTTGGACTGATCCAAATTGATCAGCGCGGCCTCTTCGTCGTCTTCTACACCCTCTACGATCGTGCGGATCAAGTGCAGGTTGCTCTGAATTGTTCGTCCCTTCACAGAACAAGTCTGATCCGGTTCCAACAGAGACTCGGCAACTAGCTGCAAGCGATTCGTCAGGATCTTGGCCAAAATCTTTAACTCTGTGTTTAGCAGAGTTATGGGCCTGTAATCATCTAATCCCCGCCCAACCTTCTTGCCTTTTCCCAACAGCGTGATCACGCCCCTGGTGATCCGACCGGGGATGGACCCCTGCCGAAACCAGTGGTTGAACACGACAGTCAAGAGCGGGACAAAAAGGTGCGACATCCTCAAGTACAATTCATAGGGCAAACCATCCAAACCTGGCGACTTGCCACTGCCGGTCTTCTTCAAAGCCGCGTAGACTTCGTCCTCCGTAATCTCCCCTTCGCAGCTAGCCGCTTCAGCCGGCAAAAGCCGGGGAAAGTCAGCCAAATAGCTGCGAAACTCCTCGTCACGGAGACCAGGCTCCTTGGTAAACCGGTGTTCGAAATGCTGCCGGAACGCCTCGCACATGTCGTCAGTGGACCTAAGGAGATGCCCCTCCGGGTCGCGCACTTCTCGAATGTACCGATCGCCGGCCCGACGAATTTCTTCCTTGCGCAGTTCTGCGCCCATGTTCACAGCTTCGGAAGACATCTTGCTTAACTTAGCTCTAATTACCTGACCCATATAGCGCTCGCTAGTCGTGCGCCTCAGGGCCTCCCTGGCTAAGGCTATCTCTAGGAGATCCCCACCAGCCTCCGCCCGGGCGAAATTAGCACTAAGTGTCTTTGCCTCCGCAGCCTTATCTAGTTTGAGCCGCTGGCTATATTTGGTGGCGAAAGACCTAATGGAGTCCTTAAGGTTAACCCACCACTTATTCCCAATGACTCGCCCAATTAACGCCCGCTGAACTAGTTTTGTCAGCTGGTCACGAAAGTCCCGCCTGTCCAGTAAGGACTGATTGAACTTCCAATAACCAGCCAACCTAGGCCTAAAGTCTAACACCACACGGGCACAAACGAGTTTGTGGTCCGTGTAGCCTAGCCAGTGGAACGTTGGATATTCTAAGAAGTCTATGTCGGCCACTCTCACTAACATCCTATCCAGGTACGCAGATACCCGGGTAGAAGGCCAATTAAGCGCCCACGTCCACATACTCCCTTCCGGATGATCGACCCGGTATCTATCGACGAGACCAAATTCGTCGATCAGATCAACCAGGCTACGATCATCATTCCTCCCGCTAGCGCCCCTCCCTCTATCCCATTTGGGGGTTAGGATGGCATTCCAGTCCCCAACTAAGATTAGCCGTGTTGAATGCACCATAAAGGGCTCCAACAGCCGAAAGAATGAGACACGCTCACCTTGCTTATTGGGCGCATAAACCGCAATCAACCGGAACGACTTGCTTTTCACTGCAATATCGGCCACGATCAGCCGGCCCTCGGCACCGACATGGACAAGGTCAACCTTCGCGTCCAGGGTACGCTTGACCAGCAAAGAAACACCTCTGGCTTGCCGGCTCCCATATGCTGAATAGACGACAAAGTCGTTAGACAGCACACAAGAGTCGACTTCGCAAACAAAGTGAGTCTCTTGGATCGCGGCCACATCCACGCCGAAGGACAAGAGGTCACGAAGCAGGCGAGCCGCCTTACTCCGATCCCTCAGGCCCTTCGCATTCAAGCTGGCTATCTTAATAGACATCTTTTAAACCTGAAACAGAAAAAAGAAAAAACAGGCAACAAAGGCTCTCTAATTGCATACGGGACGGAAATCTTTGGCAGTTAGGACCCCGACGGACTGTCCTAGGGAACCCGTTCCTACGTCGGACGTAATCCGTCCGTCTAGGACAATGCCGCCGACGTCCGTGGGATACATTAGTTTTACCACCCTATATAAACTGGGGTGGAGCAAAACAGGGAACCTCCCCGAACAATTTTTGGACATTTTCCTTAGTTCAGCTGAACTCTCGATACACATCCTTAATTTAGGATAACACTTTTTCGCTTCTGCGATGTGGTCCCAGACCCGCAGGTTACCCCCGGTGTTCCGTACGAGGGTAATTACTCCTGGGGCCTGGGAAAACTTATTGGGGTCCTCCGTCGATAGACCATCCACAGAGGTCATCTTCAGCAGTGGCTTGAGCAATTTTCGTCTTTGCGATGACCACTCTGCAGAGACGTCCTCTTCCACCTTCAATAGCGCTTCCCCTCTGGGCAGGGCTTTTTTCTTTTTTGCCCGAGTGGGAGTGGACATGGGAGAAGGGGAGGGAGTGGGGGTTAAAGCAACTGGTCTTAGGGGGGTCAATTTAAAGGTAGGGGACTGGGAAGCCTTCAGCGGGGACGAGGGGAGGCTCCTTGCCTTTTGCGCGTACGTCTGCCTCTCCGGCGAGACAGGAAGCGAGGAGCACCTGTGTGATGTTGAACTCCTTTCTCTGCTCTTTCGCCGATTTTTGGAGATCTCTTGCTGCTCCTCTTCGTCCTCCCGGCTGCGTTTTAACGACCCCGATCTTTGTGTTTCCATCGGTTCTTCCTTATCCTTCGGGCCCTCATTTTGGGAGGTTTTTTTGCCTTCCCCTGCTTGGTAGCGGCCTTGGGTGATGAAGTCTCCCTTGACTCCGAAGGCTCCTGAGGTGGTGAGGGCATTTTGGTCGGAGACGGCGATTTCTCCGCTGGCACCTTCGCCTTCTTTTTCTTTCCGACAGTCTGCCACTCATTCACCTTATCCGGAACTGCCTCCTTCGACACTTCTGGTTGCTTTACAACCGGTTTCTCCTGCTGCTGCTTTGCCGGCTGGGTCCCTGTGGCCGGATCCTTTTTCGGGCACGCCTTGGCGACGTGATTGGAATCGCCACAAACCCAGCAGAAGGGCTTTCTTCCCTCGACGATCACATAAATTGACCTTCCCCTGCAGGTGATAATGTTGGGGATATTGCCAATCTTCTTTTGCTCGACCGTCACCTGCAGGATGACATCACCAGTCAGAAAGCCCTGCTTCGAAGTGAGTGCCTTCACCTCCTCGACCTTGCCAAATTGTGTGAAGAACACCCCAACGTGGTCCAATGAAATCTCCATGGGCACGCCGTGAAGAGTGATCTTTGATCTACGCATGCCCATATATTCCGTGTCCAGGCGCAACGTCTTTGTTTCCCAAATGGAACCAGCCAGCTTTCTCGCTTCCTCCGCAGAGTCCAGCAAAACATCCCATACGGTGTGGCTGCGCCTAGCCACCATCCTACCGTTAATTTTCAGGGCCACAATGGCCTCCTCCACCACGTCCCTGCTGACCCCGATCAGTTTGCGGCTTTTCGGATCCCTGGTCAGCAGGGATAGGATCCTGGGCTCAATGACACTGAGCGTCTCGGGAACCGAGAGAATCTCCGTTCCTGTCACAAATTTGGCGTATTTATCCTTAAGGGACTCATAATACGCAGAATCCCTTCGCACTTTCCGGATGGTCTCCCCGGTCCACGCCTTGCCAGGGGTAACCGTTGCTGCTAGACACCGCTGCCCATCTTCCTTCGACGTTGAGGGCACCGGAGATGCAGGAGCTGCTGGTAGGGTTGCTACTCCTGGTCCTTTTTCCAAGGAGAGGGGTGAGGCAGGCAACCGCCAATCCCCCCTCCTTTCCTCCCACCGAGGCCGTGGTGGGAGGAACGATCACATCTGGCCTATCGGAGGCCATTGCCTCCTAAGAGGCTAAGCGCGAGACACCTGCCTCCGGTGTTTCGCGTCCTTCGCAGGTCGCTACTTTACGCAGCCCAAGCTATAAACTTGACCAAAGTAATAGTAAGTATCACAGTGGAACAGATACTACACTTTGATCCTAACCAAACCGACCACGCAAACACAAAAAAGTCTGAGTAGGAAATGGGTGGTACTTATTTATTCATGTACTTTAATACATAAATTCTGGCACAAGGCCAACAAATGGGAGGGGGAACAAAAACTTGGGTTGGTCTTCCGTAACTATCTTATACCTAGCTAATCAGATTCACGACCCATACATACGTTACAATTTTCTCATTCACCATAAAAAATTGTCCATCAACACTCATACCTATCAAGCACCAAAATACCGCAAAATCATACCGGGGACCTAAAAAACACCCCAAATGTACATAAAAATTTCTGATTTTTACAATATATACAATAGTGTACAAAAATAAATTTAAAACTTTATTCATGAAATGACATGATGGGGAGGGGGAATGAAGAAACAAAAAACCCCAAAACAAAAAACAATTTCAAATGAATATATATACACAATGTTAGTAAGACCCAAACACACCCACATAATTAAAGAGGCCACTGTATTCTGCCATAAAAAGACAAAATCAAGCAGCTCTCTTTCTAAGGGGAATGGAGAAGCAGGGGCAAAAATAAATTGGACTGGAGAATGTATAAGGCTGACCCAGCCGAGAGTGAAAACGGGACAAAATAATACTTGGACAATGGGAATCTCGGACTGGATCATAACAAAAGCAATGGAGCCGGGAACAGGCCAGGACAAACACATCCACTCACATTAACTAGGCACAAAAAGAACTTCTACCTTAACCACGGGCGGGGTTCCAAAGGAATCCACCCCGATGCAACTAGCAGATCTAAAAGAGAAAATCAAGGCTAGCCCCGGTCACGCGAACCAGGCTCGCCGCATATACCCACCTTTCGCTGAACTCTGTCGGGTGCAGCCGTTTTCGTTCAGTTCTAATCTTAATTTTGAGCTGGTGCTCAAAATATCGGATTAGATCCTGATCCGAAAGACGACCTCCCCGCAAGACTTCCTCCAGACGCGTCATCCAAATCACCATTCTAGCCGTGGCCAGTAGCGACAGAAACACCATCCGCTTCACTCCAGAGTACGGGGGCGACACATTGTCCACAGCGTATGCGCGATCAATGAGCACAAGCTCCCGCGGCGCGATACGAGCAGTCAACTCGCCGACACGCGCCCACAACGGGCGAACGCGCGAACAATGGAAGAAGGCGTGCGCAGACGTCTCCTTAATTCCAAGGACGCAACGTTCACAATCTGGCAAATCCGCCAGGCCCATTGCGAAACGCTTGTCATTGAGAGACAAACCATTCCGAGCCAATCGCCAGGTCAGAGAAAACTCAGAGTTGTTGAGCCAATCCGCACCTGGCGCCCAAGACCAATGAGAGCGATACTCCTCTCTCGACATGCCGAGCTTACTCCACAGTTCATCCTTCACGGCGCCCTCCACTAATCCCCGATAGAAGATTCTCCTAGGCCGTGAAAGGTCACTGGACCATGGAATGGCCCGAAGGGCCGTCAGACATTCGAGCAGGAATTTCGGCCGCCCCCAAGGCCTATTGCTAGTCCTTAGGAGCGGGGGAGTGATAGTGAGGCTAGGGAACATGTCCCTCACTACCCCCGCAAGCAACCGATCTTCCTCCAACGCGCGCCTGAGGAATGCCAACCTCGAAGCGAGCACGTGGCTCCTCAAGTGTGGCATCCCCAGACCCCCTTGACACGGACGGAGGCAACAGACTCCTTTGTCGACCATGTGTTTGCGTCCTCTCCAAAGACAGGAGAATAGCAAACGCTCGAGCGCCTTCTCATGATCGTCACAAAGGGGAAGTACAGACAGCCGGTAAAGGATTCTGGGAAAGAGGTATGTATTACACACCTCCGCCAGACCCTTCACGGAGAGACTCCGTCGACGCCAAATCTCGACCGACGCGCCGACCTTTGCCTGTACTTCTGACCAGTTTTTCTCCAACTGTAAGTCCGGACCGAACCAAACTCCGAGGAGCTTGACCGGCCCGTCCGTCCAGTCGAAGGGCCCCGGGAGGGAAACACCCTTCCAGGCACCTAACCGCAAGCCGGACGACTTGTCGCGGTTAATTCTGGCCCCTGTTACCTGTTCGTACCGTTCAAGCGCCTTCTGTACCGCCCTTATGTCCCTGCGGGAGGACACAAAGGTCGTTACGTCATCGGCGTACGCGGAAACCCTGGCTCGAGCTCCACCAGGGACCTTGATTCCACGCAGGACCGGACTGCACGTCTCGTCCCTTAGCCGGCGAAGGAGGGGCTCCAACGCCAGGACGTAAAGGAGAGGCGACAGTGGACAACCCTGTCGGACCGACCTAGACAGCGCGAAAGCGCTCGACAGCTTCCCGTTCACCTGTACCACAGCCTTGGGGGAGCGATACAGAAGGCTAATCCAGCGGCTGAAGTCGGGTTTGAATCCGGCGGCCTGCAAGGACAGCAGCCAGGTAGCCATGGTCAATCCTATCAAATGCCTTGGACTGATCCAAATTGATCAGCGCGGCCTCTTCGTCGTCTTCTACACCCTCTACGATCGTGCGGATCAAGTGCAGGTTGCTCTGAATTGTTCGTCCCTTCACAGAACAAGTCTGATCCGGTTCCAACAGAGACTCGGCAACTAGCTGCAAGCGATTCGTCAGGATCTTGGCCAAAATCTTTAACTCTGTGTTTAGCAGAGTTATGGGCCTGTAATCATCTAATCCCCGCCCAACCTTCTTGCCTTTTCCCAACAGCGTGATCACGCCCCTGGTGATCCGACCGGGGATGGACCCCTGCCGAAACCAGTGGTTGAACACGACAGTCAAGAGCGGGACAAAAAGGTGCGACATCCTCAAGTACAATTCATAGGGCAAACCATCCAAACCTGGCGACTTGCCACTGCCGGTCTTCTTCAAAGCCGCGTAGACTTCGTCCTCCGTAATCTCCCCTTCGCAGCTAGCCGCTTCAGCCGGCAAAAGCCGGGGAAAGTCAGCCAAATAGCTGCGAAACTCCTCGTCACGGAGACCAGGCTCCTTGGTAAACCGGTGTTCGAAATGCTGCCGGAACGCCTCGCACATGTCGTCAGTGGACCGAAGGAGATGCCCCTCCGGGTCGCGCACCTCTCGAATGTACCGATCGCCGGCCCGACGAATTTCTTCCTTGCGCAGTTCTGCGCCCATGTTCACAGCTTCGGAAGACATCTTGCTTAACTTAGCCCTAATTACCTGACCCATATAGCGCTCGCTAGTCGTGCGCCTCAGGGCCTCCCTGGCTAAGGCTATCTCTAGGGGATCCCCACCAGCCTCCGCCCGGGCGAAATTAGCACTAAGTGTCTTTGCCTCCGCAGCCTTATCTAGTTTGAGCCGCTGGCTATATTTGGTGGCGAAAGACCTAATGGAGTCCTTAAGGTTAACCCACCACTTATTCCCAATGACTCGCCCAATTAACGCCCGCTGAACTAGTTTTGTCAGCTGGTCACGAAAGTCCCGCCTGTCCAGTAAGGACTGATTGAACTTCCAATAACCAGCCAACCTAGGCCTAAAGTCTAACACCACACGGGCACAAACGAGTTTGTGGTCCGTGTAGCCTAGCCAGTGGAACGTTGGACATTCTAGAAGTCTATGTCGGCCACTCTCACTAACATCCTATCCAGGTACGCAGATACCCGGGTAGAAGGCCAATTAAGCGCCCACGTCCACATACTCCCATCCGGATGATCGACCCGGTATCTATCGACGAGACCAAATTCGTCGATCAGATCAACCAGGCTGCGATCATCATTCCTCCCGCTAGCGCCCCTCCCTCTATCCCATTTGGGGGTTAGGATGGCATTCCAGTCCCCAACTAAGATTAGCCGTGTTGAATGCACCATAAAGGGCTCCAACAGCCGAAAGAAAGAGACACGCTCACCTTGCTTATTGGGCGCATAAACCACAATCAGCCGGAACAATTTGCTTTTCACTGCAATATCGGCCACGATCAGCCGGCCCTCGGCACCGACATGGACAAGGTCAACCCTTCGCGTCCAGGGTACGCTTGACCAGCAAAGAAACACCTCTGGCTTGCCGGCTCCCATATGCTGAATAGACGACAAAGTCGTTAGACAGCACACAAGAGTCGACTTCGCAAACAAAGTGAGTCTCTTGGATCGCGGCCACATCCACGCCGAAGGACAAGAGGTCACGAAGCAGGCGAGCCGCCTTACCCCGATCCCTCAGGCCCTTCGCATTCAAGCTGGCTATCTTAATAGACATCTTTTAGTTCTGAAAAAGAAAAAACAAAGAACATGCAACAAAGGCACTAGTCGCATACGGGGTAGAAATCTCGGGCAGAGGGGACCCCGACGGACTGTCCTAGGGACCCTGTTCCTACATCGGACGTAATCCGTCCGTCTAGGACAATTCCCGCCGACGTCCGTAGGGTAGTTTAGTTTTACCACCCTATATAAACTGGGGTGGAGCAAAACTGGGAACCGCCCCGCACAATTTTTGCTCATTTTTTTTAGGTCCGGAGTGTTCTCCTTGACCATACAAATATTGGAAAAATGTTTTTTTGCCATTGGAAATGTGGTCCCAGACCCTCAGGTTGCCACCAGTATTCCTTATTAGGGTAATGACACCTGGGGCCTGGGGAAAGTTTCTCGGATCTTCTGTTGACATACCGTTGACCTTCTCCAGCCTCAACAAAGGCTTTAATAATTTGCGCCTTTGAGAAGACCATCCCGCCGCAATGTCCGGGTTCACTTTCAGAAGCTCATCCCCCTGGGGAAGGCCCTTTTTCTTTTTGTCCCGAGCGGGAGTGGGTACAGGAGAAGGGGAAGGGGTGGGAGTTGGTGAACGCGGCCTCAAGGGGGTCAACTTGAAGGTCGGGGCCTGGGAAGCTTTTCGCGGGGAAGAGGGAAGGCTTCTCGCTTTTTCCGCGTATGAAGTCCTGGCCGGAGAAACCGGCAGCGAAACACACTTAGTTGACTTCGAGCTCCTCTCTCTGCTTCTCTCCCTGCTCCGGCTCCTTCTGCGACTCTTCGTCGTCTCGTGCTGCTCCTCCTCCACGAACTCCCTTCCGCGCTTTAGGGAGCCTGACCGCTCGGTGTCCATCTTCTCTGGTTTAGAAGGAGATTTATTTCGTTTCTCCTTTGGGGAGGGCGAAACTTCCACCGTCGGCTCCTTGACTTTTGGCGGAGCTTTGGCGGGAGTTTTGGCGGGCGCCTTGACAGGTGATGGCGCCTTCCCTGGTGAAGGCGTTTTTGCCTTTTTCCTTGCCACCACCTGCCACTCGCCCTCCTTATTCGCTACTGGTGCAGGTTGGAAGGTGCTGAAGGTACTGAAGATGGAGGTGCCGGCTTTTCCTTTTCCGCCTGCTGCTTGGAAGCCTGGGTGCCGGGGGCCGGCTTCTTATTCGTGCACGTCTTGGCCACGTGGTCCGCCGCCCCGCACACCCAACAGCAAGGCTTCCGGCCCTCAACGATCACAAATATGACCCTCTTTCGACACGTTAACACGTTGGGGATATCTTCCACCGCCTTTTTTGACAGTGTGACCTGCAGGGACATGTCCCCTGTCAGGTATCCGGCTTTTGATCTTGCCGAGGAGACCTCGGCCAACCCTTTCCATACTTTGCGAAGAATGCACCCACATGGTCTTCGGTGATATCCATGGGGACACCATGCAAGGTTATCTTCAGCTTGCGTGTCCCCATGTACTCCGTTAACAGGATCATTTTGTCAGTCTCCAGGGTGACTCCGGCAAGCTGTTTGGCCTCCTCGGCCGTTCCAAGCAAGACATCCCAAGATGCGTTACTCCTCCTGGCCACGGCTTTTGCTCTAATGTTGAGCACCTTGATGGCCTCCTCCACGTTTTCTCGGCTAACTCCAACGACCTTCTTGGACTTGGGATCCTTAGTAATTAGCGTTATAATACGCGCCTCAATGTCCGCCAGTTCATCCGGCACCGACACCAATTCCGTGCCCTTGATGTATTTCTCATATTTTTCCTTCAATTTGTCATAATATTCTTCTCCTTTTTTCTCCAGGACCTTTCCTTTCTTCCACCCCGAGGTTGAAGGTTTCGGGGAACCAGGAGCTGCTGCTGTCGGTACCGGTAATGGTCCGGTTCCCGTTGCTGGTCCTTGTAAAGCTGCTGATGCTGGTATGGAGGGTGACTCCCGTGGCGGCAATTGCCAGTCACCCTCCTTTCCTCCCACCGAGGCCGTGGTGGGAGGAACGACTTCATCCGGCCCATCTGTGGCCATTGCCACAAAGTGGCCGAACACCGGATCACTGCTTCCCGGTGTTTCGCGTTAAAAACGCTACTTTTACGCTGGCCCGAGCTATAAACTCGGGCTGGAAAGCAGAAAATCCAAGAAGCAAAGAACTAACAGATATCACGGAGGAACAAATGTTATCCTTTGTTCTTACAACCATAAACCACACAACAAAAAGCCGGGTGGGAAATGGGTGGTACTTATTTATTTGTCAAAAAGTACAAATTCTGGCACAAGGCCAACAAATGGGAGGGAGAACAAAAACTTGGGTTGGTCTTCCGTAACTATCTTATACCTAGCTAATCCGATTCACGACCCATACATACGTTACAATTTTCTCATTCACCATAAAAATTTGTCCATCAACACTCATACCTTATCAAGCACCAAAATACCGCAAGAACATACCAGGGACCTAAAACCGCCCCAAATGTACATAAAAATTTGTGTTTTTATTTACAATATTTACAGTAGTGTACAAAAATAAATTTAAAACTTTATTCATGAAATGACATGATGGGGAGGGGGAAATGAAGAAACAAAAATCCCCAAAACAAAAACAATTTCAAATGAATATATATACACAATGTTAGTAAGACCCAAACACACCCACATAATTAAAGAGGCCACTGTATTCTGCCTTAAAAAAGGAACAAAATCAAGCAGCTCTCTTTCTAAGGGGAATGGAGAAGCAGGGAACAAAAATAAATTGGACTGGAGAATATATAAGGCTGACCCAGCCGAGAATGAAAACGGGACAAAATAACAATGGACAATGGGAATCTCGAACTGGATCATAACAAAAGCAATGGAGCCGGGAACAGGCCGGGACAAACACATTCACTCACATTAACTAGGCACCAAAAAAGACTTCTTACCTTAACCACGTGAGGGGTTCCAAAGGAATCCACCCCGATGCAACTAGCAGATCTAAAAGAGAAAATCAAGGCTAGCCCCGGTCACGCGAACCAGGCTCGCCTGCATATACCCACCTTTCGCTGAACTCTGTCGGGTGCAGCCGTTTCCGTTCAGTTCTAATCTTCATTTTGAGCTGGTGCTCAAAATATCGGATTAGATCCTGATCCGAAAGACGACCTCCCCGCAAGACTTCCTCCAGACGCGTCATCCAAATCACCATTCTAGCCGTGGCCAGTAGCGACAGAAACACCATCCGCTTCACTCCAGAGTACGGGGGCGACACATTGTCCACAGCGTATGCGCGATCAATGAGCACAAGCTCCCGCGGCGCGATACGAGCAGTCAACTCGCCAACACGCGCCCACAACGGGCGAACGCGCGAACAATGGAAGAAGGCGTGCGCAGACGTCTCCTTAATTCCAAGGACGCAACGTTCACAATCTGGCAAATCCGCCAGGCCCATTGCGAAACGCTTGTCGTTGAGAGACAAACCATTCCGAGCCAATCGCTAGGTCAGAGAAAACTCAGAGTTGTTGAGCCAATCCGCACCTGGCGCCCAAGACCAATGAGAGCGATACTCCTCTCTCGACATGCCGAGCTTACTCCACAGTTCATCCTTCACGGCGCCCTCCACTAATCCCCGATAGAAGATTCTCCTAGGCCGTGAAAGGTCACTGGACCATGGAATGGCCCGAAGGGCCGTCAGACATTCGAGCAGGAATTTCGGCCGCCCCCAAGGCCTATTGCTAGTCCTTAGGAGCGGGGGAGTGATAGTGAGGCTAGGGAACATGTCCCTCACTACCCCCGCAAGCAACCGATCTTCCTCCAACGCGCGCCTGAGGAATGCCAACCTCGAAGCGAGCACGTGGCTCCTCAAGTGTGGCATCCCCAGACCCCCTTGACACGGACGTAGGCAACAGACTCCTTTGTCGACCATCTGTTTGCGTCCTCTCCAAAGACAGGAGAATAGCAAACGCTCGAGCGCCTTCTCATGATCGTCACAAAGGGGAAGTACAGACAGCCGGTAAAGGATTCTGGGAAAGAGGTATGTATTACACACCTCCGCCAGACCCTTCACGGAGAGACTCCGTCGACGCCAAATCTCGACCGACGCGCCGACCTTTGCCTGTACTTCTGACCAGTTTTTCTCCAACTGTAAGTCCGGACCGAACCAAACTCCGAGGAGCTTGACCGGCCCGTCCGTCCAGTCGAAGGGCCCCGGGAGGGAAACACCCTTCCAGGCACCTAACCGCAAGCCGGACGACTTGTCGCGGTTAATTCTGGCCCCCGCTACCTGTTCGTACCGTTCAAGCGCCTTCTGTACCGCCCTTATGTCCCTGCGGGAGGACACAAAGGTCGTTACGTCATCGGCGTACGCGGAAACCCTGGCTCGAGCTCCACCAGGGACAGCAATTCCACGCAGGACCGGACTGCACGTCTCGTCCCTTAGCCGGCGAAGGAGGGGCTCCAACGCCAGGACGTAAAGGAGAGGCGACAGTGGACAACCCTGTCGGACCGACCTAGACAGCGCGAAAGCGCTCGACAGCTTCCCGTTCACCTGTACCACAGCCTTGGGGGAGCGATACAGAAGGCTAATCCAGCGGCTGAAGTCGGGTTTGAATCCGGCGGCCTGCAGGACAGCAGCCAGGTAGCCATGGTCAATCCTATCAAATGCCTTGGACTGATCCAAATTGATCAGCGCGGCCTCTTCGTCGTCTTCTACACCCTCTACGATCGTGCGGAATCAAGTGCAGGTTGCTCTGAATTGTTCGTCCCTTCACAGAACAAGTCTGATCCGGTTCCAACAGAGACTCGGCAACTAGCTGCAAGCGATTCGTCAGGATCTTGGCCAAAATCTTTAACTCTGTGTTTAGCAGAGTTATGGGCCTGTAATCATCTAATCCCCGCCCAACCTTCTTGCCTTTTCCCAACAGCGTGATCACGCCCCTGGTGATCCGACCGGGGATGGACCCCTGCCGAAACCAGTGGTTGAACACGACAGTCAAGAGCGGGACAAAAAGGTGCGACATCCTCAAGTACAATTCATAGGGCAAACCATCCAAACCTGGCGACTTGCCACTGCCGGTCTTCTTCAAAGCCGCGTAGACTTCGTCCTCCGTAATCTCCCCTTCGCAGCTAGCCGCTTCAGCCGGCAAAAGCCGGGGAAAGTCAGCCAAATAGCTGCGAAACTCCTCGTCACGGAGACCAGGCTCCTTGGTAAACCGGTGTTCGAAATGCTGCCGGAACGCCTCGCACATGTCGTCAGTGGACCGAAGGAGATGCCCCTCCGGGTCGCGCACCTCTCGAATGTACCGATCGCCGGCCCGACGAATTTCTTCCTTGCGCAGTTCTGCGCCCATGTTCACAGCTTCGGAAGACATCTTGCTTAACTTAGCTCTAATTACCTGGCCCATATAGCGCTCGCTAGTCGTGCGCCTCAGGGCCTCCCTGGCTAAGGCTATCTCGAGGGGATCCCCACCAGCCTCCGCCCGGGCGAAATTAGCACTAAGTGTCTTTGCCTCCGCAGCCTTATCTAGTTTGAGCCGTTGGCTATATTTGGTGGCGAAAGACCTAATGGAGTCCTTAAGGTTAACCCACCACTTATTCCCAATGACTCGCCCAATTAACGCCCGCTGAACTAGTTTTGTCAGCTGGTCACGAAAGTCCCGCCTGTCCAGTAAGGACTGATTGAACTTCCAATAACCAGCCAACCTAGGCCTAACGTCTAACACCACACGGGCACAAACGAGTTTGTGGTCCGTGTAGCCTAGCCAGTGGAACGTTGGACATTCTAAGAAGTCTATGTCGGCCACTCTCACTAACATCCTATCCAGGTACGCAGATACCCGGGTAGAAGGCCAATTAAGCGCCCACGTCCACATACTCCCATCCGGATGATCGACCCGGTATCTATCGACGAGACCAAATTCGTCGATCAGATCAACCAGGCTACGATCATCATTCCTCCCGCTAGCGCCCCTCCCTCTATCCCATTTGGGGGTTAGGATGGCATTCCAGTCCCCAACTAAGATTAGCCGTGTTGAATGCACCATAAAGGGCTCCAACAGCCGAAAGAAAGAGACACGCTCACCTTGCTTATTGGGCGCATAAACCGCAATCAGCCGGAACAATTTGCTTTTCACTGCAATATCGGCCACGATCAGCCGGCCCTCGGCACCGACATGGACAAGGTCAACCTTCGCGTCCAGGGTACGCTTGACCAGCAAAGAAACACCTCTGGCTTGCCGGCTCCCATATGCTGAATAGACGACAAAGTCGTTAGACAGCACACACGAGTCGACTTCGCAAACAAAGTGAGTCTCTTGGATCGCGGCCACATCCACGCCGAAGGACAAGAGGTCACGAAGCAGGCGAGCCGCCTTACCCCGATCCCTCAGGCCCTTCGCATTTAAACTGGCTATCTTGATAGACATCCTTTAAACCTGAAAAAGAAAAAGAAAAACAGGCAACAAAGGCTCTCTAATTGCATACGGGACGGAAATCTTTAGCAGAAAGGACCCCGACGGACTGTCCTAGGGAACCCGTTCCTACATCGGACGTAATCCGCCCGTCTAGGACAATCCCGCCGACGTCCGTGGGGTAAGTTAGTTTTACCACCCTATACAGACAGGGGTGGAGTAAAACAGGGAACCTCCCCGCACAATTCTTAGACATTTTTTTGAGTTCAGGAGTATTCTCCTGAACCATTCTCAGCTTTGGATACAGTCTTTTAACTTCACTGATGTGGTCCCAGACCCGCAGGTTACCCCCGGTGTTTCTCACGAGGGTAATTACTCCTGGGGCCTGGGAAAAGTTCCTGGGGTCATCCGTGGACAAATTGTCAACAGAGGTTAACCTCAGTAGCGGCTTCAATAATTTCCGCCTTTGTGACGACCACTCTGCGGTTAAGTCCTCCGGAATTTTCATAAGCTCTTCCCCCCGGGGCAGGGCTTTTTTCTTTTTTGCCCGAGCGGGAGTGGGCATAGGAGAAGGGGTGGGAGTGGGGGTTAAAATCACATGTTTTAAGGGGGTCAATTTGAAGGTTGGGGACTGGGAAGCTTTCCGCGGGGACGAGGGAAGGCTCCTTGCTTTATCAGCGTAAGAACGTCTCTCCGGAGATACCGGCAGTGATGAACATTTTGCAGGAATTTTTTTTTCCCTGCTTCTGCTTCTTCTTCGACTCTTGCTGGCTTCGTGGCGTTCCTCCTCCTCTTCCCTACCACGCTTCAGGGACGCTGATCTTTCCGTCTCCATGTCTTCCTCTACCACTTCCGGTTTTGGGGGGGATTTCTTCCCCTTCCCCTGTTTGGAGGGCGATTTTTCCACTGTCGGCTCTTTTGGCTTTGAAGGAGCCTTGGCAGGTGACGGCACCTTCGAAGGAGAAGGCGTTTTGGTCTTCTTCCTCGCCACCACCTGCCAATCGCCCTCCTTGTTCGCTCCTAGAGCTGGTGTTGGTGGCGCTGGTGCTGGTGTTGGTGACGCTGCTTCCTTTCCTCCTGTGGGTTTGTCCTGCTGCTTGGTTGGTTGGGTCTTCGGGGCCGGATTCTTTGTCGGGCACGCCTTGGCGACGTGCTCCGCCGCCCCACAGACCCAACAGCAAGGTTTCCTGCCCTCAACGATGACAAAAATGGCTCGTTTCCTGCAGGTGAGGATGTTTGGAATTTCTTCAATTTGCTTCTTGGAAAGGGTCATCTGCAGGGTCATGTCACCGTTCAGGAAACCCGCCTTAGAACGGCCCGAAGAGACCTCGGCAACCTTCCCAAATCTCGCGAAAAAGGCGCCGACGTGGTCCTCGGAGATATCCATGGGGACGCCGTGCAGTGTTACCTTTAACTTCCGCATCCCCATGTACTCTGTCAGGAACATGAGATTCTTGGTCTCCAGGACCACTCCAGTCAACTTCTTGGCCTCTTCGGGCGTGCCCAGCAGGACATCCCACGTTGCATTGCTCCTCCTCGCCACTGCCTTCGCTCTAATGTTCAGGGCCTGGATGGCCTCTTCCAAGCTATCCCTGTTGACCCCCACAACCTTTTGTGTTTTGCGGTCTTTGGAGATGAGGGATATTATCCTTGCTTCGACATCTGCCAACTTCTCTGGCACCGATAATAGCTCCGTGCCAGAAATGTAGCTTGCATATTTTTCCTTCAGGCTGTCATAATACTCCTCCCCCTTTATTTGCACCTTTCCTCCTTTCCAGCCAGAGGTAGAAGGTTTGGGGGAGGCTGGCACTGCCGCTGGTACCGGTCCGGGTCCTTCTGCTGGTACTTCTACGGAGGGTGACTCCCGTGGCGGTAATTGCCAGTCACCCTCCTTTCCTCCCACCGACGCCGTGGTGGGGGGAACGACTTCCACCGGCCCATCTGTGGCCATTGCCACAAAGTGGCCGAACACCGGACAACTGTTTTTCCGGTGTTTCGCGCGAGAAACGCTACTTTACCGTGGCCCGAGCTATAAACTCGGGCTGGAAAACCAGATTGTCAAGAAACAAGGAACTAACAAATATCACTGCGGAACAAATGTCAAACCTTGTTCTTATAACCATTCACCACACAACAAAAAATTGAGGCGGGGGAATGGGTGGTAAATTTCAATGCCTCTAAAAAAACGAAGCTGTTATCAACTAACCACCATAGACAATCGCATCTACCTCCCATTAGCATGGGACAGGCTAGCCTCCCAGAGCGTAAAATACTACGCCTCCTTGGCCTTACACTTTCGGCGGACCTCAAATGGAATGACTATATTGAATCCATTGCCAAATCTGCTGCTATGAAAGTCGACTCCCTGTGCAGGGCCCGGAAGTTTTTCCCACCTGAATCTATTCTGCACATATACAAATCTACCATCCGCCCGTGTATTGAATATTGCTGCCATATCTGGTCGGGTGCCCCTGCTGCTCTCCTTGGGCTCCTTGACAAAATACAAAGGAGGATCTGTAACGTGGTTGATACTGACTCGGCGTGATGTGGCTTCCCTGTGCCTCTTCTACAAGTACTTTCATGGCTTCTGCTCCGATGAACTTAGATCATTGGTGCCGCCTAAGCACGAATTTACACGAGATACTATATTAGCAACTAGGTCTCACCCTTTTACAGTTAAACAAATAATATGTAACCGTAAATTCTACTCCACAGCTTTTTTTCTCGCGCTTCCCGCCTGTGGAACTGCCTTCCACAAGCCTGCTTTCCCGACAGCTACAATCTCCAGGTGTTTAAATGTAGGGTCAATAGACACCTCCTATCACACTAACTCCCAATTATTCTCAGAACACTCTCATCTACCCAACCCTCATTCTCGGTATCCTTACCCGCCTATCACCCACCCTCTGATATTTCCTATATGTAATCATCTTTTCTCCACTCTATGTAGCCCCCTGCGCAGTAGTGGCAGTGACATGCCTTGCTCGGGGTGAAACGCTTATAAAAAAAAAAGTTTTGTAAATATTTGAACGTATAACATGTCGGTGGACATTTTTCGAATTAACAATAACTGACGTCAAAAACTTCGCCATTTTTTAAATCTATTCATATTTCTTCCTTGTATATATTTACAAACATATTTTATGCACATACACTCACGCTCTCTCACTCTCTCTCTCTCTCTCTCACCCCCACACACACCCTGATAGATAGATAGATAGATAGATAGATAGATAGATAGATAGATAGATATTATGTGTAAGACTTATTTAATGCTCAAGGAGTGTATACATTAAGTGGGCTTTGTTTTTTTCTTTTCTGGACGAACTAGTTTGACATTGAAAAGAGAATCATGTTCATATGGATATGGAAAAAGGAAGTCAACATGAAAAAATGTTTGGACTGCAAACAAATTCTTGCACATCGTTCTGTCAAATTCTAATTATGGCTTCAGATACGTGTTGGGAGTAGTAGACAATTCAAGTCTTACACACTCTACGTCTTCTTGTATGTGTCGTGTACCTTGGTATCTCTCTTAAACCTTTTCTGCCATCAAATTGCTCAAACCCATCAAGTATGTTTCTCATTGCTTTCCACTGTCAGTCTTTTCCTCTATACGTCATGTGAGTATTAGATTCTCTAAGCCCTGCTTTCTTATTACGTGCCCGAGAAACTTCAGCTGTCTTTTCCTCATGTTAAGTATAAGTTTCCTTCGTTACCACCCTCTGCAAATCTTTGTCGTTGCTCACATGTTTTGTCCATGGTCTCCTCAGTATCCTTCTGAAGAACCTCATTTCGGATACTTCGTGTCTCTCCTTCATCTTTGATGAGATTGTCCAGCATTCGCAGCCATATAGGAGAACAGACATCACCTAAAAGTCCAGTTTTTTTTTTGTCAGCATAATCTTTTAGTCTGTCAATTTTTGGAATGCGTCCTTGGCCATGGCAATACGCTTATCGCACATTTGGTCCTCTATAAAAATACTTCCCTGGTAGTTAAATTTCCGCTCTGGCTTGATTTTAGTATCCCCCAACCTGTAGTTGGCATTTTTGACGTTTCTTTTTGTTGATGACCATGCATTGTTTTCTTGTAGTTTATGTTTAGTCTTCTTTTTTTCTCACTTTCCCTAGCTACCTTTGTAGGTGGTCTTGTAGTTTCCTTTCGTTAATATTGTACACGCTTCGAAAAAATAAAAGACAGAAGTGTCACAAAAATGGTCAGAGAGAGAGAGAGAGAGAGAGAAATAGAAAGAGCAAGAAATAGAGAGAGAGAGAGAACTAGAGAGAGAAGGAGAGAAAGAAGTAGAGAGAGGGAAACTAGAGAGAGACAGAGAGAGAACTAGAGAGAGAGAGAGAGAGAACTAGAGAGAGAAGGAGAGAAAGAACTAGAGAGAGAAACTAGAGAGAGACAGAGAGAGAACTAGAGAGAGACAGAGAGAGAACTAGAGAGAGACAGAGAGATAGAGAACTAGAGAGAGAAGGAGAGAAAGAATTAGAGAGAGGGAAACCAGAGAGAGACAGAGAGAGAACTAGAGAGATCTTGCGACGTAAAATTCCGGCTGACTCTCGATTCTAAAATAACCCGGTGAATCAACTCGTGTCTCCAAAGTCAGTTAAAGAAACCTGACAGCTGAGGGAACCAGATTGCCAGAATTAGGAAAATTTAGGAAAATGTTTAGAAGGTCAGCCAGTCAGTGATACATGTTTGGGCGATCATGTCTCAAAAGAGACATGACTGACTTGGCGGAAGATTTTCCTGCAGTAGATTGCCATTATTTTTGGCGTTAGTCTAGTTATCAACCAAGGCTATAGAACCTATCTGTTCTGCTATAGCTGAATCTAATATTGGGGGTAGAAGAGACGGATTAATAACTTTCTCAAGGGAATATGTGCGTAAGCAACGAATGCAAATAGAATTAAAACTCGGCTCTCTGATTTTTACGTTCCGAGCCGCTATCCATTGCATCGCAACGAACATCTTTTAGTAAGTACAACCAAAATAAATAAACAAATAAAAACAAAACGTACACATAAAATATACATAATAACAAACAAATAAACAACAGCAACATCGATTTCTTGGTCTACTGCTAGGAAAGTTGAGTCACTATGACGCGTAAAACAATTCTTCAGATTCCATCTCGCCCATTTATCTAAACTTTGTCTCTGTGTGTGTGTGTGTCCGTTAACTATAGACTCCGAAATGGCTAAACCGATTTTCTTGAAAATGTACACAGTTGTACTATAAGCGTCTGCGAGTGTTCTTAGCTAGGTTTTGTGTCAACGTACCCCCGATAAATATCGAAAATCGATAATCGAAAAAATCGGGTTATAGAAGGATTGGTCCGATTTTAATCAAATTTGATACACTCATAGACAAAGACATAAGAAACGATATTCAGAAGTTTCAAGGTTGCAGTTTTTACAATAGTGAAGAAAATTGATAATATATATATATATATATATATAAAAGTTAAGATGTTAGTGTGTGTGTGTCTGTTTATCTGCCTGTATGTCTGTATTTTTTCCAGCCCTTTTATTTTAGTTTTTGCTTTGGGTTTGGCTCTAAGTAGGGATAATTGTAGTTCTTAGTCTCAGCCATGATACCATTTACGCAGAGGACTTAGCTTTCAAAATTTAGTTTAAGACGAAATAAACTTATTTGATATCGATAGCTGGAAATCAAAATTTGACTTACATCCATTCATTCTTCTTTCAGTCTACGGTTTCGCTTTAAATGGAAACAACTATTGCTTTTAGTCTTTCGTGCCAACGTCCAAAGAGTCTGAGCTCCAGGACCATGGATTAGTTTTAAAGCTTTCATTACACCCGAGCAACGCTGGGCTATACTGCTAGTATATTATGGCTGGAGCTGTAAACTTTATATCATGTTAAAACACTGGTTTTCGTACGATCACCAAAGTTAAGCCACTCTGAGCCTGGTTACTATCCAGAGGGGTGACCGCTTGAGAATATCATATGCTCTAAGCTATATTCGGGTAGTGAAATGAATAATGTCTTGGAATTGTTTATCAGGGAACCGAATTCCAGTTCCAGATGAATTCCTTGTATTCATTTATGAGTCGATACCCTTGAGAGCGGTATGAATTCACCTCTTCTCCTCCCCCAGTTATGGGTTAATGAGTAACATTTGTATCACTAAACAACTATTATCTAATAAAAATCTTACAATCACAAAACTGTTTTCTGATTTTAAATAACCTGCCAAGTGTTAATGAGTCGTAAAAAACTAGTAAATCATGTTTGTCTTACTATAGTAAATATCTCGTTTGTTGGGCTACAGTAAGTATCTTGTTTCTTACTACAGATTTGTTTCTTATTTGCCTTCGCCATGTGAGTATGACTCTCAGGGGCTGGAGACCTGTGTTTGTCTTATGATCAGGACGAGTGGAAGAGCATTATGGCCAATTGCCAAACGGGTTGTTCTTGAGAGTTTTGACGTATGAGTTAACCAGTCGAATTAGGAATACCCTCAGTCTGAGACCACCTGAGCAGACTCGGTTACCCATTTTAAATGTATTTGTAACTCCGAACAAACTAAAAAGTTCATTGAAATGACATCATACTACGCACATTTGTTCGTAATTATAATTTTCTATTTACTATTTCTTAAGAAGTTTGTCTTTAGGAAAGCATTTCGTATTCTGCACCATCAGGCTTTCTTTTGACATCTGTCGCATTCGTAGACATTACCGAAAGATTATCAATTACAGCAAAACATTTGGGTGAAGACGGAGAACACAAGAACCGAACCAAATTTAGTAATGAGGAAGCTGAACCAAAGTTTACCGCATCTGTATGCGATTAATATATTTAATGAGTCTTAAAATAAATTTTAATCTTTGAAACACAAACTGGAAATAGTTTTTTTCCTATTGTTCAGTGTTGTGGCGCAGTGGATATCGACTCGGAACGAGAAATCGGAGAGCCGAGTTCGAATTCCAGTTGAATTCTTTGCATTCACTTACGCGCAAATACCCTTGGGAAAGATATTAATCCGTATCTTCCTTCCAGTTATGGGTTAAATTATAGAACAGATTGGGTTCTATATCCTTGGCTGGCAACCAGTCTACCTCAGAAAGCAATGGCAACCTACTGCGGGATCATCTTCTGCCCAGTCAGTCATGTCTCTTTCGAGACATGTTCGCCCAAAGCGGGTATCACGTATGGTAATTAACTGACTGATTGTTCAGAACGGTGCTCTGATATACGGGGTACAACACCTTAAAACGGCAAATTTGAAGTGATTGACTGATCTCTTTATTTGTTAAGTTATCCCGTGTTTCCTATGCCTCACGTGTAGTTTACACACATCTGAAAATCACTGCACGAGCAAATAAAGGTCTTATCTATTAGTTATTTATTTTTCTTTGAAAGCCGCTCCAGATCTTAAATTCCTCGACTTGGGGAAACTTACCCTGCTTCTGCTTAGTATATAATTTATTTAATGACAAGAAGCATTTGTTTACGCTAAAGCAATAACAAAGATTTATATTACAAATAATAGTAAAATCACACACACACACACACACACACACGCATGTATATATAATGTTGGGTTGTGATGATACTTAGTGCCAAGATTGTTGTTTTTATGTGGTTTACTGATAAAACGATATTTTGGCAAGCAGGCTTTTGATGATAATGTGCTCCATATCGAAATTAAGATAGAGCGTTGATAAGATTAATGTCGAGAAGTTTATCACTTAACTGAGCAGAGTCTTGCCAATTTCGAATTATGATGTCCTCAATCGCCAGGGCATACTTACACACACACACACACACACAAACACACACACACACACACACACACACACACACACACACATATATATATATAGTAATATTTTATATGTGTTTATAATAAAACATAGTTTGCTGCAACACAAGAGCTGTCGTGTTTCGGTACTACTTGTTAGTACCTCATCAGGTAGTGAAATATTTTATTCTTAAGAACTAATATATACAGAAATTTAAAAATGTAGAAACAACACATTTAACATCTCCAGTCAGTTCAGTGAAGTTGCGTAATTCAAAGTACCCTAATATATATATATATATATATGTGTGTGTGTGTGTGTGTGTGTGTGTGAAAACCATTCACAAAAATCTTACTTGCTACCTAGGTTTCGACCACGACGTCGTCTTCAGAAAAAGTCTGAAGAGACCGTCGTGGTCGAAACTTATGTAGCAAGTAAGTAGTGTGTGATCGTTTCTTTGACATATAGTTAGCTTTGCATATTCAAGTCATTTGTTTTGATTGTGCTTTTGAGCACATTTTTGATCTACAGTCTGCTGGGCCAACTAGCAACTATTTTGCTGTTATATATTGAACATTTCAATACTATATATATAGTAGAGCATAATTATAATTAAATTTGTCTCTATTTAAAATTAATTTAATTTACATTGCGACACGGAAATTTCTGTTACGAGATTTTACCTCGTCATCAGGCAATGAATTCCAAGGAAAATGGAATTTTTAGACATTGCTGAGTCTTGAAATATGTTTGCTTTATTTGTGCTATATAATCTTATGGCACATGATGATATAAATACAAAAGATATTGGATTATACAGGGATGATGACTTTATGTTAGGGAAGTATTCTACAAATTTTAAAATAGATAAAATTAGAAATTCAGTATATAGAGAATTTAAAAACCTTGATATAAACGTGACTATTAATACAAATATAAAAAAGGATATTTCCTCGATGTGACTTTAGATTTAGAAAATAATATATACCAACCATATAAAAAACAAATACAAATCCTTTATAAATTCACCCAGAATCTAACCATCCTTCACCAATTATTAAGCATATATCCTCATCCATGGAATATAAAATTAGTAGAAATTCCGCAAATAAAGAAATGTTTAATAAGCGCAGTAATTTTTATAAAACTACCTTAATAAATACTGGATATAGGACAGGAACAGTGCGGGCTCGTCAAAAACACTGGAACAAGGAACGCCATATTTATGATTAGGATGTTCTCCGACAGGGCAATACAAATGAAGAAGGATTTGTACCTATGTTTTATCGATTATGCGAAGGCATTCGACAAAATACGTCACAAAAAATTGATGGAGATGCTCAGCAGCCCGACATTATTGGGAAAGACATTAGAGTAATTACTCGTAGCAAACTGCTTGCATACGGACAGGTAACGAGTTCAGCAGATTTACAAAGATAGAAAGGGGACAAGGATGTATTTTTACCGAATCTGTTTAACTTGTACAGTTGGAATATGTTAAGGACCCTAGATGCTATGCCTGGATTTGTAATCGGAGGCCACAATTTGAACAACATAAGATACGCAGATGATACAATGCTGATCGCAGACACGAAAAGGAAACTACAAGACCTCCTAGAGAAGGTAGCTGAAGAGAATGACAAAAAAGAGCTACAAATAAGCTGCAAGAAAACAGAATGCATGGTCATCAGTAAAAAGAGCAATTCAAAATGCCAAATACAGGTCGGGGATACTAGAATCAAGTTTTAACTTTTTATAAGTCGGCTAAACTCATCGTGTGAAATAGACAATAAAATCCCCCTATTTAACAAGATCCATCACCACATATTGAGTAGGTGCTTACTATAAGCTATTGTTCAAGTCTATCATCAATGCAAGAGTGGCTCAACATCTCACAGCCCATAATCTACAGACAGTATGGCTTCCACTTCGCTAGGTCTACTGCTGATATGCTATCATTACCGGATACATATACCAGGCTCTCGATATGAACGGCGAAGCTAGAACTGTTGTTACGGATATTTCCAAAGTATTTGACAGAGTCTTGCATTCTGGTCTACTGAGCAAGCTATGGTATAAGTGGACGCTTTTTGATTTGATCCAATCGTTCCTATCGAACTGCGTAATGAAGGTCGTATTGAATGCGCATGCCCCCAGATCCTATCAAATACTGCTGTCCCTCTGGGCTCTATTCTAGGTTGGACGCTTTTTTTATCTTCATCGACGATCTCCCTGATGTGATCAGATCCCAAGTAGACATTTACGCTAAGGACACCGCCATGTTTTCCCGCCTCAGTAAGAAATCTGCCAAGGCTGACAAAGTTAGCCTCGTTGCTGATCATGAAACGGACTCCTAATCTGTGGTGGATTGGATTAAGAAATGACTCGTAAATTTTATTGCTTCCAAAACGAAGCTGCTAACAGTTAACCACTATAGACAATATCTACTACTCCCCAATCAGCATGGATCAAGCTAGTTTCCTGGAATGCAATACACTGCGCTTCCCCGGCTTCGCTCTCTCAGCCGACCGTAAGTGGAACGACTACATTGAATCAATAGCTAAATCTACTGGTAGGAAGTTTAGATCACTGTTTCAGGCGAGGAAATTTTTCTCGCCTGTATCTATCTTACACATATACAAATTAACTATCCGCCTATGCATTGAATACTGTTGTCATATCTGGTCTGGCGCTCCTGCTGTTTATCTCGGAATACTCGACATGATCCCGAGGAGAACCTGCAATGTAATCGATCTCAAGCTGGCAATAAAATTCTGTGTCAAGAAAATGGTAAATTAATTATATTACAATAATATTTAGCTATACTTTTGTATTGGGCAATGTAAAATAAAAATAAATGCTATAGAATAGTAAACTTTTTATTGCCTTTTCTTCATATTAATATATATATATATACATATATAATTTTAAATATATATACATATATATATATATGTATATATATATGTATGTATAAGTATATATATATGTTTATATATATATGTATAAGTATATATATATATATATGTATATATATATGCATATGTATATATCATATGTATATATATATATGTATATATATATATGTATATATATATATGTATGTATATATATGTATATATATATTGTATAAGTATATATATGTATATATGAGTATGTGTATATATATATATATATATATATATATATACACATATATAATTTTAAAGCTGAATACTATTAGGCAAGGATGTGCGTTGTGGTCCAGTGGATATCGACTCGGAACGAGAAATTGGAGAGTCCAGTTGAATTCGTTGCAATCATATACGCGCAAATACCCTTGGGAAAGGTATTAATCCGTCTCTTCCTTCCAGTTATGGGTCAAATAACAGGACAGATTGGGTTCTTTAGCCTTGGTTGGCAACCAGTCTACCGCAGAAAGCAATGGCAACCTACTGCGGGATAATCTTCTGCCCAGTCAGTCATCTCTCTTTCGAGACATGATCGCCCAAGCGTGTATCACGTATGGCACTTAACTAACTGACTATTAGGCATTTTAAAAACGAAGCAACCGATTTTGATCCCGCTCTTCAGACCTCATCGGGAGATTAATTTAAATTAAAATAAATTATGGAATGAATGAAGGGAAGGGAAGAACGGGGATAAAAAGTAATGTGAAAGGAAAAGAAGTGCAAGAGACTAACGATAGCAAGTCCCAGCTAACATTCACGCTGTTTACAGAGAGAAGGTTTGCGGGACTTTATATACAAAGACTCCAGAACTTTTAAATTAAATAAAGAGTGTGACCGGGACACGATTGTGAACCAGTCAACACTAAAATCAGAATCTTCGGTTACTTCGTTTTTACCATGCCTAACAGTATTCAGCTTTACACTTTCATATCTATTATCAATTTCTGTACCTTTAAACCATTTTTATATATATATATATATATATATATATATATATATATATATATATATACCACCCAACTTTAAACTGTTACAGATGCATAAAATTTCTTAGTTGCGATTTCAATTTACGCTGATATTGTTCACTTATGAAGATTCTTTGTGGCATGATTAATTTTTCAGCTCCTATTATATCTAAATGTTTTTCTTTCATTTATTGGGATAATTTATGTATAACTTAGCTCGTGCATTGTTTACTATGATGTTGCTAAACAGCCCACCGTTCTTGTGTTCATTAAGGTCTTTAGAAGCAGTTTTTAAAAGTTAATTACGGACAATTCTTAAATCCACTTCAGAAATATTAATTAAACTAATAATCGACAATCACTTAAGAATATATAGAATGTGTGTTGAAATCAAAAAAAAATATTTTACATTTGAAGTACAACGGGTACAACGGCTTAGTCAATTATTTTAGAAGTTAAGAAGAATAAAAAAAAAATCATATAATGGCTGATAATTTCTTGAAAGATGAAGAATCCGGCATGGGTTGAAACAACCTTAATTTAATGATATGTAATGAAGTCAAATAGAGGCTGATATTGAAAGGAATAAAAAGGAAACTAATTCAATAAAATCTGGCATTTGTTGATTGAAGAGGAAAATGCGTTTTACAATTATGCACACGAAATTGGAGAAAATTTGTTCACAAGAATATTCGCTATAATATGATATTCTAATTAGAGAAATAAATTTATGATTAAAATTGCTATAGAATTAAATTGTAGCGAATTAAACAAATCCTTCTGTGCGGGGTGAGTTGTTTTCACGTGTTCGTGTGTATAGGGAAATAAAATATATGAAAATACATGTGCCAATATATATAACATTACACATATACTGAGCATAGTTTTTTTTTTAATTTATTTTTATTATCACATTATCATTCTGCTTGCTCGTTAGTCAATTTACTTAGCACGTCCGTTACGACCTGCCAATAACGTTTTGATCGGGAGGAGAGGAGAGAATCTGTTTCGATTTATTTAAAAAAAAAGAAGGAAAGGAAAAGAACAGATAGAAGACTAAAATATTTGCCTGTGTTTAACGTCTGTTTCTCTGAAATGGAAACCTTGTCAATTTTTAATCTTTTAATTTTTAGGGTCTTGATGACAATAATAGTAAATAAATTACTCATAATGCAAAATTTGTTCCATGAAATTTATAGGGGCGATTGGTCTCATGACTGGCACGAAATACTTAAATTTTGGTTTCGATCTGGTACGGGATAAAGTTTCTGCGTTATTTTTTCGTTTTTTTTATACATATATTTACTACTACGTTTTGAAAATTTCACGTTTCATTTTAAGCCTGCATTTAATTTTGAGAGCGGTCGAGTTCATTTCTCGCATTTTTAATCTTGAGAGCGGTCAGTTTCATTGCAATTATTCTCATTTTCATAATCACTTTTTGCTGATCGCTGAGATGATGTCGGTATTGCACTGGCGAAGGTTTCCTCTTTCTAGTTTTATATTTTCATTTAAGAGGGAAGTCAGGTTCATTGCAGTTATTCTTTCTCATTTTAATAATCATCTCTTGCTAATCACTGAGATGATGCCAGTATTGCTTTGGCGGAGGTTTGCTTATTTTGACTCTTCTTCCTTTTCCTCTTCTTCTTCTTCTTCTTCTTTTTAATATTATTATTTAAATATTTAGTGTAGAATGTGAAAAAATATGTCTTTACGAAAGTCGCATGTCTGAAGAAAAACTGTTGTAGCTGTAATCAACGCAATGAAATGAATGAAACGCAACCAGCATGAATAGAATGTTACTGAAACGTCATTAACACGATCGTGATCGTCTGTGAAATTTTCCGTTCGTTAGTTAGTAAGCTCAATTAATGCGACAGTTTAGCATAAATCTTATGCACATCTCCTGCCATTTTATTAATTAACAGGAAATTCACATGAAGTGGTCCATTTACACTTGTATACAATTTTCAAACATAACTTGACGAACACAGTCATACTGTTGAAATATTTTTAAAGGTTGTGTTCTTTCTTCTCTTTTTCTTTCCTTAAAATCGCGCCTTTCTCTTAAATTTTGAAAAAATATTGGAAGAGTTACGTCAGTCATTTTGTTTATTATTATTATTATTATTATTATTATTATTATTATTATTATTCATATTTCTATTTCTGCTTTGGTCTCACTACCAACCAAGTCTGCGGGGAGACCAAAGGCAGGTAGTGGCGTGTTGTTATGGCTCCATTTCATCTTTTTCTATCTTCCCTATCATCCCCAGAATTACATAGATAAAGTTTTCCTTAGTGTGTGGGCTGTACTTAATAATACAATTTTTTGTATATCTCTTAAGCTGGGGTTTCCAGGGATTCTTTCAATGTGTTGTTTTGTTCCATTTTTTATCATTCCAAGTGCACCTACTATCACTGGCACAACTATTATTATTATTATTATTATTATTATTATTAATATTTCTTTTGATTTCTGTAGTGTACAAGTTTTCGTTCCGGATCCCAAGCAGAAATCTAAGGTCAAAAATCGCTTCTTGACATATTTGTGAAAAAAAAAAAAAAAAAAAAACAACAAAAAAAAAACAAAACAAAACAAAAAGAAAATTAAGATCACATAATATTATTATCATTTTTTTTATTATTATTTCCTTTGATTTGTGTTGTATACAAATTTTCGTTCTGGGTTCTAAGCAGAGATCTAGGGTCAGAAATGACTTCTTGATATATTTGTGAAAGAAAAAAAAAAGAAAGCTAAGCTCACATTATTATTGTATGTAAGAGCAGTACACCAACGAACTGAATCAAATTCTTCGTTTTGTTTCTTTCTAGAGATTTATATTCTTCTTCTTCTTCTTCTATGTGCCCTGTCCCGTCAGGACATAAGTAATCATGGTTTTCCACATCTTTCTATCCCTGGTGGCTCTTAAACGCCGTCTCCTGTTACACCATGCAACCCTCGTTTCGTCATCCACCTGATTAGGTCCTTCAAATATGTTATCCGTTGCTTTCCCGTGTCTCTTTTTCCTTCTATCTGGCCTGTTAGTATCAGGTTCACTAAGCCTTCCTTCCTCATTGCATGTCCCAGGAACTTCAGCTGTCTCTTCCTGATGCTCAGAATTAATTTCCTTTTTGTTTCCATCATTTCTAAGACCTCATCATTACTCACATGCACGATCCATGATATTCGCAGCATAATTCTGTAGAACCGCATTTCAGTTGCTTCAAGTTTTTCCTTCATCTTTGATGATATTGTCCAGCATTCACTGCCATATTGAAGAACTGACAACACAAAGCAATCCAGTACTCTCTTCTTTGTTTCTAGTGAAATTGTTCTGTTTCTTTATACTTTACTCAACTTCTGGAATGCTTCCTTTGCCATGCCAATTCGCCTTCGGATCTCTGTGTCGCACTTTCCGTCTTCTGTTATAACACTTCCCAAGTATTTAAATGTTTGTACCTGCTTGATTCTAGTAACCCCGACCTGTATTTGGCATATTGGGCTGCCCTGTAACTGATGACCATGCATTCGGTTTTCTTGCAGTTTATTTGTAGTCCTTTCTTGTCACTCTCTTCAGCTACCTTCTGTAGGAAGTCTTGTATTTCCTTTCTGTGTCTGCTATCAGCACTGTATCATCTGCATATAGGTTGTTTAAATTGTGGCATCCGATGACAAATACGGGTATGACTTCTAGGGTCCTTAAAATATTTTTGCTGCACAAGTCGAATAGATCCGGTGAAAAGACACATCTTTCTCTTACACCCCTTTGTATCTTTGTATATCTTCTGAATTCGTTACCTGTCCGTATGCAAACGATTTGCTGTCAATAAAGATTCTTGATTACTATAAAGTCTTTCCAAAATATGGCAAGGCTGCCGAGCATCTCCATCAATTCTTTGTGGCGTATTTTATCAAACGCCTTTGCATAATCAATAAAGCACAGGTATAAGTCCTTTTACATTTGAATTGCTTTTTCAGAGAGCATCCTATTCATAAATATGGAGTTTCTTGATCCAGTGTTTTTGACGAAACAGAACTGTTTATGTTCTATCTCTTGCCTGATTCTGCTTCTCGTTCTATTCATCAGGATTCGGACGATCTGTTTTGTTACATGTCTCATTAAACTGATGGTTCTGTGGAGTTCGCACTTGTTTGCTCCTGGCTCTTTAGGTAGTGCTATGAAGATAGACTTGCTGAGGTCATCTGGTATTACACCACTATTATAAATTTCATTTATTATTTCTGTAATTTTCTCTGTACCAATTTTTCCAGGGCTATCAGCAGCTCTGTGACTATGCCGTCTGGTCTAGCGGCTTTGTTTCTATTCAGTTTGGTTATTGCGGATTCCATTTCAGACTTTAATATTTCCGGTCCGTCCTAATCTTTGTGTATTATCGGTTTCTCTCTCTTGTCGTGGAAAAGATTTTTTTTATATATTCTTCCTATCGTTGGAGTATTTCCTCTTTCTCTAAAAAGATTGTTCCCTCCTTAGATTTTAGACATACTGTTGAAGAGCAGGTTTTTTGTCCTGTCAGTTCTTTTATTTCTTTATGCATGTCTGCTTTATTATTCCTGCTCAATCTCTCTACTTCTGCACATTTGTCATTGAGCCATTTCTCTTTAGCCTGTCTGCATTTTCTTCTTATTTTTTTGTGTAGTTTCCTGTACTCCATTTCATGTCTTGGTATCATTTTCTGCCTTCTTTGCATCATGTCCAGAATCCAGAATTTTTTTCTGCGCCTAATTTCCTTAGGGGCAATGTTGTTTGCTGATGTCACTATCGCCTCCTTGAGCGAGTCCCATTTTGAGTGTCCTTTTCCAATTTGTTTTTCGTATTTGATTTTCACGCTGTTAATGTATTCTTTCTGTAGGTTGAGGTCATTCACGAGCATGTTGTATTTCAGTTTTGGTGCTGCACTAGGCTTCTTCCATCTCCGGAGTTTCACCTTTAGTTTGCAGATGACTGGGACGTGGTCGCTTCCACAGTCAGTGCCTGGAATGCCTTTGCTTTGAACCACCGCATTTCTGAATCTGCTGTTTATGGTTATGTAGTCTATCTGGTTGTTCGTATCCCCTCCTGGGCTTCTCCATGTCCATAGACGTCGTGGGTGTTCTTGAAACCAGGTGTTAGTTATTACCTTGTCATTTGCTATGCACCATTGGACCCATTTTTCTCCTCGTTCGTTGCGGATTCCTAAACAAAAGTTGCCAGTTGTCATACCTTCCCTCTCCTTGCTTACTTTGGTATTTAAATCTCCCATAATGATTCTGATTTCTTGGCTTTTACATTGAGCCTTGGCATTGTCTAGAGTGAAGTAAAAAGATTCTATTTCTTCCTCAGTGCTTTGTGACTGGTCAGAAAATTTTGCCGCAGTAGGTTGTCTTTACTTTCTGCGGTAGACTGGTTGCCAACCAAGGCTATAAAACCCAATCTTTCCAGCTATTTGGCCCCCAGCTGGAGGGAGAAGAACCGGATTCATATCTTTCACAAAATTACTTGCGGGTATGTGAATGCAACGAAATCAACCGGAATTCGAACTCAGCTTTCAAATTTCTCGTTCCGAGCCAATTTCCACAATACACACAACTTTAAAAGATTATTCAACTACAGAATCAATCGTATTTCTCTATTGTTCTTGCTGGTCATCTGTTTCGGCTCGACGTAGTGTAATGCTTAGCAAGTTTTTTGTCTCTAGAATCATTACAATTGAGCACTGCCCTCGTTGAGTCCTCTATTATTCCTGCCCTGTGCCACATCTAACCTGTGTTTTGAAAATTACTTCTCTTTCCGTTTTCCTGTGAAGTACGATCTTCAAATTTTTAAATACAATGTCAATCACCATCTCGAATCTTTCTCTTATATTGCACTCTCATTTAAAAATGAAATTATTCAAGGTGCGGCAGAAATATTTTATTCACTTAGCGTATATTGCCTCACCGCTGTGGCCGCCACTCTCCTCCATCTCACAATTTTGATTCATGTGAATTCAAGGCAGAATATCAGAATGGTGTGAGGATTTCTTTTGTTGTGGTTATCCCGTTCCTCCTGTCAGAAGTTAAAGAGGTGGTTTGAATTTTCCTAATTTAAAACTGTAGGGCCCAATCTGTCCTGCTATTTACCCATAGATGAAAGAAGGGATAGTTTTCTACCTTTCCTAAGGTAAGTTGCACATAAGTAAATGCAATGAACTTTACTGGTGTTTGAACTCGGCTCTCCGATTTCTCAATCCGAGCCACTATCCACTCTGCCTCCATCCTCTCATTCATCGATAAACTCGTTTTGGCCGATCGTAAATTGAAGTTCCATGAGAAAGCAGTAATGTTGAACATATCAAAAGGCAGTGTATTCACCATTTTGCATGTACATTTGTCAATGAGAAAGCCATTTTCGAAGTGGGTGCTGTATTTGCTCACAGTCGATCAAAAACAACAATACATCGACGATTTGGAGCGTTGTTTGCAACTGTTTCAACACAAGAAACTTTTGCGTAAATATGTAACAATGGATGAAACATGGATCCACCACTTCACTTTGGAGTCAAATTGGCAGTCATCTTAGTGGACAGCAGGTTAAAGCCGTCCAAAGCGACCAAAGACACAAACATCAGCAGGCAAGGTTTTGGAATCCGTATTTTGGGATGCGTGAAGTATTGTTCATTGATTATCTTAAGAAAGGAAGAACCATCAATAGCGAATATATGACATAGCATTATTGGTGTATTTGAAGAAAGAAATTGTCAAAAAACAGCCACAAATGAAGAAAAGGTGATCTTTTACCAAGACAACAAACCATGTCACAAGTCGATCGCAATGATGGCAAAACTACATGAATTGCACTTCAAACTACTTCCGCATACACTATTTGACAATCTAATGTCTTCCAATTATGTGGCAGGCATTGCCAGGAGGTATATATAGGAGGCTAACTGTCACACCCTGCATATCTCCATCATCAGAATTATCTAATGTTTAGAAATAAGCGAATTACTTACCACATTTAATATAAAACAATGTAGTATTCCTGTTACGGTAGTAGAAGGGTAGGTAAACAAAATATTCGCCCACAGCGATGAACCCTTCTGGTGTCGGAGAAAATATTTACATATTTTACATTCAAAACTTTTCTAATTTTTAATTCAAATTTATTATAATTATTCTTCGCACTAAATACATCTTTAATTTTGTAGATTTTTAATTTCTACGGGGCCGTGATCTGCACAGTTGTCTAACTCGTTTTTCAACATATCCTTTTCCTTTGAGAAGGTCCTTAGAATTATTCCTGATGATCAATTAATTATAGTTCATCATTCACATTTCCCTTAATTGATTGACATTATTTAAAAAACGAAAAAAGAGCTAACAGAAACTATGATAAGAAGAAGATACTTTCGGGATCTTTGCGAAGTGCACAAAATTCACTTGAATATGCCTTCGCTGTTTTATTAATCAAAACTTTTTAAAAAAATGATAGTTCTAATAAATGGTGATTTTGAATTCGAAGAGCATAACTTTTACGTGTTTCGATTTTTCAGCTCTATTAAAAGAAGAAAATGATTTTTGATTTTCGCTGCAGTATTTTCTTTACTATCACTCGTATCGATTTCTTTCTTCGTAATTATTTCTCTTATGTGATTAAACTCAACTGAATGTCTGTATGTCTGAGTGCACTGGTTCTATTAAAAAGAAAATTACATGGTAAAGATTCCCCCACCCCATTGGCACCGCCCCATCTCTTTCCGGCTCGAAAATAATAAATAAAATAAAAATGTAAATATAAACGATAAAGAAAAATAGGCAGAGTTACGCTATATGCGAAATCCGTTTCCTTTGGCGTTTAGAATGATTAATTAAAAGAATTTCGTAAGCAAATTGCTTCCTGTTCTTTGATAACTAATTTCAAATTTTTCATCTTGTCGAATCCTGGAAAAAAAAATTGAAAATTAAGATATATCTTTCTATATTTATGAGATGAGGTATTGTAGTTATTTGTTTTATTTACATGTTCCTCCAACGGATAAATTGATTGAATCCAATAATTTGACCCAAAAAGTTGTGAGCTCAAAACCAGACTACTACAGAGGTGAACAAAGACTGAGAGAGTTCTGTTAAAGGGAGATAACTGATAGTGAGACATCTGGAAGAGGCATGACTCGTGGAACTAGAACAATCTAAATCGATGAGTAACATAAACGTTCGATTCGAAATTCCAATGACCAGAAGAAGTTCAGTGTGTACAACGACCAAAACGTTGTGAATATGGCAACAACGATGAGTACAACAATCTGAACAATGTAAATTGTGTAAGACATATTCCTTCCTATTTTACGGATAATACAGCTGATATTCGAGTTCGAAATCCAGTTGAATTCGTTGCATTCACTTAAGCGCAAATACCCTTGGGAAAGGTATTAATTCATCTCTTCCCTCCAGTTATGGGTTAAATAATAGGACAGATTGGGTTCTATAGCCTTGGCTGGCAACCAGTCTACCGCAGAAAGCAATGGCAACCTACTGCGAGATAATCTTCTGCCCAGTCAGTCATGTCTCTTTCAAGACATGATCGCCCAAGCGTGTATCACGTATGGCACTTAACTGACTGACAGCTGATATATATATATATATATATATATATATATTATTAAGTAATTCATCGAGCTTTTTTTATTCGACCTCAACAGAATGCTGAAAGCACTGGACGGCCGTTTCGTCCTATATTTGGGACTCTTCAGCAGTGCGCATCCACTACCAGGAATCGGACCCAGACAGTTTTTGGTTATTAAGCTGATGTTATACCAACTGTACCGCGGGTCCCGGTGAGGAAGAGGTGACGAATTAAACTCGATGAAGCGCCGCCCGTTCGCAAATAAAAAAAGTGCCATCGTTCACAAATAGAAAAAAAGCTCATTTAATTACTTAATAATTGTTCAAATCCTCCTCCTACTTCTGTCATATCTCTCTGTGCTTCAACCAGCTTAACATGCTATGGATTTAACGGCTTGTGTTGGAGAAATCGTGGCTCTGCGGGGCGAGATTATTTACATTATGCGGACGATTGACCTCATCTTTGTTGCAATTTGTACGGCGTTTTTTCAATACTTTGAAGAGATGGCATTAGAATTCACAGTTCTAAAGTCAACTCTATGGCTGAGATGCATTGATGACATCTTCACACTTTGGCCACGTCAGCAGAAGGTCCAGACGCTACTGGACCATGTGAACTCAGTAAGACCATCCATACAGTTCACGATGGACAAAGAGAGCGACAATACCTCAACTTCAACACCCACCTCCCATACAATGAAAAGAAAGGGATCGTCCGCTGCCTTCAAAATCGATTAAAAGTCATAAGCGGCGATCCAGAGTCATACCAACAGGAAATGGTCAGTATAAGCAGTGCCCTACTACGAAACAATTATCAAGGGTACATGACAACAACTCCAATATACATGCAAGGAAGGGTGCATGAGGATGGCGACTCCCAGAAAACAGCCTCGGTCTGTCTACCCTATATGAAGGAGTTATCATAGAAAATACAAAGGATCAGTGCTTCATATAAAATCATAAGGATCTTCAGAAGTGGTATTATCCTTCGCAGGTTCCTCTTTCGAGTAAGACTTCAAAAGAGGAGGACATAAATAGGGACTGTATATATATATATATATATATATATATATATATATATATATATATATATAAATGAAGTCATTAGTAAATTGTCCCCATATTATTTAGAATTTAGCGCATGCGTGTTGTTTGTTTTTGATTATGTTGCCTGCACATTATAGTAGGGTCAGTTGGGAATCGTCTGTGAGAATTGCGTCATGGAATTGCACCATGACGCAATTCCGTCCTCCAGAAACCGTGTGCTGTACTGTTTTGCATTAGCATCGGAAGCTCCGATGAGAGCATTTCAGAGAACGGTTCAGAGGATTTCGAATGAGCTGGATGAGTATATTTGTGATTCCAAAGGTGTTTGGAATGATCATTAGTGATGGGGACGTTATGCCTTTATTCATCTTTCCACAAAGCCTCACACCCAACACTGAGACCTACCAAGTAACTTGAGGAGGTAATTTCACTGTGGGTCAAGATGGTGGCTGCTGAAAGTCACTATGTTTATAAACAGGACTCTGCACCATGTCACACAAGCAGGAGAACACAGTCATGACTGTCAGACAATTTCTGTGACACCTTATATCTGGCTTCCTAACAACGCAAACTACAACCTCCTTGATTTTTTTTTATAATCGTGTCTCCAAGCAAGAGATTTTACTGCCACTGTTGAGCAGGGGGTTACATAGCACCAGAAAGAGACATATTTTGTTTCTGAGATACGTAATGAGGAAGGAGGGCTTGAAGAATCTAATACTCACGGGACGGATAGCAGAAAAGAGAGATAGGGGAAGGCAACACCAGACATACTTGACGGGCTTGAGCAAGTGGATGGCGAAGCGTAGTTTGGAAGAGATACAAAGAGGCAAAATGTTAAGAGCGACAAAGCATAGAGACAGTGGAAGTCCATGATCGCCTACGTCCTGAAATGACACGGCACAAAATGAAGAAAGAACAATTTGAGCTTGCTCACGTCTAATGTTAACCGTTATCATCCCCATATATTCGCATAAACTCTTCTTTTTACTCTGTAAACCTATACCACGAAGGGCCCTCCAGGCTTTTAGAAGGTGAACACTCCTGTAAAATTGCTATATTTATTGGTCAAGGCGCTTAATTAAATAAATGTGAGAACGGAGATCAGCAAAGAAAATATTTTTATGCGTGAACGCAATCTTCAGGCCATGTGTATTGTGGTTTGGCCTGACTATTTAAATACGTTGGCCAATGATGGCAATATGAGTAGCATGGTCTAGCGCAATGTTTCCAAAATTTGGGGAAATTTCCCACTCGGAGGAAATTTAAAGCTATAATAGGGGAAATAATTACACTGCTTACGAGCAATAAAATTCTTAGAGGGATTTTCTCATGTCTGAGAGAGAGAGAGAGAGAGAGAGAGAGAGAGAGAGAGAGAGAGAGAGAGAGAGAGTTTAATGTCAAAGCGCAGCTTAGATATGGCACAAGGCGGAAAGTATGAGTTATACAGTGAGGATCGAATTCACTACTCAATTATATTAAGATATAGCGCGAAAAGCTTGCTAACACCACATCGAGGTGCCCAGATGTCTGAGAGTTGAGTTTGAGTTTGAGTTTTGTTTAACGGTATATCAACCTCTGTGGGTTATTTAATGCCAAAACGGTGGGATTGTAAGGTATTGTTTTATGTTCGATTAAAGTGAGAAGTTTGATTTAGTCAAAGTTGAATGAATTTTTTTTATTCATTTTTATTTTAGAAAACTGAAAATGTCTTCTAGCTTCGTATTCAAAAATGTTTTGCTGAGAATAATTTATTCCCTCAAATTGTAGAATGGTAATAATTTTTCTTCAAAAATGTATATTTTTCTATAAAAGTCTCTCTCTCTCTCTCTCTCTCTCTCTCTCTCTCTATATATATATATATATATATATATATATATATTGCTATAAAATAACTATAACTTTATAGTATTTTGACTTCAGTTTGGGGGTTAACTATTTGCCCATAGCTGGGACCCTAACAGATGCTACCATTCTGGGTAAGGGTGGACTTGGGAACAACAGCAATTAAGAGGGGATTCCATGCTCCTCACAACCTTCCAATCAGAGGCCTTGCTGCCGGATGCAGTTTACCGTCATGCCCAGGACCAGGTCTGCTTATTGTAGCTGTGCGACATTATGTCTAACAGTTTTGGTTCACGTTCTAACATGAAAAGTTTATTTATTTATTTCAGGTGTAACAAAAAAAAAACTATATTACGATAGTTATTTGAATTACGGATTTCCTATCTTGTCAACAACGGTGTACAGATTCTTCTGTGTTGTGTGTTCGAAAACCTTCTCTAATGGCATCGGGAAACCTTTTTAACTCAAGCAGCATCTGGCAAATGCTCATTCACAATTTGAAAGATACGAATCGTAGCTTTTTTAGGTGAAGTTATCCAAATTAAAAAAGATGAAGATAGATGACGTATGAGGTGCCGTTCAAGACTTATTTCAGTTCGCGATTTGAATCAGTTAAAAAAGTCACAAGTCACTCCTTTCTTCATTTAACATAGATAACGATATTTTATGAACACATTTTATGAAGTCATTTTATGAAAATTAGGAATAACGTGGCTTTAAGAATAGAGTCCTGGTGAATATATGCATTCAGGCAAGACGATCTAGAAGAGGTGCCGTTCAAGACTTATTTCAGTTCGCGATTTGAATCAGTTAAAAAAAGTCATTATCATCATCATCTTCATCAGCATCATCATCATCAAAATAGCTGTTATATTCATTGTTAGTTTTGACAGGCGGAGATTAGTACAGCCGTCGTTTCAATGCTAGATGCCGAGCCTTTCTTTTTTATTATCATTGTTTTGAAGATGTTTAGAAAATCGCTTTTTTGTGTGCGTGTGTGGGGGGGGGGTTGTAGATTTTTCTTTCTATTTTTCTTCTCGTAAATTGTTGAAAAAACATGAATAAATATGTCATAATAAGTGCACCATTAAAAAATACTGAAAAATTTTCTGAATGTCAAAATATCGGGACGTATCGGCAAACCAGCATCAGCATAATGTGGGTTTCATATGTGATTGCTCTTCATGTGGCCAAGTCAAAGAAACCCCACCACAACTGGTGGAAGTCTCTTGAAACCATGTATCGTTGAGAGTGTAAGGCTTGTGTTAGCAGAAGAAACATCCAAGAAAATGAGACAGATCTAACATTACCATCAAGAACAGAATTGATGAAATGTCTGATAACAATAAGGAAAATGCGATGTCAAAGGTAAAGTCATCATCTTTTTTCCCCTTCAAATTGACGAGTCTACAGATGTCCCCAACATTGCACAACTGCTTGTTTTCAGCCGCTACATTATTGACAAAGCAGTTGAACAGGGGTTTCTTTTTTGCTGGCCATTAGAGAGAACAACAAAAGCAGTTGATGTAATTGCAGTAGTTGCAGATTTCTTTGAAGAGTTTGGACTAAGTTGAACGAAATTGAAAGGTGTTTGCACAGAAAGTGGCCCTAATATGCTTGGTTCATGACCATGATTCATAGCTCTTGTTAAGCAGAAGCAACCTGTTTTTAAAGGAAGACACTGCATGATGCATAGAAAAAATCACTCATCTCAAAGACAATTTTAAAGAATCTTCATGTTGACTTGACTGTCATCATAAACATTGTTAACTATTTGAAGTTAAACACACTGCTCTTTTATCTCACACACAAATGCGATGGCTTTTAAAAGAAAATATGTTGGCATGAGTCTTTGACCTGCGAGAAGAAGTGAATTTTTTTTAGTTTCAGCAGCAAAGCAGACTTGCTGTCTGCCTTTAGCAAGGAAGGATTCGTAAAACAAATGGTTTCTCATGCTGATAGTTTTGAAACTCTGAATGAACTAAATACGTAATTACAGAAACCTTGGAGCAATGTGATTGTGCACACTGACGTTATTAATACTTTAATGGCAAAACTCTAACTTCGGGGAAACAAGTGAAGAAAAAAACAACAAAAAATAAGAAAGTAATACAGAGTTATTTCAGCATTTGAGTGATATACATGCTGAGAAAGACATAGAAGACCCAGTGAAAGAGAAAATCATCACTTACCTTAGACTAGTTCAAACGATATTTCACTGATATCAACACTGAAGACATTTCAATGAATCCGACAAGAAACCTATTTGTATATCGGATGGATGATGTCCCTGACAGCATTCAAAATGAGTTCTTGGAGCGCAAACATGACTCTTTTGCTAAGAATGAGCTTAGTACACAAGAACTTTAAGACTTTGGGGTTAATGTACATGGAGCATATTCACAACTGAGCACCAACCCATTGAAAGTTGGGCGGACCTGTACGACATCAGCATCACCTGTAAAATTGTTGATTATCATTATTTTTTACTTTTTTCAGTGCATTCTTATCGGTTAGTATATAAAGTTTCACATTTTCATGGAAAATTTGGAAAAAGTTCAATATTTGAAGATTTTTAGGGAGTGCTCATTTTCTCATACAACGTTATGGTAAATCGATCCTCTATTTTGGAAACACTCACTTCGAGTTGTTGCCCTCTTTCTTTCTTTTTTTCTTTTTTTTCAAAACTTGTAGGAAATTAATGAAAAAAAAACGTTCCGGAAATGTTTTTATTTAGAATTTTTTTAGAAAAGTTATTATTTTAAAGATTCTCTGTATAGATTTATTTTTTTTTAATGTTTTACATGTCATATTTTTCATTCCAAATTTTTTTTACGACAGGAATTATTTTAAAGAAACTTTGTCCAATTTTTTTTTAATGTTTAAAATAACTTATTTTTCATTGATATGAAGCAGGGATAATTAAAAATTTTCCATGGGTTTGTCGATCTTCAAATAGTAAGCTTCTCTATACGTGGTCTCACCGACATCAAAGCGACCACAACGTGAGTGTTTTCAAAATGGAGGATCGATTTACTATAAGGTTGTATGAGAAACTGAGCACCACCTACAAACTTTAAATAATGAATTTTTCCAATATATTTTTTGATAATGTTGTGGGGAATTACCCACTTAATAATGGACTCTTCTTTTCCTATATTAACCGAGAGTTAATTACACTTGAGAAGAGAGCCGGGCGACAGAGACATCGGTTTATAGTGCGACTTCAGTTCAGTTCAGCTCAGTTCAGCTCAGCCTAGTCTGTCTGTTTGTCGGTTACTTGTAGCCAAGCTATTATTACTCTTTCTCTTTGTATCTGTTTGTATCTCTTGTTGACGTAATATATGTTCTTGACCTACCACCGTGTTGACTCATTATTTTATGGTCCCATACCGGATCCATATCAGATAATCGGAAAGTTTAGGGTCTAAATCAATGATATTGCACTGAAAAAAGTAAATAAATAAATAAACATATTTACAGGTGGTGGTAATGACGCACAGGTCCGCCCAAAATTGTCATTCTATTCTCTACAACCTTTGTGAGTCTGGATTATCTGCTTTACTCCCAATCAAGCCCAAAACACAAAACCGACTTGAGATATAATGTGACATGCGTTACGCGCCTGCCAAAACGAACCCTGATATTGATACACAGGTACACAAAAACAAATTCATTCTTCTCACTGATCAAGTTTTTATATTTACATATTGTCCTTTTATAAGTATATTGGTACATCTTTAAAATGAATTAGTGAAACAGTGTGTTGTGATTACTCTTTTTATTGTACACATGAAGGAGGAAATCTGGTCGATTAAACTCTGTGTAGAGGGAAATAACAGAAAAAAATTGGGAACAACTGGTATCGCGTATTGTTCTAATGGTTTAAAATTAAGGGGTTATTGAGTAGGAATAATTTTGCATCCGAATGTGATTGTTTATATCTATTTTATTGCGTTGTTTGTTAACTTAGTACCCATTACTTATTAATGATTACTTAATTATTTGTTGTTGATTAAATTAATTTGATTAATTTTGATTAAATTAATTTGTGATTATGTATAAATTTGTAGTTTATTTATCATTTTATTTTTATTTATTTTTATTTTTTGTTTGTTGGTTATTTTATTATTTTTTCGAGGATTGATAATTTTTTATTTGTCTAGTTTAAATTATTGACTTTGTATGAATTATAGCATCTGTATCATCTGCTGTATGTATATTTACATAATTTATTGCAATATTTGGCAAGTCATTTTTTTTTTAGTTTTCCGGTAAGGAAGATAAGAATTGTTTTCGTGCTTGCATTTTGTGATGAGTTCTTAGGTTTATTTAGTAATATATGCTGATTTGAAAAGGCGATTTTAACTGTTTACCTCTCCCAACTGAGTTTACGGTTTGGGGATTTATTGATGGAGTCTGATGCTGTCTTTCTTCGTTAAGATAATACAATAGACCTCACTACATGTACACACACAAACACACACACACACAGACATATATATATATATATATATATATATATATATATCGACGTAGCAGATAATTTTCTAAACATATACTGTTAAATATAAGAGACAATGAATGTCTATTATGTTTAATAATGAACCGTTCTAAACATCGTAGTTTGGCTTTAATTTCAGGTGAAAATAAAGTCAAAAATTCTCCAACATTTAGATAATTTATTTTTAAGCTGGTTCTAAGCTTTATGTTTAGAACGGCTCATGATTAAACATAATAAACATTCATTGTCTCTTATATTTAACAGTACATGTTTAGAATATATATATATATATATATATATATATATATATACAGTACATGTTTAGAATATATATATATATATATATATATATATATATATATATATGTATAATAAACAGTTATAGGTCAGATTAAAATATTAAAATTAGATTAAAATTAGACCAATAAACAGTTGTATTAGAAAGTGCTCAATACTAGTTTGAAGGGAATTGTAGAGCTTTTAATTATATAAGTTGGTAAGATTCGCCAACTACGCTATTATGATTTTGATTTTTTCGGTTTCGTCAGACGATTAAACAAGTTTCTAAATAGCCGTTTATGACCATCATTCTAGCTTACCCACTCGAAATTCCGTAACTGTTCAGTTTTCGTATCAAAAAATTAAAAAAGCAATTTCTAACAAATTAATTTTTTTATTTAATACTCCAGCTCAGTTTTATCCGACTTTTTTTAATTATTTATTTAGCCCATCAAGTTTAAATTAGATTAGTAGTTTGAAGTTTAGCCCTGAGGAGTGAAGACATTACATCTTCACGAAAGTTCGAAATCGGCATGACTCCGCTCAGTTAAATGACGAACTTCTCGCATGAAACTCTGTGTGTGTGTGTGTGTGTGTGTGTGTGTGTGTGTGTGTGTGTGTGTGTGCGTGCGTGCGGGCGTGCGTGTGTCTACGTGCTTGTGCAAGTGCGCATGCGCGTTTCTTCCATTTATCATTAGTTCATTTACTTTTGTTCAGGATATTAAATCCTGGTACGCGGCTTTCATTTTGCACAAGCGAGCGTTTTCTTTCCCTTTTTTTATCAATGAAGTTGACTCATAAGATTGGTTGAATTGTTACATTGATTTCATGAAACATATTTTTTCTGCTTCCTTGCTTCGTGTGGAGCGTTCATTCATTTACTTCTCATGCCATTTCTACACGTTTACTATGATATGCGTTGGGTACAATTATGACTGCATATGCATATGTGTAGGATGTTGAGGAGAATGACTCTATACTGTGAGACCTGCTTACAAACTTCACATTTTGTCTCAACATCATAAAAAAACAATGTCTCATCGGGTAGTTAATAATGATGGTACTAAACGTTATTTTTGAAAAAGAAAATTCGAAAATCTTACTTCCATTTTATTTTTGGAATATTTTTTTTGTACGAGGTAAAAAGGATAGAAAAAATCCGAAAACTTTTGTTTTCCAATCGAAAAAGGGGAAACAAAAAAGAAAGAGAGATACATAGGAAATAAAGAGCATGATACAGAAAATAAAAAGTACCCCAAGAAAATAAGTACCCCAAGAAAATAGAAAATAGAAAAAGTGGAAATAAAGAGCAAAGAGGAAGACAGGAGAGAAAGAAAGAGCTAAGAGGTGAGAGCCGAGAATAACGGCTCAGAAAGAAATAGACCCAAATTTAGGTAGAAGGTGAAATATAGATAGATGCACATAAGGTTCACGCGACGTCTGGGCTTAACAAAAAGGAAGAAGTGAGAAAATGCACGGAAGGAAGGAAGTGTGGGGAAGAAGACAGTATAAACGTAAAAGAAATAGAGATGTCAAACAATTAGCCGGAAGTGGATTGCAGATAGATACATTCGCTGTTAGATAGTATAAAACTGAAACCTTTGACATTTTTTATAAAAATGATGAAATCGCAAATACAAAAATATGAACTATTTAAAAAGCGCAGAACTGAGGATATTTAGAAATACCACACAAAAATATAAATTCATTAGTATTCAATATATTCATTATATAATTAGTATTAATATAGTAACATAATAAATTGAAGTAAATTCTATCTATCTATCTATCTATCTATCTATCTATCTATCTCGTTCATTCAGGAATGAATTAGAACATTCTCACTACTGGCGTATGAATACATGGTATATCACACGCTAAAAGTCTGCCTCCTTTTACCGATAGTTCATAGAGATATATAGTTATCTTATCTAAACTTAATTATAATTGAAACGTTGTCTGTGTGTGTGTGTGTGTGTGTGTCCGTTACCTATAGACTCCGAAACGGCTGAACCGATTTTCTTGAAAACTGACACAGTTGTACTATAAGCGTCTGCGAGTGTTCTTAGCGGTGTTTTGTGTCGAGGTACCCCCGATAAATATCGAAAATCGATAATCGAAAAAATCGGGTTATAGAAGGAGTGGTCCGATTTTAATCAAATTTGATACACTCATAGACAAAGACATAAGAAACGATATTCAGAAGTTTCAAGGTGGCAGTTCTTACAATAGTGCAGTTAATTTGATATCGATACCAGGAAATCAAAATTTGAATTACATCTATTCATTTTTCTTTCGGGTCTACGGTTTAGCTTAAACTGGAAACAACTATTGCTTTTAGTCTTTCGTGCCAACTTCCAAAGAGTCTGAGCTCCAGGACCATGGATTAATTTTAAAGCTTTCATTAGACCCGATCAACGCTGGGCTATACTGCTAGTATATATATATATATTGCTATTCTCTCATATATAGTCATCCTATATATATTTATAGACATATATATACAGATATATATATATATATAGATAAATGCTTACATCAATTAAAACCCACTTAACAAAAGCAAAAATAAAATTACCTCTACCTACACAGAAAATCATAAAACTATGCTATCTAATTACTAAGCAATGTTTTTTTCACTTTTAATGACCATTTCTATAGACAAAAATTTGGTTTACCAATGGGATCGCCTCTCAGCGGTGTTCTCGCTTGTTTATTTTTAGAATCTCTGGAAAGAGATTGTTTCAGAAACATTTTACCACCAAAAGCCCGGGGTGGGCGACAAAGTGAACCTCGCTGCCGAGCTTGAAAAGGAGCTCCAATCAGTAGTGGTCTGGGGTAGGAAATGGCTAGTAAATTTCAATGCTTCTAAAACGAAGCTGTTATCAACTAACCACCATAGACAATCGAATCTACCTCCCATTAGTATGGAACAGGCTTGCCTCCCAGAGAGTAAAACGCTACGCCTCCTTGGCCTTACACTTTCGGCGGACTTCAAATGGAATGACTATATCGAATCCATTGCCAAATCTGCCGCTATGAAAGTCGGCTCTCTGTGCAGGGCCCGGAAGTTTTTTCCTGCCTGAATCTATCTTGCACATATACAAATCTACCATCCGCCCATGTATTGAATACTGCTGCCATATCTGGTCGGGTGCCCCTGCTACTCTCCTTGGGCTTCTTGACAAAATACAAAGGAGAATCTGTAACGTGGTTGATAATGACTTGGCAGACCGGCTGCAACCACACTCTCATCGGCGTGATGTGGCTTCCCTGTGCCTCTTCTACAAGTACTTTCATGGCTTCTGCTCCGATGAACTTAGATCACTGGTGCCGCCTAAGCACGAATTTACACGAGATACTAGATTAGCAACTAGGTCTCACCCTTTTACAGTTAAACAAATAAGATGTAACCGTAAATTCTACTCCAACAGCTTCTTTTCTCGCGCTTCCCGCCTGTGGAATTCCCTTCCACAAGTCTGCTTTTCCGACAGCTACAATCTCCAGTTGTTTAAACGTAGGGTCAATAGACACCTCCTATCACACTAACTTCCAGTTATTCTCAGAACATTCTCATCTACCCAACCCTCATTCTAGGTATCCTTACCCGCCTATCACCCACCCTCTGACATTTCCTATATTTAACTATCCTTTCTCCACTCTATGTAGCCCCCTGCGCAGTAGTGGCAGTAAAATGCCTTGTTCGGGATGAAACGCTTATATATATATTAAAAAAAAATCCTCCTACTTTAGATATATAGACGACTCCCTTCTAATCTATCCAGAAACTACTAACATAGCAGATTTTGTCAACGAACTCAATAACATTGAACCTACTATAAATTTTTCCTTCAAAACTGAATCTAATCAGACTCTTCCTTTCCTAGATATCATATTACACAAAAATAACAACAAACTCGATTTTGACGTCTACAGAAAAGCTACCTACAAAAACGACCTGATAAATTTCTACTCCAGTCTCTCTTCCAAAATCAAATCTGGTATTATTATAGGTTTCTTTTTAAAAGGACTAAGAATATGCAGCCCCCAATATTTAACAAAAGAAGAAAAATACATAAAAAGCACATTCAGAAACTTGCATTACCCATATCACTTTATTCACAATGTAAAAAAGAAAGGCACATAATATATACAACCACAACAAAAGAAACACTGTTAACAATAATAATCTAAACAATAACAAATACATCATACTACCAACCAACTCCATTGCATCTAATATCCAAAACAATCTATCTCATATAAAAAAACACACACATACCTCGAAAAATATTATGGATATTATCAGATCTAAAAATAACCGAAATCAAAATGACGAACAAGCAGGTGTAATCAAAATGACGAACAAGCAGGTGTAATCAAAATGACGAACAAGCAGGTGTATACCGAATAAATTGCCGGGGGTTTTCCTCCAACTATATCGGAGAAACAAGTATAAATCTAAAAAAAAAAAAACGTATATATGAACACAAAAGAGGCATTACTAATAATAATCTTACAAATGCATTCGTGATTCACAGAAATAAATTCAACCACAATTTCGAATTTAAAAATGCCACACTAATAAAAAGAGTAAACAATTTATTCAGAAGAAAAGTTCTCGAGAGCTATCCAATACTACCAAAACATCAATTTGCGCCCCGGTTTTTTCCCAATCTGACCTTTACTTATGGAAATTATACTAAAACAGACTAACATACATAATAAAAATTTCAAAGAAAACGGTTGAATTCCCTTCATTTTAAAATCTCGTGATATTGCACTACACATGAAGGAATTCTAAAACAGACTAACACACGAAACAAACAGTTTTCAAAGAAAACGGTCAAATTCCCTTCATTTTAATATCTCGTGACTTTGCACTACACATGAACAAATTCTAAAAGCTAAAATATTCTGTTAATCTTTTGAAATGATTTATGAGCGTCTTTGTGGTTGCCAACACTGTTTGTTTATAGATACGTAAATTTAGAATAAAGCTCATTTCGTCTTTTTGCCTTGATAAAGTACATCACAGGACGAAATGCGTAGGCGATTTAAAATACAGTTTTCCTCTTGTCTTTATTTTATTTAACCATATACATATATATATATATATATATATATATATATATATATATATATATATATATATAGCCATTCATTACTGAATGAATGTAATGAAAATAATGAATGTAATGAAATAATGTAATGAATTAGAGCACTCTGGCTATTGGGCGTGCATTATGATAATATACAAGCTAAAAGTTTGCATTCTTCTACAGAGCGCCCATAGCTCAGAGGTAGAATCGCCGACTGACGCCAATTCGGTCGGGTTTCAATCCTGGGTTAAAAGCAATCGGAGTCTAACCGTACTGATGAGCTGTAATACAGCGAAACAGATCTGTCTGCAGATGACTATATATATATATATATATATATATATATATATATAATAATAATAATATTTATTAATAAATTATAACATTGATATGTTATAATATCACTACAAAAGTAGCTATTTTGTTTCGACACTTTTTGCGTCTTTTCAAGTGATGTTGTTATTTCGAAAATATATATATATATATATATATATATATATATATATATATATATATATATATTCCCTATTACGTTGATCACATGAATTTACTCGTACTACTAGATTGCCAGCTAAGTCTCGCTTTTTACCATCAAGATAATCAAATGCAACAGTCACTTCTATTCATTTTTTTTCGCAAATTTTACCTGTGAAATTCACTTCCATATACTTGCTTAGCTGATAGCTACAATCTCCAAAAATTTAAGTGTAACGTAAATTGACATCTTTTATCTTCTTGATTACCAACTTTCTCTTATATTTTCTTCGACATTCCCAGGAACATCTTCCCTCTTTCGTTTTCTTTCTTTTTCTCTCACTGCAACACCTTGGGCACCAGTGGAAGTAATGAATAGCAGGGGCACCCGACCAGATGTTCCTGCTATTCATCTCGGGCTTCTTGACAAAATCCAACGAATAATCTTCAATGTAGCTCAACTCCAGTCACTTTCTCGCTGATGTAATGTCGCTTCCCTTTGTCTTTTGTACAAATACTTTCACGGTTTCTGCTCTGATGAGCTTAACTCCTTGGTGTCCCTAGTGCATGAATTTACTCGAGCTACTATACTAGCGGTTAGGTCTCACCCCTTTACAGTGAAATCAATCAAATGTGACCACAACTTTTACGCTACCAACTTCATTTCTCGCACTTCTCGCCTGTGGAACTCTCTTCCGTATACTTGCTTCCTTAGCAGGTACAATCTCCAAGATTAGCTGTAATGACATTTGGCATCTCCTACCTCCTTGAATCGCATCCATTCCCTGACAACCCTTTTATCATGTTCTTCTCTCTTTCCACTTTTCACTTACGCAGCTCTCTTTACATCATTGTTCTCATCTTTCTCTCACCCATTTTCCAACATTCCGCGTTACTTGTTCCTCTTTGTCATGACTCACCTCTTATGTATACCCCTGCGCACCAGTGGCAGTATGGCCATGCTTGGGGTGAAATTATATATATATATATATATATATATATATATATTGGTACAGAATTTTATAATGGCATTAAAGACAAACATTTTTTAATATAATCAGCTTTCCAAATTTTGAAATAAAAACACCAGTCAACCGGTTTCGTCTCCTCTCTTCAGAACTGTAAACGGGGAAAAATGATGAAAAAGAATCTCTTGTATCTCCTTTGCATGAATTTACTCGAGCTACTAAGCTAGCAACTAAGTCCGACCGTTTTACAGTGAAACCAATCAAATGTAACCGCAACTTCTACTCTAGCAGCTTCATTAAATACATAATCTTAATATATATATATATATATATATATATATATATAGATAGATAGATTATGTAATGAATATATAATTAAAAAGCATACACCTTGGTTCCCCCTCACAGTAATGTGATTGGCTGTTGTCAACCATATATACAGACGAAGTCGATGACGCAGAGGCGTCTATTGCTAGAGGTCTTCGACTAGAGGTCTACGACTATTGGTCTACGACTATTGATTACGCCTACGTCACAGGATACTTCATGCGACGAGTACCGTTTATTATGTCTGCTTGCTAGATTGTTATACCCGGTGACATTTGCCTGAACAGCTTAGTTACATCGAATCAGATATATATTCCTTTCCGCGACATATCAATATATATATATATATATATATATATATATATATATATATATATATATCTGACTCTGTACGTTTCTATATATATATATACTAACAGTATAGCCCGGCGTTGCTCGGGTGTAATGAAATCTTTAAAACTAATCTATGGTCTTGGAGCTCAGACTCTGCCTAAAGAATATTTGTGTGAAGTTTGGTGAGAATCGGATAAAAATTGTGGATTTGTATAAAGGACATACAGACAGATAAACAGATACACACACAAACATCTTACCTTCTTTTTATGGATTTTTTGCACTATTGTAAGAACTGCAACCTTGAAACTTCTGAATATCGCTTCTTATGTCTTTGTCTATGAGTGTATCAAATTTGATTAAAATCGGACCACTCCTTTTATAACCCGACTTTTTCAATTATCGATTTTCGATATTTATCGGGGGTACCTCGACACAAAACCTAGCTGAGAACACACGCAGACGCTTATAATACAAGTGTATAAATTTTCAAGAAAATCGGTTCAGCCGTTTTGGAGTCTATAGGTAACTGATACACACACACAGACACACACACACAAACAAAGTTCCATTTATAAATAAGTTTAGATAGATTATATATATATATATATATATATATATATATATACGGGTGTGCGTGTGTGTGTGTTCATTTGGCCAGCAACATTTCTTTTAAGTATCTTTTGCTAAATGTGGGGTCAAGCAATTTAAAAAATGTTTTATTTAGTTTTTCCAGCGTTCTCATACTAATTTCGTTTGGTTTTATTAGTAGTTCCAAGCACGTTCGTCAACTTCCTGATATATAAAGCTTTCAAGCTGGCAAGCTTTCCCTGACGATCCTTTTAGATGAAACCTAGGTAGGTTCGTCTGACTCATCAGGTGTTAGCTACCTCTGTATTGTGTGTTTTCTATTAGATGATTACTCGTATCGGGCTTTTTTCTTTGGGCTTTGTGCTGATCTCGGTCCGAACACTTTTGACTGACGTTCATGTACTAAGCTCTTTCTTTTATTTAAAACCATTTTTTCCTTAAAGACAAACATTTTTTAATATAATCAGCTTTGCCAAATTTTAAAATAAAAACACCAGTAAACCGGTTTCGTCTCCTCTCTTCAGAACTGTAAACGGGGAAAAATGATGAAAAAGAATCTGTTGTACCTCCTTTGCATGAATTCACTCGAGCTACTAAACTAGCAACTAGGTCCCACCGTTTTACAGTGAAACCAATCAAATGTAACCGCAACTACTCTAGCAGCTTCATTAAATGCATAATCTTTATATATATATATATATATATATAGATAGATAGATAGATAGATAGATAGGTAGGTGTTAGCTACCTCTGTATTGTGTGTTTTCTATTAGATGATTACTCGTATCGGGATTTTTTCTTTGGGCTTCGTGCTGTTCTCGGTCCGAACACTTTTGACTGACGTTCATGTACTAAGCTCTTTCTTTTTTTTTAAACCATTTTTTCCTTCCGTCGAAAGTTTTCGAGGAAGGTTTTCGACATGAGTATAAATATATCTCGGTTATATATATATATATTCGTTTCATTTATTTATACACAAATACTCTTGTCACACTGCCCGGACGAGTGATAACATCATAACAATGTTCTCACGAATCTTAGAAATCGGCATGATGTTGCTCAATTAAAGAGATGATTTCTTTGTGCCTATATATATATATATATATATATATATATATATATATGTGTGTGTGTGTGTGTGTGTGTGTGTGTGTGTGTGTGTGTGTGTGTGTGTAAATTGTATGACAAAGTAGAAAAAGCTTACTTGAGAAGCGTTTCCTCTTTTAAAATTTTAACCGACTACATTTGTCTTGTTGGTACGACTACACATGCGCACGACAGAGAAATTTAGATTTTTTTTTTATCTAGCCGAATTCATTTAGAATTTTATTTCTTTTTCTATTCCATAACTGTTGTAATATATATTTACAAACTAATACGTTAAATGCTTTGGTTGCCCAACGTCAAGAAACTGGCCACAATTTTGACATAAAAAATGCTACTCTGATCAAAGATGTAAATAATTCACTACGACGTAAACATCTAAAGAGTGATTTAATCGCAAGGTCAGCCTCATTAAAGATGTGCCCTCGCTCTTACAGCATTTCAAAATTTCTGGCAGTTGCCTCGACCGCATGAATTTAAGCGTGTTACAAGACTGGCATCTTACCTTTTAAATAGTTAAATCTAACCGCTACTGCTACTCTAACAGTTTATTTTATCTCACCTTCCGCATGTGAGGGTCCTGGGCATGACAGTAAACTGCATCCGGCAGCAAGGCCTCTGGTTGTGAGGAGCATGGAGCCACCTCTTAAATACTGTTGTTCCCAGGTCCAACCTGACCCGGAGTGGTAGCCCCTGTTATAGTCCCAGCTATGGGCAAATAGTTAACCCCAAAACTCGAAAAAAAAAACAACTATGAAAGTATAAAAATGCACTTTTATAGAAATATATACATAAAAATAGACTTATACAGAAAAAGATACATTTTTGAAGAAAAAAATAGTACCATAACACATTTTTGAAGGAAAACTTTTTTCTCAGCAAAACATTTTTGAATACAAAGCTAGAAGACATTTTTAGTTTTCTAATATAAAAAAGAATAAAAACAAAAACATTCATTAAAATCTGATTAAATCAACTTTCTCACTATAACCAAACATAAAAAAATGCCTTAAAAACCCATTTTTGGCATTAAATAACCTACAGAGGTTGATATGTCGTTAAACAAAACTCAAATTCAAACTCAAATCCTCGCATGTGGAACTCCCTTGAAACTTCAGTTGCCATCTTTTCTCTTCTTGAATCCAGTTCATATTTTATCTTGTCTTCAATAGATTCTATAACTCGTCATTTTCACTGTAACCCCTGAGCAAAAGTGGCGGTCTTTACTTGCTTGGGTTGAAATAATATATAAAAAATTCTTCTAATATCCCAGTGTTAAATACCTACTTACAAAAGTAAGAGAAATAAACAGACTCTCAATGAATTCGGCTAGATAAAAAAAAGAAAAAAACTATGAAATTCCCATCACCCCTTTGACCTGCGCTTGTTTAATCATACCAACAGAAGAAATTTAGGCACATAAAGGACGAAACGAGTCAGAAGTAAGCTTTTTTCTCTTTTGTCACACAACTTCCACAATACTGTTCTTGATTATATATATATATATATATATATATATATATATATATATATTCATTTATATATATATATATATATATATGTGTGTGTGTGTGTGTGTGTGTGTGTGTGTGTGTGTTTCATTGAATAATATAGATATACTATATCGATTTATTTTTTTATAAACCTTGAATTTTAATGCTTCCAAAACGAAGCTGCTATCTATTAACCATCACAGACAATCGCTCCTACTCAACATTAACATGGATCAGGCTAGTGTCTTTGAAAGCAAAACACTGCCCCTCTTCGGGTTAACTCTCACAACAGACATATATAAATCTACCATCCGCCCGTGCATTGAATACTGCTGCCATATCTGGTCGGGTGCTCCTGCTAGGATCCTTGACAAAATCCAACGAAGAATCTGCAATGTGATCGATCCCGACTTGGAAGCTCAGATACAGTCACTTTATCACCGGCGCAATGTGGCTTCCCTGTGTCTCTTCTACAAATACTTTCACGGTATCTGCTCCGATGAACTTTACTCAATTTATTCGAGCCACAAGATTAACAACCAGGTCCCACCCTTTTACTGTGAAACCAATAAAATGTAAACGCAAATTCTACTCCATCAGTTTCTTTTCTCGCACTTCCCGCCTGTGGATTTCCCTTCCGTTTACTTGCTTCTCCGACAGCTAGAATCTCCAAGAATTTAAAAGTAAAGTCAGTAGTCATCTCTTATCTCACTAACCTGCATCCTCTTTCTCTGTCCACTCCACTCTTATCAATATTCTTATTCTTCTCTTACCCACTTCCTGACACCCCCTATAATCTGTCACTCTTTCTCATAACGTTTCTCCTAGGTAACCCCCTGCACAACAGTGGTAGAAAATTGCCCTGCTTGCGGTGATATGATTATAAAAAAAGAACGTTTATACTTCTCTAATCGGTATCTTGATGCTAAGATGAAAATCATCAAGGTATAAGACGTTTTGATAATTGATCCCAGTCAAAAAATAAAACTAATTATATATTATACTACTTTAATCATGTACAATAATTCTTGTCCGCTAACTAGTGTTTGAGAAAATAAGTTGTTAAAAAAAAACATGTTTACGTGTCCTTTGGGAGATTGTATCTCTGACCAAAATGGCAGTACATGTATTCTTTTAACGACCACAGTATTATCAAAACGTATTTACTTCATTTGTCGTTTACAAGTTCTATTGCAAAACATTTAAAGACACATTCCTGTCAACCTTAGCAATGCAGGAAATACTCGTTGACGACACCAATATACTACAGCACAAAGATAATAAACAAAACTTCAAATTCTCGTGGCCCTCTATATCAAGAGCAACCAACCAACGCTGAACAAAAATTATTACGTGTATAGCAGCCACGTGTCTACTGCACTTAACAAACATTTAGTGCCATTTGCTTTTCTACCATTTTTTTATTTTATATATATATATATATATATATATATATATATATATATATATTTCTGGTTAGCTCCCTTAGATTGGGACGTTTGTTTTGCAAAATATCCATAGCTACAAACGATCAATTTAAATTTGAAAATGATTACAACAGAACGCGTTCCTGGGTGTTTTTTTAAAATCACCATTACAATGATTACAATTACGATAAGTTTGTCCTGGTAATTCACACATGAGAATGATCTCAATACTGGAGGAGATCGAAAGTGCTTGGGTAAGAAAAACTACGGCACCTTCCTTGATGAATTTCATCTTAATATCAAAAAACTGATTAGAGGACTAGAAAAGATTATTATGAAAAGTAATTAGGTATAATATGTCAGATAAGTCACATCTTGTCATTGCAAATAATGTTGAATATATATATGAATATAATAATGATGTTGAATATATAACTGAATTTAATAATAATGTTGATCCTATAATTAAATATGATAATAATTTTGAATATTTAATTTAATGTAAGATAATAATGACGATGAATATATTATTGAATATAATAATAATATTGAATAAATAACTGAAAATAATAATATTATTTTAATGCTAAACATGCGACTGAATATGATAATATAATTGTAATAATGAATATGTAATTAAATATAATAAAAATGATGAATATATAATTGAATATATGTAATTATATTTTAGTTATAAAATCAACATACAACAACGGAAAATATTTATGACTTAACCTAATCTTTTATTATTGGCCATATTCCTTCAGGGCGTGGATGATCATAGCTGTTTAGTCCTGGGTCAGTCAGTTAGTTAAGTGCCATACGTGATACACGCTTGGGTGATCATGTCTCGAAAGAGACATGACTGACTGGGCAGAAGATTATCTCGCAGTAGGTTGCCATTGCTTTCTGCGGTAGACTGGTTGCCGACCAAGGCTATAGAACCCAATCTGTCCTGCTATTTAACCCATAACTGGAAGGAAGAGACGGATTAATACCTTTCCCAAGGGTATTTGCGCGTAAGTGAATACAATGGATTCAACTGGAATTCGAACTCGGCTCCCCGGTTTCTCGTTCCGGGTCGATAGCAAGGCCTCTGACTGAGAAATTGGAGCTTATGATGAGCGTGGAACCGCCTATTAACTGCTGGTATTCCCAGAGCCACCCAGACCCGGTGTGGGATCATCTGTTTGGGTTTCAGCTATGGGGAAATTATGAAACCTCAAACAAAAACAAAACGCCATAAAAACAGAAAAAAATATATTTTTATCGTAAAAATACCGACAGTATCAGTCAGTTAAGTGCCAAACAGTTCAATAAGCAATTCACTATTACCTCCCTTGACTACAACTTTCTCTTGACTATTGACTACGAGAATAGAGTGTTAAACAGAGCTTTCATTCGTAGATATTTACTCTGAGGTAATTAATATTAGTTGGTGGTGCGTTTATTTTAAGAATGTTTCTGACGCATACCGAAATTTTTATGGCCACACACTTTATTAGTTTCGCATTTTTAACACTTTTAATAAATATTCCAACCCCACTTTTTATTAATCCCACCTGTTTATTGCAGTCTTTAATCATTTCGCCCCAAGCAATATTTTTACTAAGACGCAAGTGGTTACTGGGAGTGAAAGAAATTGACAAGAATTTCGAGAGAAGAAAGGATAATAAAAGAACGGTGTTCACAAAGGATAGACGGATTGTCAACCTGTGTGGGGGTAGAAGTGGGGCTAGTATCTCCACCACGTACCTGTAAAAAATTAGTTGTTACAGAAAGCACAGTTCTTACGCCTAGCGTACTGAGGTTTTGATCATATACAACCCAAGGAAATCTTGCAAGGTTAGCATGAACACATTATACAAATATAGCGATGGCGACTGGCGTTGCATTGACATTTTTTAAGATTGCTGGAGCAAAAACTGGAAGAGAGTTCCACAGGCGTACTGAGGTTTTGATCATATACAACCCAAGGAAATCTTGCAAGGTTAGCATGAACACATTATACAAATATAGCAATGGCGACTGGCGTTGCATTGACATTTTTTAAGATTGCTGGAGCAAAAACTGGAAGAGAGTTCCACAGGCGTACTGAGGTTTTGATCATATACAACCCAAGGAAATCTTGCAAGTTTAGCATGAACACATTATACAAATATAGCGATGGCGACTGGCGTTGCATTCACATTTTTAAAGATTGCTGGAGCAAAAACTGGAAGAGCGTTCTACAGGCGTACTGAGACAACCCAAGGAAATCTTGCAAGGTTAGCATGAACACATTATACAAATATAGCAATGGCGACTGGCGTTGCATTGACATTTTTAAAGATTGCTGGAGCAAAAACTGGAAGAGAGTTCTACAGGCGTACTGAGGTTTTGATCATATACAACCCAAGGAAATCTTGCAAGGTTAGCATGAACACATTATACAAATATAGCAATGGCGACTGGCGTTGCATTGACATTTTTTAAGATTGCTGGAGCAAAAACTGGAAGAGAGTTCCACAGGCGTACTGAGGTTTTGATCATATACAACCCAAGGAAATCTTGCAAGTTTAGCATGAACACATTATACAAATATAGCGATGGCGACTGGAGTTGCATTCACATTTTTAAAGATTGCTGGAGCAAAAACTGGAAGAGAGTTCTACAGGCGTACTGAGACAACCCAAGGAAATCTTGCAAGGTTAGCATGAACACATTATACAAATATAGCGATGGCGACTGGCGTTGCATTGACATTTTTAAAGATTGCTGGAGCAAAAACTGGAAGAGAGTTCTACAGGCGTACTGAGGTTTTGATCATATACAACCCAAGGAAATCTTGCAAGGTTAGCATGAACACATTATACAAATATAGCGATGGCGACTGGCGTTGCATTGACATTTTTTAAGATTGCTGGAGCAAAAACTGGAAAAGAGTTCCACAGGCGTACTGAGATTTTGATCATATACAACCCAAGGAAATCTTGCAAGGTTAGCATGAACACATTATACAAATATAGCAATGGCGACTGGCGTTGCATTGACATTTTTTAAGATTGCTGGAGCAAAAACTGGAAGAGAGTTCCACAGGCGTACTGAGGTTTTGATCATATACAACCCAAGGAAATCTTGCAAGGTTAGCATGAACACATTATACAAATATAGCAATGGCGACTGGCGTTGCATTGACATTTTTTAAGATTGCTGGAGCAAAAACTGGAAGAGATTTCCACAGGCGTACTGAGATTTTGATCATATACAACCCAAGGAAATCTAGCAAGGTTAGCATGAACACATTATACAAATATAGCGATGGCGACTGGCGTTGCATTGACATTTTTTAAGATTGCTGGAGCAAAAACTGGAAGAGTTCCACAGGCGTACTGAGGTTTTGATCATATACAACCCAAGGAAATCTTGCAAGGTTAGCATGAGCACATTATACAAATATAGCGATGGCGACTGGCGTTGCATTGACATTTTTTAAGATTGCTGGAGCAAAAACTGAAAGAGAGTTCCACAAGCGAGAAGCGCAAGAAAAGAAACTATTAGAATAGAACATGCGATTGCATCTAGCAAAATCAACAGTAAAACAGTGAGACCTAATTGTCTAATAGCATGCTTAGTAGCATGCTTAGATTTACAACAAGTCGAGGAGCAATGAAGAAAGCTTATCAGAAATCAAGCTGGAAAATAGGAAGATAAACAATGTAAAACTGAGATGACAATTTAAATACGTGTGCTTAATAAAAATTACGTTCACAGACACTCAGTTAATTCATATATATATATATATATAAACGTGTGTGTGTGTGTGTGTGTGTAGAAGAAAGATTATAGAAGATACCTTTTACAAAACAACATTGGCAGGGCATCAGATCAGTTTGACCACAATTTCGATTTAAAAAAATGCTACTTTAATTAAAAATTAATGCAATTTACTCAAACGAAAAAAAATTTAGAATAATGGCTATATGAAATCAACTTCCAAAATACATTAAGGAAACATGCAGAAATTTAATAAAAATATGTCTATGAACAAAAAAGAGAACTTATGTATAACAATTTATCAAATGTACTATTCGTAATCACAATTAAATTCGACCTCAGTTTTGATATAAAAAATGTTGTAATCATCAAAAGTCCGACGAAGCTAAGTAACGTCGAGCATGGTCAGTATCTAAATAGGCTACCATTTGGGAATACCAGGTGTTGTAAGCTTGAATGTGCAGGTGGTGTAATAGCTAATGGCTTGGAATTGTTAATCGTAAAATCAAGTTCCAGTTTCAGTTGGGTTTCTTATATTCCCATACCGTGTGGGAAAAGTTATGAAGCCACCTTTTCTCCCTCCAGCTATGGGTTAATTAGTAAGACTTGTATTACTAAAACTATTATTATCTCCAAAAATTAAAAAAAAATGTACTTATATTTTCTTTCTGTGTAAATAACTTTCTCTTTTAATCACTTCGGCAGTTTGAGATCAGAATTGTGGTCTAAATATGCTATACTCATCAAAAGAGAAAATAATCCACTCAGAAGGAAAATCTTCGAGAGTGCCGCCGTCAGATATTATCAAAATGTTAATCTGCGCCCAGGTTTTTTCACAATCTTGCCTTTTCTGGAAGAATTAATACTTTCTCAAGCCAACTTACATAACAACAAATATGTTTAAAAAAGTCAAAATAAAATGGTTAAATCCATCACTTCAGCCTTTGAAGATCTACAGCAGACATGTCTATCTCTTGCCCTAACAACCTAATCACAATCCAAACAATATTCGATTTTTTAAAATAATACTGAATATTATTCGCTCACTTTACTTTTTACCAGACTGAATTCGGACTCATTATGCCCTCTTCATGCACTGACTTGAGCTTTTAACCACCTGATGAACATTCGTGAACACTCTCAAATTCACAAACTCTAATAAATCAATGACAGTCTCGGCTCTGCGTCTATAAACACATCCAGCATAATAGCTCCTAAGTTGACTTGATAAAGTCCCCCCAGAGAACGATGCGCGTCAGTTACTACAGTTTTTCCTCTTGTTTAATTTTTATCATTATGTCTCTTGTAGTTTTTAAATATCTTTTTAAAAAATTATTTTTTAATTATTATTATATCTTATTCAGTGGTTAGTAGATGAGTATTGACTTTGCATTTAAATTTCTGGAGGTTGTAGCCGTCAGGAAAGCAAGAATACGGGAGCAAGTTCCACAGGCGGGAAGTGCGAGAGAAGAAGCTGCAGGAGTAGAATTGTCGTCTGCATTTGGCTAACCGGACTGTGAATGGGTGGGACCCAGTTGCCAGTCTGGTTGCACGAGTAAACACCTGTTGAGGAGGCATCAGTGACTTAAGTTCGTCTGAGCAGAAGCCATGAAAGTATTTATAGAACAGACAAAGGGAGGCCACCTTTCGACGATGGGGAAGTGGCTGCAGTCGAGCCGCCAGATCAGTACCTATCACATTACAGACTCTCCTTTGGAGCCTGTCAAGAACACTGAGGAGAACGGAAGGGGCACCTGACCATAAATGGCAGCAGTACTCCATGCACGGACGGATGGTTGACTTGTATATGTGCAGGATGGATTCAGGTGGAAAAAACATCCTGGATCGACATAGTGACCCAACCTTATGCATTTAATAAACTGAAAAATAACATCGCAGCATTATAATATATCTTAGAATCTTGAATAAGTTCTCGCTGAGTAATCTTTTATTTACAAAAACTAGCAAGAAACCTGTCACGGAAAGTATTGTCCATCACAAGCCACTACTCTTTCCACTCTTTCTGGCTGAATTTGAATTCCACGTCGGATAAATGACATGTCTTTTAAGACTAACCATTAGTCGACACATTTTTTAGCATCTTCATAAGAATGAAAGAGTTGCTCCAGCCAGGCCTTGTGTCGTCGATCAGAACTATTGAAAATCGGACGGTGAAAGTCTGGTGAATACGGCGGGTAGGGTAGGACATCCCATTTAAGAGTTCTAAGTGGATTTTATTAGGATATCGACTCGGAACGACAAATCAGGAATCCAAGTACGAAATCCAATTGAATTCCTTGCATTCACTTACGCACGAATATCCTTGGGAAAGGTATTAATACGTCTCTTCCCTTTAGTTATGGTCAAATAATAGGACAAATTGTGTTCATTAGCCTTGGCTGGCAACCAGTTTATTGCAGAAAGCAATGGCAACCTACTGCAGGATAATCTTCTGACAAGTCAATCATGTCTCTTTCGAGATATGTTCGCTCAGGGTATGTATCACGTATGGCAGTTAACTGATTATTTTACTAGGTTTGCAACATGTAGCCTAGCGTTGTCATGATGCAAAATCAATTTGTCGTATTATTTAACCCATAGCTGGAAGTAAAAGACGGATTAATAAAGTGTATTAGCGCGTAAGTGAATGCAACTAATTCAAATCGAAATCGAAATCGACTCTCCGATTTCTCGTTCCGAGGCGATATCTACTGCACCACAACTTGCATTCATATGTAAATATTATCAGACAGAATGTTCCTGTAGAAAGACAAAATGAATAAAAAAAACGGACAAGAGGAAAAAATGTACTTAACCGACGAGTTTCGTCCTCTAAGAGATACATTGCCTTGAATATAGTTTCTCAGAGGACGAAAGGCGTCGGCTAAGTACAGTTTTTCCTTTTGTCTCCTTTCATGTACACAGATATATATATATATATATATATATATATATATATATATATAAGTATGTATGTATGTATCTGTGTGTGTGTACGCTCTCTCTTAAAATGTATTGCATGTCTTGTCATCATGGCAAAAGTAAAGAAGAAATAATTCTACAAATGCAAAACCTTAGCTGATTGAGAAGCTCCTGCATTGCTCTAAGCAGGTACCCATCTTTATAAACGGTGAAGAAACTTCGTCTACTGGGCGGTTTTAGCAATTTAATTGGCACGTACGATTTTTGTCATTTCCTTCTTTTTTCAGGGGTCACAATGACCTAGCTTCATAAGACCTATAAAGCGGAAGAATATTTGAAAAAACAAAATAGTAACCATTCCTTTTTCTTTTGTTCTTCTGTATAATGTATATTTTCTTTCATTATCAGTTCTTTTTCTTTTTCCTTTTTCTTTCTTCTATTTTCTATATTTCTGTTGCTTTCCTTCTTTTCTTTCATTTTTCGTTTTTCTTTCTTACTTTCTGTCATTATTTTTTCTTTAATTTTTTTCTTTTCCTTTTACTTTCTATATTTACTTTTTAATGTTTTTCTTTCTTTCTTTCTTTCTTTATTTATTTTTTAATTTTTTCTTTCTTTCTTTACTTTTTAATTTTTTTCTTTCTTTCTTTACTTTTTAATGTTTTTCTTTCTTTCTTTCTTTATTTATTTATTTTTTAATTTTTTTCTTTCTTTCTTTACTTTTTAATTTTTTCTTTCTTTCTTTACTTTTTAATTTCTTTCTTTCTTTCTTTCTTTATTTACATTTTAATTTTTGTCTTTATTTATTTATTTATTACTTTATTACATTTATTTTTCTCTGATTGATTTCTTCCATTGTTTATATCTTCCCTTCCTTTTTCTTTCTTTCGTTCTTTCTTTAATTTAATTTCTTTTTTTTTCTTTATCTATCTCGTTTTCTTTTCTTTCTTTTTTGCTTTTCTTTTTTCTGTCTTTATGTATTTATTCCTTTCATTTTCTTTCACTCATGTTTATTTCTTTCATTTTTATTTTTAAACTGAGAAAATGTCTGATTTTCGCTTTAGGCATATAGAAGGAAAATTTTTCAATATCAGCGACTCATATTTTCAGTTTTTCTTGTAATTTAAAATTTGCTTTTCATTTTTCCATCAAAAATTAAAAAAAAACTTCTAAGAATCGTTTTATAGACCATGCATAAAACAAAAAGACAAGAAGAAAGTAAATTTGAAGCGTATTAATAATCCATTGGGGCATTTTATTCCATGACAGCCCATCGATATTTAACTACATATTTTTAAAATCTTTTTAAGTAAACAGGACAATTTCGCTAGAAACAGAGATGAGAGTACTGGATTGCTATGTAATGTTGGTTCTTCAATATAGCAGTGAATGTTGGACAATATCTTCAAAGATGAAGGAAAAACTTGAAGCAGCTAAATGTGGTTCTACAGAAGGATGCTGCGGATATCATGGACTGAGCATGTGAGCAATGATGAGGTTTTAGAAAGTATGGAAACGAAAAAGAAATTAATACTGAGCATCAGGAAGAGATAACTAAAGTTCCTCGGACATGCAATGAGGGAGGAGGGCTTGGAGAACCTGATACTAACAGGCCAGATAACAGGAAAAAGAGACATGGGAAGGCAGCGGATAACATATTTGAAGGACCTAATCAGGCGGATGACGGAACGAGGGTTGCATGGTGCAACACGAGAAAGCGTGCTAAGAGCCACCAGGGATAGGGAGATGTGGAAAGCCATGATCGCCTACATCCTAAAAGGGCATGCTACATAAAAGAAGAAGAAATAACCACAAAATAAATAAACAATTTTTATTAGACTGCGCTATGAATTTAAAGCATAAATGTCCCTCTTTTATCCTTAACAACAATTCTTGATCATTAACCATTCTCAATGTATTTTCAAAGTAGTTCTGTTAATTTTTTATATCACTGCTCTTCAAATACAAGGCCCAAGAGCCAGTCAAGATAGTTGTTACTCATTAAGAGTGTAAGTATATAAAGTGGGGGAAAGAACATATTATATGTAAGAGATAACGGTTGATACTAAACTTGATGAAATTAAAGTGATCGAAAAAGCATCCATTTGTGAGTCTGGGAAGAAGTTGTCTGATGGGGAACTTCCTCCTTACCAATGGAATACGAAAAGAATAAGGATAGTTCGGTCCTGGAGAGTCCTAGCTTAGAAGTTCAGATCTGGTGAAAATAATGGATGTAGATTCGCCTGAACATTTCCTATGGAAATATTGCGACAGAATATCATTAAACAATATGGCGATAGTATAGTAACGTTTGTTTGATAGGTAGGTAGTTGTAGAGCAAAAATTAATGAATCACCCGCAAAGATGCGTGAACGGTTTTAAACTGGACAATGAGGACCGGAGAGCTTTAACCCAAATATGGCAGCAATAATCCATTTTTTTTTTTTTTATCAGCGTTTCACCCCGAGCAAGGCATGTCACTGCCACTACTGTGCAGGGGGCTACGTAGAGTGGAGAAAGGCTGGTTAAATATAGGAAATAACAGAGGGTGGGTGATAGGCGGGTGAGGATACCGAGAATGAGGGTTGGGTAGATGAGAGTGTTGTGAGAATAGTTGGAAGTTAGTGTGATAGGAGGTGTCTATTGACCCTACATTTAAACACCTGGAGATTGTAACTGTCGGGAAAGCAGACTTGTGGAAGGGAGTTCCACAGGCGGGAAGCGCGAGAAAAGAAGCTGTTGGAGTAGAATTTACGGTTACATCTTATTTGTTTAACTGTAAAAGGGTGGGACCTAGTTGCTAATCTAGTATCTCGTGTAAATTCGTGCTTAGGCGGCACCAGTGATCTAAGTTCATCGGAGCAGAAGCCATGAAAGTACTTGTAGAAGAGGCTCAGGGAAGCTACATCACGCCGGTGTGAGAGCGGCTGCAGCCGGTCTGCCAAGTCAGTATCAACCACGTTACAGATCCTCCTTTGTATTTTGTCAAGAAGCCCAAGGAGAGCAGCAGGGGCACCCGACCAGATATGGCAGCAATATTCAATACACGGGCGGATGGTAGATTTGTATATGTGCAGAATAGTTTCAGGTGGGAAAAATTTCCGGGCCCTGCATCCGACTCTTGTAAAGCGAGAGGATGATAGAAGGTATTTTTTAGAGTGGTGATAATGAATCAAATATTTTTACCCGCAACTTCAGCGAGGGTATGAATATACGGATACCTACTGAGTTCTGGAGTTAGCTTTAGTCTCAGTTAGGAAATCATGAGCATCGCTTATATATACATAAATATATAAATGTATATATAAGCGATGTATATATATATAAGCGATACAATGAAACCTGTTGTATGCGACCACCCCTACTGCCATGAAAAACTGGTTGCATACGGCGGCTGGTCGCTCAATAAAGACTCGTGACCTGTCCACCACACGATTGTACATTTCACTCTCCAGAATATACATATTTTAGTATTTTACCATGTAATATGGTAATAAATAAATGAGAACATAAGATAGTCTAACTGGTCCGTGCATGGAGTACTGCTGCCATTTATGGTCACGTGCCCCTTCCGTTCTCCTCAGTGTTCTTGACAGGCTCCAAAGGAGAGTCTGTAATGTGATAGGTACTGATCTGGCGGCTCGACTGCAGCCACTTCCCCATCGTCGAAATGTGGCCTCCCTTTGTCTGTTCTATAAATACTTTCATGGCTTCTGCTCAGTCGAACTTAAGTCACTGATGCCTCCTCAACAGGTGTTTACTCGTGCAACCAGACTGGCAATTGGGTCCCACCCATTCACAGTCAGGTTAGCCAAATGCATACGACAGTTCTATTCCTTCAGCTTCTTTTCTCGCACTTCCCGCCTGTGGAACTCGCTCAAATATTCTTGCTTTCCTGACGGCTACAACCTCCAGAAATTTAAATGCAAAGTCAATATTCATCTACTAACCACTGGACTCTAGCTCTCTCCCCACCCCTGTATAACCTTCCCTTTCTCTCCACCTCTGTATCTGTCATCGCACCTGCTTTCTCAGCTTTCTATTGTTCCTTTCTAACTAGTTTGTACTCCTCACTCTTTTCTAATTAATCTTTTTACATTTATGTAGCCCCCTGCACATCAGTGGTGTTTCCGCCTTGCTCGGGGTGAAATGATTAAAAAAAAAATTTTTTAAATTCTTATTTTTTTTATTATTAAAAAACTTTTAACAAAAGAAATAAAAATTATTTGTTCACACTGGTGTAGGCTTAAAAAAATCATTTATTGCTGTCTGTGAAGTGTTTTTATTTTTATTTTTATTTATTTTTATTTTTATTTATTTTTATTTATTTTTATTTTTTTTATTTTTTGTAAAGTGACCACTTCGATTCTAATTGATGTTGGCACTTATTTGGTTATCATTTCTTGGTCTTCATGAAACAAATCTTTCAATTTTTTCTTAGAATCTGCGATAATATACGAAAAATAAACAAACATACAAGAAAAAAATGACAACGATCAGGGTAGAGAGAGAGAGAGAGAGAGAGAGAGAGAGAGAGAGAGTAAAACGATTGAGAAAAAGTAAAAATAAGGAAAAAGATAAGCATTGAAAGTTTAAATTTCACATAGATGTGATTTTTCCCCTACGACCGAATTTATCCAAGTTGGTACAGAAACCGACAAATCTCTTGAACTTGTCAAATATAATAAGTACATATTAATACAAGACAGCCGCCGTTTGACAACCGCCATTTTAACAAATAATAAAAATTTGACACTTCACTACAATAACAAAACAACGAGAAAGTGTTTCTGGCTTAGATCAAAGGAAAATAAAATAGATTACTAACTTAAATTCTCCGAAATTAGAAGTTAGGTATGTACTGCTAAAATGAATTTTTGTTTGCGTGGTCGCTTGACCAGTGATTTTTATTCTTTCATGCTGGTCGGTGGTCGCGTTTTGGAAGCAGTCGCTCACTGGAGGTCAATTAAGATTAGCAAATCGTCCGTGCATAGAAAAACGGTCGTAATATCAGGTGGTCGCTGACGACGGGGGTCGCATACACCAGGTTCCACTGTATATATATATATATATATATATATATATATATATGTTATATATATATATATGTATATATATGTATGTATATATATGTATATATATATACATATATATATGTATATATATGTATATATATGTATATATATATATATATATATATATATATTACATTTCAGGAATAGACATTTCTACAAGCTCTCAAAGTCCGCTTCGCTTTCTCAACCCAGGCAGCACATTATATATATATATATATATATATATATATATATAATCTTAGACCTATAGACTCGGAGATTCATGCACTATGTAATCATCAGGTGTATATTATGACAGGTGTATATTATGAACTGATCATTTCTAGATTTGAATTTTTATTCTTGGTTCACACGTCGTTTAAAGTATTTATCTAAATCTAAACTGATTTATAAATGGAACTTTGTCTAAACGGCTGAACCGATTTTCTTGAAAATTTACACAGTTGTACTATAAGCGACTGTGAGTGTTCTTAGCTAGGTTTTGTGTCGAAGTACCACCGATAAATATCGAAAATCGATAATCGAAAAAATCTGGTTATAGAAAGAGTGGTCCGATTTTAATCAAATTTAATACACTCATAGACAAAGACATAAGAAACGATATTCAGGAGTTTCAAGGTTTCAGTTTTTACGATAGTGCAGAAAATCGATAATATATATATAAAAGGCAAGTTGTTTGTGTGTGTGTCTGTTCATCTGTATGTCTGTATTTTTTTTCAGCCCTTTTATTTTAGTTTTTGCTTTGGGTTTGGCTCTAAATAGGTATAATTGTAGTTCTTAGTCTCAGCCATGATAGCATTTACTCAGAGGACTTATTTAGCCTTCAAAATTCAGTTTACGACGAAAAAAATCTTATTTGATATCGATACCAGGAAATCAAAATTTGACTTACATCCATTCATTTTTCTTTCAGTCTACGGTTTCGCTTTAACTGGAAACAACTATTGCTTTTTAGTCTTTCGTGTCAACGTCCAAAGAGTCTGAGCTCCAGGACCATGGATTAGTTTTAAAGCTTTCATTACACCCTAGCAACTCTGGGCTATACTGCTCGTAAATTATGAATTTGAGGTGCCAATTTTTAAAACGACCTTAAACAACAGGAGAACAAAAATAATAATTAAAATCTACAAATGGTCAGTTCATAATATCTGTTTATATGAGTGTGTGTAATTGCATGTATACCCATGTGTATATCTATTGATATCCATACCTATATATATATATATATATTTACGATAGGCTATTTCAGGTTTAATATTTTATCAATACATGAATATTATGAAGGCAAGAGATAGTAATGGATTTCAGCTCGGATTGAAGAATCGAAAAGCTGAATCTTAATTCCTGTCGTGCTAATACCGTTAATCCAACGAATCCGATTTCCCCTACACCCAGCTATGGGTAAAATAGCAGGACTGTCTGGGTTTTATAGCCTTAGGTGGCAACTGGTCTAGTTGAAGGAAAACTCTGAATTCATAACCGCATGTTAGTCCTGGTCAAATACATACTATGCAGCTAATAAAAAGATCGTTCGCATTGACTCGATGAACCCGGCTACCGTTAAATCGTAGTCGTATATATGTATCAATAACACGGATAGAGTTTATGCAAATATAACCGTGAACATTGTGATTAACACCCACGTCTCTTTTGTGCTTAATCGCAATTTCTTCAGGGTCTCAAGACTATTATTTATATTTGCAATGTCCGCATACACTACCCCTAACTTTTCTTCATTCTTTCATTGATAAAACTGTTTATATTTGGTTCGTTGTTGTCGTTCGACTTAAATTCCTCAAAAGTCTAACGATCAAAACGAGACATTCACTTAATTACCAATAACCCCAACCAACCTCCACGACAACAACGAACCAAATATAAACAGAGAATGATTCCAAACCTTTATTTCCCCTGAGGAAGTGTTTAAATCCAAACACTGAAACAAACATATGATTGTAGGGAAGAGGACATATATAGAAGAAATTATGTACATGTTCTAAAACATAATTTATAATAAATATTCACTGCTCTATACATCATATATCGAGCACTGTTTTAAATTAATGTTTTGAACGGAAAAAAAATGTTCTCTTTTCTTTCCTCATTCTATACTCACTCGGATATATATATATATATATATATATATATATATATATATATATATATATATATATAGTTCTTTCCTGTAAGTTATTTAGGCATAAATTTAGTACCAATAATAATCCCTTTTTTCCAGATTATCAAATCATCTTGTTCTTAAATTATTATTTTTTTTTTTTATAAGCGTTTCACCCCGAGCAAGGCATGTCACTGCCACTACTGTGCAGGGGGCTACGTAGAGTGGAGAAAGGCTGATTAAATATAGGAAATGACAGAGGGTGGGTGATAGGCGGGTAAGGATACCGAGAATGAGGGTTGGGTAGATGAGAGTGTTGTGAGAATAGTTGGGAGTTAGTGTGATAGGAGGTGTCTATTGACCCTACATTTAAACACCTGGAGATTGTAACTGTCGGGAAAGCAGACTTGTGGAAGCGAGTTCCACAGGCGGGAAGCGCGAGAAAAGAAGCTGTTGGAGTAGAATTTACGGTTACATCTTATTTGTTTAACTGTAAAAGGGTGGGACCTAGTTGCTAATCTAGTATCTCGTGCAAATTCGTGCTTAGGCGGCACCAGTGATCTAAGCTCATCGGAGCAGAAGCCATGAAAATACTTGTAGAAGAGGCACAGGGAAGCCACATCACGCCGGTGTGAGAGCGGCTGCAGCCGGTCTGCCAAGTCAGTATCAACTACGTTACAGATCCTCCTTTGTATTTTGTCAAGAAGCCCAAGGAGAGCAGCAGGGGCACCCGACCAGATATGGCAGCAATATTCAATACACGGGCGGATGGTAGATTTGTATATGTGCAGAATAGATTCAGGTGGGAAAAATTTCCGGGCCCTGCACAGAGAGCCCACTTTCATAGCAGCAGATTTGGCAATGGATTCAAAATAGTCATTCCATTTGAGGTCCGCCGAGAGTGTAAGGCCAAGGAGGCGTAGTATTTTACTCTCTGGGAGGCTAGCCTGTCCCATCAACAAATTTACATTATGAATATAATAAAATATTATCAAGACATACAATATATTGAATTGAATGTGTATAAATTATACACATAGTATCATTCTGTCAATAACGCTTGGATTAATTTGCGATCACTGACTATAATTTTCACCGTTTTTGAAACTGCAAGATTCAGATAGAGTGTGGAAAATTGTTTAAATCTTAAATTAAACATTCCTAATATTCATTATCTAATAATTAACCACTTCATGCTTAAAATGTCTAAATTGGGTTTGTTTGTATTAGTTATAAAGCTCATAGATTTGTACTTATACCGGGTTGAAATGTACTTGGATATGAAATATAATCTAAAAAAAATATCGAAAACCTTCCTTCGTCATCGTTGGTAAACATCATCCCGTTTCGCTGTCATCGTTTTCGCTTAAGTTGCTGCTACTGCTCCTGCTGTTTTTATTTATTTATTTGCTTTTACAGTTTACATTCGATCGTTCATTTTCATTTTCCTGTAGATGTTTCACTCATGGATTTTTTTTCGTATCAGGCTATCGGAAGCATCTATTTTAGATTATGATTTTTTAAGTGTATATCTCGCCATATCTTGGTTTGTTCCTATCTGTCTCTATTAATCAAAATTAAAGCGAAAAGAACCTCAATAAGACAGCATGAGCTAACAACTAGATACATCTGATGTCGAAATTTAGATTGAAAGCTGAGCGTTTTTGCTTCTGTAACCTTTCGATATAAACCGTAACAGCGTTTTGTTATATGTACCAGCGAAAGGATGTGCGTTGTGGTGCAGTGGATATCGACTCGAGACGAGAGATCGGGATGCCGAGTTCGAATTCATGTTTGGGTGATCATGTCTCGAAAGAGACATGACTGACTGGGCAGAAGATTATTCCGCAGTAAGTTTTCATTGCTATCTGAGGTAGAGTAGTTGACAGCCAAGGCTATAGAACCCAATCTGTTCAGTCATTTAACTCATAGCTGGAGGGAGAAGAGATAGATTATATTACATTATTATATCAAGTATAATAATTAGGGGATCAATTTATTACTTCATAGCAATAGAAAACCGATGGAAATTTTAATTATATTTTCAACTATTATATTCAGTCAGTCAGTTAAGTGCCATACGTGATACACATTTTGGCCGATCATGTCTCGAAAGAGACATGACTGACTGGACAGAAGATTATCCCGCAGTAGTTTGTCATTGCTATCTGAGGTAGACTGGTTGCCAGCCAAAGCTATAGAACCCAACCTGTCCAGTCATTTAACTCATAGCTGGAGGGAGAAGAGATAGATTATATTACATTATTATATCAAGTATAATAATTGGGGGATCAATTTATTACTTCATAGCAATAGAAAACCGATGGAAATTTTAATTATATTTTCAACTATTATATTCAGTCAGTCAGTTAAGTGCCATACGTGATACACGCTTTGGGCAATCATGTCTCGAAAGAGACATGACTGACTGGGCAGACCCCGCAGTAGGTTGCCATTGCATTCTGCGGTAGACTGGTTGTCAGCCAAGTCTATAGAACCCAATCTGTCCTGTTATTTAACCCATAACTGGAAGGAAGAAACGGATTAATACCTTTCCCAAGGGTATTTGCGCGTGAGTGAATGCAATTAATTCAACTGGAATTCGAATCGACTTGTCCCAAATATTTGATTTTCGGCATAAAATTCACATTTTTTCATACTCAATTTAAAACTAAATTATTTTTTAACACTTCCATTACATGTTTCACATGCTCTTCTTGATTTTTGCTTTTTATTTGAATGTCATCCAAATACGCTGTTGCGAAATCCATATAAATATAACATTGTATCCATTATTCGCTGGAAGATGGTTGGGGCTAACTTTATTTCATATTATAACCTCTTGATATTAAATAACTCTCTGTGCGTGTTAATGGTTAATAGCTCTGCACACTTTTCTTCCACTGAGATTTTCAAATACGCCTCTGACAAATCTTAGAAAATATTCATCCAACATTTAAATTTGCAAAAATTTCTTCCGCTCTTGGGAGGGGGTAAATGACTATATTGAATACATTGCCAAATCTGCTGCTATGAAAGTGGGCTCCCTGTGCAGGGCCCGGAAATTTTTCCCACCTGAATCTATTCTGCACATATACAAATCTACCATCCGCCCGTGTATTGAATATTGCTGCCATATCTGGTCGGGTGCCCCTGCTGCTCTCCTTGGGCTTCTTGACAAAATACAAAGGAGGATCTGTAACGTGGTTGATACTGACTTGGCAGACCGGCTGCAGCCGCTCTCACACCGGCGTGATGTGGCTTCCCTGTGCCTCTTCTACAAGTACTTTCATGGCTTCTGCTCCGATGAGCTTAGATCACTGGTGCCGCCTAAGCACGAATTTACACGAGATACTAGATTAGCAACTAGGTCCCACCCTTTTACAGTTAAACAGATAAGATGTAACCGTAAATTCTACTCCAACAGCTTCTCGCGCTTCCCGCCTGTGGAACTTCCTTCCACAAGTCTGCTTTCCCGACAGTTACAATCTCCAGGTGTTTAAATGTAGGGTCAATAGACACCTCCTATCAAACTAACTCCCAACTATTCTCACAACACTCTCATCTACCCAAATCCTTACCCGCCTATCACCCACCCTCTGTCATTTCCTATATTTAACCAGCCTTTCTCCACTCTACGTAGCCCCCTGCACAGTAGTGGCAGTGACATGCCTTGCTCGGGGTGAAACGCTTATAAAAAAAAAATTAAAAAAAATTAAGACTAGTTGAATAATCAGCATAGATTCTAATTTTATTATTTATTTTTTTCTTGATGTGTACCGTTGGAGCTGCCCACGGGCTGTAGTCCGTTTTTTCTATTACACCCAGTTTTTCCAGTCGCTTTATCAATATTTTCTACCGACGCATAGGGTACTAGTCTTTTAGGTCAGAAGACTGGCATTATATTTTCTTTTAATTCGAATCTTGCCTTAACTTTGGAACAAAATCCAAGTCTCTTTAAAAATATTTCTGGGAATCTTTCTTTTAGTTCATTTTTTTTTTTTTTAGTTTATCTGAATTTGATTTATCTGAATCTATTTTATTGTAGAAATTATTTATTGGGCGATTAAATAGATTGAATTCTTCCATCCAATCCATTCCAAATAAATTTTGAGAATTACTAATGACGAATGCTTTGAATTTTCTTTCTTTTCCATTGAGGCAAACATTTGTAAAGGTCTCGCCCATAAATTTTAGCCTTTCTCCAGTAATAATTTTTGCTATTTTTATTTTTTTTTCGAGTTAAACAAGGTTGGGCATTTTGTTTTTTTACCAAATTTCAACATTAATGATGGATAATTAAAACCCAGTATCTGAATTTTTGTTTATTATTATTGAGGCAGATATTGACATATTTCCTTTCTACTTTCTCAGTTGTTGCCTGTTCAGTAGTGTACTGTCAATCAGTTAAGTGCCATACGTGATACACGCTTGGGCGATCATGTCTCGAAAGAGACATGACTGACTGAGCAGTAGGTTGCCATTGCTTTCTGCGGTAGACTGGTTGCCGACCAAGGCTATAGAACCCTATCTGTCCTGTTATTTAATCCATTACTGGAGGGATGAGACGGATTAATACCTTTCCCAAGGGTATTTGCGCGTAAGTGAAGGCAATGAATTCAGCTGCAATTCGAACTCAGTTCCCCGATTTCTCGTTCCGAGCCGATATCCAGTGCCCCACAACGCACATCCTAGTGTACTGTACAAAGTTTTTATTTTTTTTCCTCAATGTTTTAATTTTTTATTATGAAAATATATGCCCTTTGAACCCACAAGCATTAAACTATGAACTTTGTTCCCCAAATACTTTCGTTAATATTTGAATAGTTTCTCGGAACATCATTTCACCAGGGCGCCTTGGCAGTATAATGTTTGCATATTTTTCGTGTTCAGCCACCCTAAATTTTTTGAAAATTTCCTCGTACTTTCGAAAGTATGCCTCGAATGTCACTTTTTCTTCAGATTTGTAAATAAATTTGCCGACTGAATTAATTACCGCCTCTTACGAAAAGAATGTATTAGAATTTGCTGCATCATTTTTTCTTTTGTAAAACATTCCAGCAGTTTCACAAATCTTTTCGGTTGTTCAATGCTCAATTGAACACTTTTCAAATTCTCTAGCCGTTGTTTTTTCAGCTTTTCCAGTTCTAAGTTATGAAGTTTTAAATCTTCTTGACGTTGTATTTCTTGTTGTTTAAAGAATTCCAACATGCAACTTCTGAAGTCCTCCATTTTATATACTTTTATTTTCTCTTTTTAACCCGATTCTTGAACGACGCATTGTTGGTAGATCGCTATGAATTCAAATCCTTCGTAGTCAAATGTTGTATCGTGGAATGAAGAGATACACCCAGAAATGTAACTAAACTACTTTATTAACAGAGTGATACAACCAAGATGTATATACAATATTTACATTCTCTCGCAGTAGTAGGTGTAACTTCCCGAGCTCCGTGATAATGACAACATCCCCGTGCTAAGCACACATTGTCTTTTATACATCCGAGCGACCGGATATCATATGGTACGAGCGACGACACAACACAATGAATGCTAAGAATACCACTGACAGATCATGTGAGAAACGAGAAAGTTTTAGGGAGATTAAGAACTAAAAAGAACCTGATGCTAATGACCAGAAAGGGAGATTGAAAAATCTTTTGGCACGTCACGAGGAAAGAAGGCTTGGAGAAATTTTCACTCACGTGGCATACTGAAAAAAAGGGGAGCTGGAGTATCCTACTTGACGACAGATACTATAGAAAGTCAACGAGGAGTAAAAATTACTTCGTGAAACAAAAGACTAGATGTTGTGAAGAGCCATAATTTTTCACGCCTTGAAAGCATATAAAAATCGTCTGATGGATTTTAATTCTCTTTTTAATTTCCATTTCTGTGATTTTTTTCAAATTTTTTTCAGGGTCGATCACAATGCGCTAATAAAAACTGGTACGTATGTCATCACCACCACCATCATTATTTACATCAACATAATTTTACATTATTATTATTATTATTATTATTATTATTATTATTATTATTATTATTATTTCATCTTTATTATGACATAAAGCAACAGTATTCTAAATGCAACCTGAATGTTTAACTTCATAGTTCAAGTTAATTCTCAAGTATGTTTAAGTAATACCCACAATCATATTGTATGTTTAAGTAATACCCACAATCATATTGTATGTTTAAGTAATAGCCACAATCATATTGTATGTTTAAGTAATACCCACAATCATATTGTATGTTTAAGTAATACCCACAATCATATTGTATGTTTAAGTAATACCCACAATCATATTGTATGTTTAAGTAATACCCATAATCATATTGTATGTTTAGGTAATACCCACAATCATATTGTATGTTTAAGTAATACCCACAATCATATTGTATGTTTAAGTAATACCCACAATCATATTGTATGTTTAAGTAATACCCACAATCATATTGTATGTTTAAGTAATACCCACAATCATATTGTATGTTTAAGTAATACCCACAATCATATTGTATGTTTAAGTAATACCCACAATCATATTGTATGTTTAAGTAATACCCACAATCATATTGTATGTTTAAGTAATACCCATAATCATATTGTATGTTTAAGTAATACCCACAATCATATTGTATGTTTAAGTAATACCCACAATCATATTGTATGTTTAAGTAATACCCATAATCATATTGTATGTTTAAGTAATACCCACAATCATATTGTATGTTTAAGTAATACCCACAATCATATTGTATGTTTAAGTAATACCCATAATCATATTGTATGTTTAAGTAATACCCACAATCATATTGTATGTTTAAGTAATACCCACAATCATATTGTATGTTTAAGTAATACCCACAATCATATTGTATGTTTAAGTAATACCCATAATCATATTGTATGTTTAAGTAATACCCACAATCATATTGTATGTTTAAGTAATACCCACAATCATATTGTATGTTTAAGTAATACCCACAATCATATTGTATGTTTAGGTAATACCCACAATCATATTGTATGTTTAAGTAATACCCACAATCATATTGTATGTTTAAGTAATACCCACAATCATATTGTATGTTTAAGTAATACCCACAATCATATTGTATGTTTAAGTAATACCCACAATCATATTGTATGTTTAAGTAATACCCACAATCATATTGTATGTTTAAGTAATACCCACAATCATATAGTATGTTTAAGTAATACCCATAATCATATTGTATGTTTAAGTAATACCCACAATCATATTGTATGTTTAAGTAATACCCACAATCATATTGTATGTTTAAGTAATACCCACAATCATATTGTATGTTTAAGTAATACCCACAATCATATTGTATGTTTAAGTAATACCCACAATCATATTGTATGTTTAAGTAATACCCACAATCATATTGTATGTTTAAGTAATACCCATAATCATATTGTATGTTTAAGTAACACCCACAATCATATTGTATGTTTAAGTAATACCCACAATCATATTGTATGTTTAAGTAATACCCACAATCATATTGTATGTTTAAGTAATACCCACAATCATATTGGACATACTTCCTCCAACCACCCTTCTTAATTTTCTGAATATCCATGAATTCATTTTATATTTTCTAAAATAAATAATTTTCACCATTTGTTTTTAAAATATCACACGAAGAAGAATAATATCATTCTGAAGCATGAAAATTTTTGTGTAGGGATATAATAATTTTATAAACCATTGTAATAACAAAATTGCAATACTAAACTTTATTCTGCATTGAGCACTCTTTGTAAAAGTAAATACATGAACAGTAGGTTTGTAATCTACTTTTCCTTCACTATATATATATATATATATATATATATATATATATATAAACATGCGGTGTAGATATAGAAGAATCCAAATGAGTATTGTGTACATACAGTGGTAGGATAACTCTCTAAAAGACCTCTAAATATATATGTATATAAATAAATACATATAGAGCAAATATAAGAAAAAATTTAGGCAGACACGTTATTTCATCGTAAATCGGAAGTATAGACCTATTTCAGGTGAACAATCATCAGATTCCGTCTTTATTGTACATGAAATAATATGTCTGCTTTAATTTTTCTTATATATATATATATATATATAATACAATAATATACACGCAATATACATATATAAGAGGATATATATATATATATATATATATATATATATAAATATATATATATGTATAAATATATATATATGTATAAACATATATATATGTATAAATATATATATATGTATAATTATATATATAGGTATTTATATATATATATGTATAAAAATATATATATGTATAATTATATATATATATATCCTCTTATAGTTGTGGGCTTGTGTTTATTTTGTGTGCAGTTATATTTTACATTATTATTATTATTATTATTATTATTTCATCATCATCATTATATTTCGATATCTGCAATGGTCACACTACATACCAATTCTGCAGGAAGACCTAAGGTACGTGGTGGTGTGTTGTTGTGGCTACATTTCATCATTTGTTTTTTTAACTTCCATTAAATCACTAGCGTTATATAGCCAACGTTCGTTTGTATGTGTTGGCTGTATTTAGCAAGACAATTTCTGTATTTCTCTTAAGCTAGGATTTCCATGAATTTTTTCAATGTGTTGTGTTCCTTTTTATCATTCTAAGCGCACCTACTATTGACCGGTACACTTCTTGTGTTCAGTTTCTACATTTTTATATAATTTTTATTTCGATTTCATTATCGTTATACTTTGATAGTTTTTCAGATTCCTTGGTTGCTATGTTGCGATTCGCCAGACAAGTTATATCAGTTAGTAGGCAAGTTTTTCCTTTCTGTTTTTATGAATTACTACCAGTATAGCCCGCCGTTGTTCGGGTGTAATGAAAGCTTTAAAACTAACCCATGGTCCTGGAGCTCAGACTCTTTGGACGTTGGCACGAAAGACTAAAAAGCAATAGTTGTTTCCAGTTAAAGAGAAACCGTAGACTGAAAGAAAAATGAATGGATGTACGTCAAATTTTGATTTCCTGGTATCGATATCAAATATGTATTTTCGTCGTAAACGGAATTTCGAAAGCTAAATAAGTCCTCTGAGTAAATGATATCATGGCTGAAACTAAGAACTACAATTATACCTATTTAGAGCCAAACCTGAAGCAAAAAAATAAAAGGGCTGAAAAAAAAATACAGACATACAGGCAGATCAACAGACACACACACAAACATCTTGCCTTTTATATATATATATTATCGATTTTCTGCACAATTGTAAGAACTGCAACCTTGAAACTTCTGAATATCGTTTCTTATGTTTTTGTCTATGAGTGTATCAAATTTAATTAAAATCGGACCACTCCTTCTATAACACGATTTTTTCGATTATCAATTTTCGATATTTATCGGTGGTACCCCGACACAAAACCTAGCTAATAGTACAACTGTGTAAATTTTCAAGAAAATCGGTTCAGCCGTTTCGGAGTCTATAGGTATACACACACACAGAGACACGCACACACACATTTACACACACACACATAAAATTCCATTTATAAATAAGTTTAGATTCCCGACTTATTTGATTCAATTTTCCTGTCTGTAAAGATGATGTAATCCCATAGATTTGTGATGTCTTCTGTTTCTGCAATCTGTACTGTGTGATATTTATACCAGTGTTTGTTAACATCTTTTCCAAAGTGTTTGCACATTGTCCGGTGTAAATATTGTCACACACTATCGTGTCGATTTTTATAATCTTTTGGTACAAGTACAGAACATCCTGAGATTAAATGGTCTATAGTTTCCTGATATTTAGCGCAGAACCCGCATCTAGAATCCCTGTGAAACGACTCTACAAGAATTTAAGCCTTTAATCCAAATGTTCGTAACTGTTAAAAAGTGTTAACTTTATCAACATCGGTTTTTATCCAGCCCGTTCTGGATATTGGCCATGCAAACGTTTGTCTTGTCAGTGTGGTTTCATCTGTTCAAGAGCATTATTCTTGGCTTTTGTTTGTCATATTTTTAGCTGTTACAGTTGGTTCTTGGACACTGATTTTCTACAGAATCTACTGAATATAAATCTAGTTTGTATTTACACCCTTCCTTATTATTATTATTATTATTATTATTATTATTACCATCATATAATAATTCTGCTTGTTCCTTCCTTAGTTACTTAGTTCGCCCGTCCGTTACGCCACTGAAGAAAGATAACACACTTACTCTCTACACGGGCTTTTCCTGCCCGTCTATATTTTTATAATCTCCCCAGCCTTTCTCTCACCTTTGCTAAACGGAAGGGTAGTAAAGAGTGAGAGAGTAGGAGGAGAGAGCCTATAACATTAGCTTAGCACTAACAGCTTCAGCTGGTGGTTGTAGCAGCAATTATGTGTTTGTATATGTGTGTGTACTGTACAATATAGTAAAAATATAGTAGGTCTGTTGTATCTCGCGATCTAATAACGAAATTTCTGGCCTCTACACTCTTGGCCATGACTCAGGTGGTCTTTTCTGTTTACAATGGTCACAGGAGCCATGGTTTTTCATTAATAAAAAAAACATTGTCTCTTTCAAATCTCTCACAAAATAGCCTAGAGTATTTTGGTTATGGTCTGTGCATACGCTGCTTAATATAAGATTACAGTAAAGTAGCTTCTATGGACTTTAATTGGAGTAGATAGATCTATCTATCACCCGGTTCACACTCCACCCACGTCTATTGAACAGGTTAAGAGGCTCATCCCTTGTTCCCTGTTTAGGATGTGGTTTCCGGTTTTCTCTTTTCCAATCTTTTCACTTTGATTTTTTTTTCAATTGGAGTAGATAGATCTATCTATCACCTGGTTCACACTCCACCCACGTCTATTGAACAGGTTAAGAGGCTCATCCCTTGTTCCCTGTTTAGGATGTGGTTTCCGGTTTTCTCTTTTCCAATCTTCTCACTTTGATTTTTTTTTCAATTGGAGTCGATAGATCTATCTATCGCCCGGTTCACACTCTACCCACGTCTATTGAACAGGTTAAGAGACTCATCCCTTGTTCCCTGTTTAGGATGTGGTTTCCGGCTTTCTCTTTTCCAATCTTCTCACTTTGATTTTTTTTTCAATTGGAGTCGATAGATCTATCTATCGCCCGGTTCACACTCCACCCACGTCTATTGAACAGGTTAAGAGGCTCATCCCTTGTTCCCTGTTTAATATATGGTTTCCGGCTTTCTCTTTTCCAATCTTTTCACTATTACTTAGCCCCCTGCACATCAGTGGCGTTACCGCCTTGCTCGGGGTTATACGATTAAAAAAAAAAGAAAAATTACTTTTATTGATATTTTAATAATATTACACTCTGTGTTATCGTTATTTTATTATGCAATATCTTTATGTTTGCAAACGTTACTATTATTTGTAGTATGAAAAAGTAACATTTTTCCAGAAAAACATAATTATCTTTCTGTGGAAATTTCACGGTTTCCGCTAGTTATTATTATTGGAATTGTGTTTCAGAAGTCTGGAAAAGGTTTGTTGAAAAAATAGGATATTGAGGATATTGAGGAAGCGGTAAAATTGCCTATACCACTCTGGTATAGTTCGGTGAGAATACTAAAAAAGGGGCTGGTGAATTGCGTTAACTTGCCATCACTTGATACATAGAGATTATTACCAAGCGTATTAAAACATACGATACGATAAGATAAAGAAAACTAACAAAAACAAATCCTTATCCTTTACTTCTTAAATCAAGTTTATTTTTTATTCTTTATTGAACAAACCATTTTATGCCTACTCTTCGTTATTTGCACACAACGCCAGATGAGAGAGATAACGCACATGAAAGCTGTACCCCCTGCGATTGCCGAAGCAGCTTTTTGTTCGAATGCTAATTTTCCGTTAGAATGTGTGATGATACCGACCGAGTAAAAGCGAGGGACCGGATGTTTGCACTTTCACAAACAAAAAGCAAATGACCAAAATCCGAGTTCGCGCAGATGTTCCGGTTGAAAAATAAAAATTAATTAAATATTAAATTTCCAGTTCGCGAGCCTACGCGAATTTTATTTATCGGGCAATGGGAAGCCCAGAATCAAATACGGATATGAATTCCTAAATGATCACCTGCGATCCAAAAATCGAAATAAAAAGCCGATACATAAAGCATCGACAGACAGATCGACGCAGAGACCCAGACAGACGAGCGTGATTAGTATCTCCCTTGACCAAGTCAAGCGGCTACTATGTTCGCCTCTCTTCACCACCCTTATCTATCTTTTTCTGTCTCAAAACTACTTACTGACCTAAGGAGCGAATACATCAAAGACATTCCATACTTACAACGCCCCTACATTCCTAAGAATTTAATTCTCTTTTCAGCATTTTATTGCCATGAATATTTTAACGTCCGTTGGACCTATACTTCAAGTATTACTTTAATTGTAAAAACCTCAATTGATATGTGTATATATAAAATGTTATTTTTCAACTCAATTTGCTTTTCTTGGTTTATAACCTTTCTTTATGATTTATAGTGGGCTATCTGCAACAAGGCCAAATTCCGTCAGTCTTCAACAATACACAACTACCCTTCACTAGAACGGTCTCTCCACTATAAACTATGGACAACCCGCTATAAATGCACATTCATGGGCTGTGGTAGAGTATTGGAAAATACTAATGCTTATCGTTATACTGATTCATTTCTAAGGGGAAAAATAACCAAGCGAAGTACTCTCTTTACTAACCTGCCAATTGACAGGTGTTAAATCCCTAGTGATTATCCCAGTAGATAAATAGATTAATAATGATAATAAAAAATGCTTTGCGTCAGATTTAATTTAATGTACGTAGATCCTTGTTTAGGGAGAAATGGATGGAGTAGTCGCTAAGCATAAAAATCTACCTTTTAATTTATTTACGTCTGACGACACACTGCCGAGAGAAAGAAGAGAACCCGTTAGTTTTTGCAGGCACAATGAAATAAACAAAAATGCAATGAATAAAATATATACAAAAATGATTAGAAAACACAAACGCATAAATGATGTATTTGAATCACGAGTTCGATATTTAACGAATGCAGAACTGAAAAGCAAAAACGAGAAAACATTTCTCGTTGGAGCACGCAGAAAGTCTGTAATGTGATAGGTACTGATCTGGCGGTTCGACTGCAACCACTTCCCCATCGTCGAAAATGTGGCCTCCCTTTGTCTGTTCTATAAATACTTTCATGGCTTCTGCTCAGACGAACTTAAGTCACTGGTGCCTCCTCAACAGGTGTTTACTCGTGCAACCAGACTGGCAACTGGGTCCCACCCATTCACAGTCCGGTTAGCCAAATGTTAGACAAAGGTTAGACAATTCTACTCCTGCAGCGTCTTCTCTAGCACTTCCTGTCTGTGGAACTCGCTCCCCGTATTCTTGCCTTCATGACGGCTACAACCTCCAGAAATTTAAATGCAAAGTCAATACTCATCTACTAACCACTGGACTCTAGCTCTCTCCCCCCCCCCCGTATAACCTTCCCTTTCTCTCCACCTATGTATCTGTCATCACACCTGCTTTCTCAGCTTTCTATTGTTCCTTTCTAACTAGTTTGTACTCCTCACTCTTCTCTAATTAATATTTTTACATTTATGTAGCCCCCTGCACATCAGTGGCATTTCCGCCTTGCTCGGGGTGAAATGATTAAAAAAAACCAAAAAAAACGAAGTTTAAGGACAATCTTGTATAGATTGTTGTTATTAGGTTATGGGTTGTTATTTTTAGTTGAAGAAATATCGTATGTTGACGCAAACAAAAATGGCTTAGAGCTACATCACGTTTAAATACCGGTTTCCGAACAAATCTCGAAGTTAAGCAAAGTGAACGCTTGAAAATACCTGTAAGCTTGGATGTACGGGTGGTGTAATGGATAATGATTCGAAATTGTTAATCCGAGAGACGAGTTCCAATTTCAGTCCAGTTCGTTATATTTACAGGTCGGGAATACCAGAATCAAGCAGGTACAAAAATTTAAATACCTGGGAAGCGTTATAACAGAAAACGGAGAGTACGACACAGAGATCCGAAGGCAAATTGGCATGGCGAAGGAAGCATTCCAGAAGTTGAGTAAAGTATTAAGAAACAGGAAACTTTCACTAGAAACAAAGAAAAGAGTACTAGATTGCTATGGGGTGTCATTTCTTCAATATGGCAGTGAATGCTGGACAATACCATCAAAGATGAAGGAAAAACGTGAATCAACTGAAATGTAGTTCTACAGAAGGATGCTGCGAATATCATGGATCGAGCATGTGAGCAATGATGAGGTCTTGGAAATGATGGAAACAAAAAGGAAATTAATACTGAGCATCAGGAAGAGACAGCTGAAGTTCCTGAGACACGCAATGAGAAAGGAGGGCTTGGAGAATCTGATACTAACAGGCCAAATAGAGGGAAAAAGAGACAGGGGAAAGCAACAGATAACATATTTGAAGGACCTAATTAGGTGGATGACGGAACGAGGATTGCATGGTGTAACAGGAGAAGGTGTGCTCAGAGCCACTGGTGGATAGGGAAAAGTGTAGGCCATGATCGCCTAGGTCCTGAAGGGACAAGGCACATAGAAAAAGTAGAAGGATATTTCCCTCGTCTCCCCATTGAGGTACGATGTGACACAATTTCGAGTTTATTGTGGGAAACCTGAATATATATCCTTGTGCTAGGGCAAAAAATAGCTTAGCTTCTGCAACCGTCGGTTGTGCTGGTCTCGGTGGCGATCACCGATCTACTCCTCTAGTGCAATGAAGTGGTACAGCCTCAGGCATCTGTTCGCCGGAACTGGCCACTTCTCAGTATTTTTTCTGAGTTGCCTATCTGTCCTCGGACAGAGACACAACTGAGCCGTACTCTGCCCAAAGACAGAGAAGCAACTGAAAGATGATGATCCCTACTCGGCAGGTGACCTGAAGCAGGCAAATATATCGTAAAGGTAAGAGTTCATCTTTTCTACTCTTAGCTATGGGTTAATTCGTAAGACTTTTATCATTAAAACATTTAGATTTCAATAGTAAATAGCACGTAGATGTGTTGACATCCCGCTAAACAAAAGAAATAATAGACAAACAAAAGGGCGACAAAAACGAGATAGAAATGTTTATTGTAACGGGAATTTCATATAAAGAACATTTCTGGATAATTCACCCACCCACAACTACCACTAAAAATTTTATTCATTGAGTTAAAGGCGTGTTTGATATGCAGAGTCTAATATGTGTATACTGCACGGAACGTTGACTTTAGCGTACCTATCTCAACATTGGCCCGAATAAAAGAGAGCTGGCCTCATGGGATACTGTAGTTAATGAGTAAATTTCTGTTTAGTTTCGGTTCCACCGCTCGCTTCACTCGTAGGTTTGAAGCTTCCAAACAAAAATAAACAGAGTCTTAACTCAATGCTCTCTCTCGCACGTCACTACGGTCGCAATACTCGCAGCCATTGTCTCAGACCCTTTTTATGGACAAAAAGCCATTGCCGACGCACCAATCATCGCCGTCGGTCTCATTCTCACTCAGCATAAAATGACAGGTCGAAGAATATTCCTTTCTTTGATCAAACTTGCGAGGACGCAGCTGAAGAGACGACGAACTCTCTGGCGTAGGTTTACACCGCACGCATTCATCACAACACAGAAACCCGACATGCAAAACACCGTGGACGCTTTGGCTCTGGTAAGTGTGAATGTTTATCGTCACAGATACATAGCACGCATGATCCAAGTTTTCTCTTCTTTACTCATGCATTGCATTCACTTATGCACAAATACCCTTGGGAAAGGTATTAATCCGTCTCTTCCTTCCAATTATGGGTTTAAATAGCAGGACAGGTTGGGTTCTATAGCCTTGGTCGGCAACCAGTCTACCGCAGAAAGCAACGGCAACCTACTGCGGGATAATCTTCTGCCCAGTTAGTCATGTCTCGAAAAAGACATGATCGCCCAAGCGTGTTTCACGTATGGCACTTAACTGACTAACTGACTGACTCTTGCCCTAAAAGGAGGAACTGCTGCTGCTGCTGCTAGTGGGTGTGACGAAAAGGTTTAACTTCTGATATCAAATCGATCCTGGATAAAAGAAATCGCTGATGAAATAAAAATAAAAAAAGTAACGTGAAAGATAACTAAAATGTAAATGATCGTCATGTAGAACGCTGAGATGCGAATAATTTTCATTTTTGACTTTGAATAGAGCTCAGAATTATGAAAACCTTTTTTAAATGTTCCCGTGGGTGAATTTCAAGTAGATTAATATACAAGATGGCACCGAACATAAAAATAACATGTAGAAATTCATATCTCGAGAAATTTAATTTAAGAAATACTGCTCCGAAAATTATTTTGCTTTGCGAAAATTGTCTCAAAAGACGTGAAATTTTAAATGAAATAATAATAATAATAATAATAATAATAATAATAATTATTATTATTATTATTATTATTATTATTACGTAATTATTATTATTATCATTATTATTATGTCATTTTTCATATTTCGATTTCTGCTATAGTCGCACTACCAACCAAGTCTGCGGGAAGACCTAAGGCAGGTCGTGGCGTGTTGTTATGGCTCCATTTTATGTTTTTTCTATCTCCCTTATCATCCCTAGCGTTACATAGACATAGTTCTCTTTAGTGTGTGGGCTGTACTTAATAAGATAATTTTTTGTATATCTCTTAAGCTGGGGTTTTCAGGGATTCTTTCAATGTATTGTTTTGTTCCTTTTTTTTATCATTCCAAGTGCACCTATTATCACTGACACGATTCTTGTTTTCAATTTCCACATTCTTTCTATATCAATTTCCAGGTTTTTATATTTTGACAGTTTTTTTTTAATTCCTTGGTTGCTATGTTACAATCCGCTGGGTGATGTTCATACCAGTGTTTGTTTACAGATTTTCCATAGTGTTTGCACACTTTAATCCAGATGCACGTAACCATCGATGAGTATTAACTTTATCAACATTGGATTTATTGGAACGTTCCTTATATTGGCCATGCAGAGGTTTGTCTTTTCAGCGTGGTTTCATCTTTTCAAGATCTTTATCTTTGGCTTTGATTTTCATATTTTTTACCACAATAGTTGGTACTTGGCTTCTGTTTTGCTTTTCTACAGAATCTACTAAATGTAAATCTTGTTTGTATTTGCTGCCTTCAAAACAAGAAGTTATAAATGTGCTTAGAAGTTATGAGTATCAGAGAAAAGCATGAAACTATCCACACCGGGGTATTTCATATTTTGTTAAAAATACTGAGGAAGGTGCTGCTAATTTAAGTCAAATCATATTATTCGATTTCCAGTGACATGCGTCATGCACTACTGTTTAGAACATACACATGGAGCAATATTTACATTGGACAATGTGCAAACACTATGGAAAATCTGTAAACAAACACTGGCATGAAAATCACCCAGCACCGGTTACAGAAAAAGAAGATGTCACCATTCTGTGGGATTACACCATCTACACAGATAGAAAAATTGAAACAAATAGGCCGGACATTATTGTTAAAAATCAGAAAGAAAAAACTTATTCTATTAATTAATGTGGCTTGTCCAACGGATTGTAACATAGCAACCAAGGAATTTGAATTAAGACCTGGAAATTGAAATAGAAAAAATGTGGAAATTGAAAACAAGAATCGTTCCAGTGATAGTGGGTGCACTTGGAATGATAAAAAATGGAACAACACAACACATTGAAAGAATCCCTGGAAATCCAAGCTTACGAGATATACAAAAAATTGTCTTGTTAAGTACAGCCCACACACTAAGGAGAATTTTGTCTATGTAACGTTAGGGATGTTAGGGGAGATAGAAAAAACAAGAAATGGAGCCATAACAACACACCACGACCTGCCTTAGGTCTTCCTGCAGGCTTGGTAGTTAGTGCGATCATAGCAGAAATCGATTTATAATGAAAAATGACATAATAATGATATTGACAGCTAATCACTGACAAAGAGAAAGCTAAGACCACAAAAATAAAAGCTGCTTTATCTTGACATGCAGTTCCTATAGACTGTAATGTAGAATAAACAGAATATCAACCGTAAACAATGTCTCTGACTGTGGTGCAATACAGTTTCAAAATTCGTTATTGGACCATAACTGACATTAAGCGAATGGATAGCAAAACGAAAAAGCTTCCCACTAACCACCGCATGCGTCATCCTAAAATTGATGTTGATCGTCTGTATGTGACCAGATCCCAAGAAGACAGAGGATTAGTTCAACTAGAACTGTCTTATAAAAACACAACAATTAATATTCAAAGATGCATGGAAACTACAAATGAATAAACGATCATCTGTGTGAAATAAAGCATGAAAGATCTAAATTTTATTCGGTAAGAAAGTATGTCAACAAAATCAAAAAGAGATTTAAAGTAGAATAAGTGCAAATAAACCAAGTGCAGTGGCAATACACCGGTAAAAAGTAAATGCAATCTACCAGATGCAAAAACGATGGTAAGATAAGCATTTTTATAGTCAATACTCGGCCTGTACTAAACAAGCTCATGTAGCAAATCCCTTACCCTTCTGTGGTTAAATAGTGCACGGATAAAAGCTGAAGCCGAATATTTTATTCTTGCTGCACAAGACCAATGCCTGCTGACTAGAAATTAAGAAGCACACAAACTAAAAATTGTATTAATACGAAATGACGATTCTATGATAAATACCCAGAAACAATTGTCCATCTTATTATTGGCGGTATTTACCAACCTTCCCACGTAAGGTTAGTTGTCACACAAGATCTTTTTATTGTGGATCTTCCCAGCCATATAGCCAGGCCAAAAAATATCTGTTTATTTTTCCCCAGTCGTGATTCCACCCTTCGGCGGAACCACGACTGGGTTAGTGCTCTCTGCTCGGAAGCAGAGAGCGCTCTCTACCTTCAGGTAGAGAGCTTGACAGAGCATAGAGCCGTCAGTCTAGTGACGATTGGCTCTGATCTGGTGGCTAGGCTTCAGTTATTTTCCCACTGCCTTAAGGCTGTCTCCCAATGTCTTTTCTATGAATACTTTTTTTTTAATCATATCACCCCGAGCAAGGGCGGTAACACCACTGATGTGCAGGGGGCTACATAAGAGAAAAAGATTAGAAGAGATTGAAGAGAAGGACGAACCAGTTAGAAAGGAGCAAGAGAAGGATGAGAAAACAGGAAGCTGACAGTTGCAAAGGTGGACAGATAGGAACGGATATACATGGCGATGTGGAAAGAACTAGGGTTAAATAGTTAAATAGTTAAGAGATGAGTATTGGCCTTGCATTTAAATTCTTGGAGGTTGTAGCCGTCAGAAAAGCAAGAATAAAGAAGCGAGTTCCACAGGCGGGAAGTGCGAGAAAAGAAGCTGAAGGAGAGAATTGTCGTCTGCATTTGGTTGATCGAACTGTGAATGGGTGAGACCCAGATGCCAGTCTGGTTGTACGAGTAAACACCTGTTGCGGAGGCACTAGTGACTTAAGTTCGTTGGAGCAGAAGCCATAGAAGTATTTATAGAACAGACACAGGGAAGCCACATCTCGTCGGTGAGAAAGTGGCTGTAGTCGAGCCGCCAAGTCAGTACCTATCACATGACTGATTCTCCTTTGGAGTCTGTCAAGAACACGGAGATGAACAGCGGGGGCACCAGACCATATATGGCAGCATTACTCCATGCATGGATGAATGGTTGATTTGTATATATGCAGGATGGTTTCAGGTAGGAAAAACATCCTGGCCCGACACAGTGACCCAACCTTCCTAGCAGTGGATTTAGCTATTGACTTAACATACTTTCATGGTAATTGTTCGGATGAGCTCTTCGCTATGCTAACTAGACTTTTTTATTTTAAGAACAGTACTTGATTGGCGTCAAGGTTTCATCAATTAAGCTGGCTAGATGAAAATGTAAATTTTTTATTTGTTCCCCGAAGGCCTTTACCTCGTCAAATCTTTCCTAAACTCCCTTAATTGCGTGTAAATGTATCTACTGAACTCAAATCGATAACTGTTTATTGAAGAAACCTACCTTTTTTCCTGTTATCGACCAGAAAAAAATCGGACTATATCTCATAACCCTCACCACCGTTCTCATATCTGATTCACCGCTGAATAATTTGAAGCGTAGGATACTTATTTCGGCCTTTTTACTTCATTTGAGCAAATACTCCGCGATTTGTTTGGTTTCAGAACTCAATTTCCGAGTAGTAATTGCAAAAATGAAGTAAACTGGTCGAAAAATCGGTAAAGTACGCGTGATGTCATTCTGCAGTGAATAACATTCTTTGAAGCGTGGTTACGGGGTGTGATAAACAGTGACAAGAAGTTCGATATTTTTCTGGTTGTAAACTTGAAAAAAGGTAGGTTTCGTCAATAAACAATTATCGATTTGAGTTCAGCATTTACATTTGCACGGAAATAAGAATGTTTTGGAAAGATTTGAAGGGGTAAAGGCCTTCGGGAAACAAATCAAAAATTTATTGATGAAGCCTTAAATTTTTTGCTAAAAGTCTTCTTTTTTTTTATTTTTTTGCACTTCTCGTTTGTGAGACTCCCTTCCAGTCAACGTTACTCTGCAAAAATTTAAATTCAATGGCAATTGCTATATACTTTCCTTCTGATTACTCTTTTTTGTGCTCGCTATTAGTAATTTTTTGTTTCTAATTCATCCACACCCAGTAACCCAATGTGTCTTCGTCGCTTTACTGCCTTGCATGGGGTGAACACGATCGGAAAACAAAAACAAATCAAAAAGTGTCTTTTGCTTTGATGATAAAAAATTATTTATCGTTTTGTTGTTAAGAAATGTTAAGATATACGACCAACTTTCAGTTACTATTGCTTTCTTTGTTTCACTGGTGAGCGACTGATTGATCACCAATCATTTATCACACTAACTCGCGTCTTTGAGACAAGACAACTTGCCAACTTTTACGAACGCCTGTGGGCCATAAAGATCTAATTATTTTCGTGTTGGAATTATTATATGAGACGGAAAGAGTGAGCAATCGTGATGTTTGTCAAAATTCTAGCAGTAAATTTAGCGAAAGGCGACGCACGCGCAAGAATCTCTGGTGTCTACTTCCGGTCTTTGTCTGTCTAATCAGCGTCAAGTCATTAAACGCTGGCCTTCCAGTTGTTTGCCAAAGTCGCTAAAAATATCTTCTTTCTTGTGCTGTTTTGTTCGTTTATTCTTCAAACTTGTTTATGCTTTTCTTATGGGAGAGGGCGATCATTTTGGAAAGAGATGAATGCTTTGAGTTTCGTCGATAATTATTGCTCAATGTTTGCAAATTTCATTTCTTTCAGTTCATCTATTGATTTCTTTCTTTTTTCTTTCTTTCTACCTTAGTTTGTTTCTATCTATCTATCTATCTATCTATCTATCTATCTATGTTTCGCTTTTTTCAGTTTCTTTCTATCTCCATAATATTTTTTTACTTTATTCCATTTAGCCTTTTCTTTCATTGACGGAATTTCTTTTCTTTCTTCATTAATAACGTTCATACAATTTTCTCTGTATTTGTCTATATTTCCGTGATGAGGTAATATTTACAGTATTTACGTTATTCGGACTATTGTCCTCATCTTTGTTGCAGTTTGTACGATGTTTCGGCCGTTGTACGATCCGGTCTTCTTCAGGTGCTAGGAATTTTGAACCGAACCCATTATTACAATAACTGGCGTATATCATACTTATTCCTTGCCTAAAGCCCCTTCTGGTAGTCATGAGTTATCTCCCTCTAACCCTACAATGTGTCCTTAAGGATACACGGCCCAGTGGATATAGATGTTGGTTAGTTCCTGACTTTACTCTTAGAGTTGTGAGTTCAATACCAGGCTACAGCAGTGGTGAACAAGTAACTTGCAGTGTTAGAGGGAGGTGACTCATGACTTCCAATCGAGGCTTTGCTCAAGGAATAAAGATGGTATACCCCAGTGATTGTAATAAAGGTTTCAGTTCGAAATTCCTAGCACCTGAAGAAGGCCGGAGCGTACAACGGCCGAAACGTCGTACAAATGACAACAAAGATGAGAACAATAGTCTGAATAATGTAAATATTGTAAATACTCCAGTGATTGTAATAAAGGGTTCGGTTTGAAATTCGTAGCACCTGAAGAAGGCCGGAGTGTGCAACGGCCAAAACGTCATACAAATGACAACAAAGATGAGGACAATAGTCTAAATAAAGTAAATACTCTAAATGTTCTGTCTCTTTCCTTTTATGCCCTTTCTTTTCTGCTTTCTACATAACAATTTTACTGTTTCTTTTTTCTTCCAGTTTTCTCTTTTTTTTTCATTCCATATTCTGCCTTTGTTTTTTTATTTGTTTGTTTGTTTGTTTGTTTATTTGTTTGTTTCTTTCTTTCTCTCTTCTTTCTTTCTTTCTTTCTTTCTTCCTCAGCTTACTACATATTCAAAGACTGGTCTTTTTTGTCTATGTTTCTTTCACCCATTTTTTTTTATTTTTTTCTTTCTCTCTCTTCTTTATTGATTTCTCTTCTTTAATATTTTTCTGTCTTTTCACCCTCACCTTAAATATTAGAAGATAATTCAGACTCCTCTTCTTCGATCGCAACAGACTCGAACTCATAATCCATTTGCAAACAAGACAACTGCTTTATGAATAACGAAAAGGAAATAAATATAACAGGTACAACAAAAATATAAAACATTAAATAAAATATTCAAAATCTTTTAATAAACTATAATTTACAAGCAACAATAAATTGACTACATATTAATATTTTTCATAGATTTTTGGCAAGAAAACATCAATAGATTGATCTTAGTTATAAACGAGCGAATCATGTTGGCATATTATTAATTTTATTCTTAAACTTTGAAAAAGATCTCTTTCGTAGCACTTAAATGTAAAAATGAATGGTCCTCTCGTAAAACATTCTTAGTTAGGTCGAATGAATTCGATCTAACTAAGAATAAAAAATATTGACGTTTTATCATTTTAGAATAGGTGACCTGTTCATAATAATGACTAGTGTCATTTTTTATTACAAACATCAAAATTGAAACTTTGATCATGTCAATGTAATTGATAAATACATCTTCTTCTTCTTCTTCTTCTTCTTCTTCTTCTTCTTCTTCTTCTTCTTCTTTCCGTCTTCTTTTTCTTCTTCTTCTTCTTCTTTTCGTCTTCTTTTTCTTCTTCTTCTTCTTCTTCTTCTTCTTCTTCTTCTTCTTCTTATATTATTATTATTATTACTATTATTACTATTATTATTATTATTATTTACCGTGTCGCTTTAGGGCGTTGATAATCATGGATCTCTTGTTATTTCTTCTTTACTCGAGCTACTAGACTAGCAACTAGGTCCCACACTTTTACAGTGAAACCAATAAAATGTAACAGCAACTTCTACTCTCAGCTTCTTTTCTCATACATCCCGCCTGTGGAATTCCCTTCCCCATACTTGCTTCTCTGACAACTACAATCTTTAAGAATTAAAATATAAGATCAATTGTCATATCCTATCTATCTGACTCATATCTTTTCCGTCATGTTTTTTTCTCTGTCTACTCTTCTCTAATCGCACCAGTATTCTCATCCTTCTCTTGCCCATTCTATGACACCTCCTATAACTTGTTCCTCTTTCTCATCGCTTTCCTCCGATGTAAGCCCCTGCACACCAGTGGCAGTAAAACTGCCTTGCTTGGAGTGAAATGATTAAAAAAAAAAAAACTTACCACGCCATCCATTTACATAAGTTCACAAGGTAGGTTATGTATTCTAGATACAGGCATAAAACAATATATGCATTCAGTTAAAAAACAAATTTTTGAAATTTGTGTATGTATATATGCGTGCGGATATTAATCTGTATATATGTCTGTTTGCCAGTGTATGTGTGTATACTCCACTATTTGTCTATGTGTGAATCTTTGTAGGTTTATATGTGTGCGTTCATTTTTTCCTCGTTTAATATATGAAATCTAATAATTTGTTAAAATTAGGATTTAAAATTCGCAATAAAAATAAAGTGAATCTAATAGTCGATTAATAATGCTGATCTCAATTCAATCAGATATTAATGCCCACCAAAATTATTTTTGAGTCTGCTCACATATTTTTCAAATTAGAAGTTACTTTATTCTGTTTGGTCCACATTGTCTATGCAACAATGCCTCCCTGATTAAGGAGATTTGCTGGTTTTTAACCTTTTAAAGCCCTTCAACTTGAAATAAACCCCATCACTTGATAAGACACAAGAAGTATCGAAACAAAATATCTACTTTTGAAGTGATATTATAAAATATTCAGGTTATAGTTTCTGAATAAGTATTATTATTATTATTTGTATTGAGCACTTTTTTAAGCATAGTGTTTTTTTTTTTTTTGGATACGGAATATTATTCCATCCATACGTACCCTATACTTGGACATTCAGTTAAATGTATAAATAATATTATCCCTGATGATAGCTAAAGGGACAGCGGAAAGCTCTCTGTCATATAAAACATTCAATTTCTACATAATTCATGTTTAGGAGTAAGAGAATTATGAGAACTCAAAAAAAAAAAAAAACTAAATAAAAAAACTCAATCGCGGTACCTTGTCAGTCGTTTTTAATGAAACTCTTATATATATATATATATACTATTTCAAAAACAATGAATTTATTGACAGTCCCTAAGGTCCTTTCTTCCAAGATCTCATCAGGAGAAAATCGTGGGAATTATAAATTAAACGAAAAGAACAGCAACGAAAATGAAGAGCAAAGTGGGGACACGTAAAATAAATATTCACATAAATATATATGATTATAACGAGGGGAGGAGAAATCGCGTGTAAATAATTAACGAGAGACAGTTTAAATAAAATATAAATTTAGAGACTTCACAAAATCCTTCTGCCCGCAAAGAGAAGATTTCCGTATATATATATATATATATATATAAATTAAAAAAGGATTAATTCAATGATGTTGAATGACCATTTCGATGTGAAAATCTCCACGGGGGATAACACATCACCTCAGCAACCGAAAAATCCTTTCTGTAATATTTTATTACATGGAGCTCTCTTCCTGTATCATTTTTTAATATTAAAATATTTTTTTTAATATTAATTAGGATCGGGTTTTTGGAATTTACCTTCCTGCTTTTTTCACTTGGATTAAAGTATCTGAATTAAAAATATATATATATCAGTAAATTAACCTAGTGAGCCAACAACCCTACCAAGGTTTCACCTAAACGGATATTCAGGGAAGGTTGCCTAACCTTCCCTGAAGATCCGTAGCTTGTAATGCCTTAGAATTTTGGCATCAGGCTAATATATATATATATATAGTGGACACTCCAGTAGAGTCACGTATTGTAATATATATATATATATATATATATATAAGCCTGATGCCGTGATTTGAAGACAGATTACAGCGTTCATAAATTTCCCTAAAGCATCAATAAACTACAATCATAAAGAAAAAATTATTTTTCTGTCCCCCTTTTTGGGTAAGCCATTTTGAACTCTTAACCTTAGGTATATTGCCCTTTTCACATCTGATTACTGTTTGCTATTTAACTTGTCGTCTTTGCTAAAAAGAGTTCAGCAGTTGGTAAAAGAATCCATGGTTTCCCTTTCTTTTGACAAATCTATCTGCGCATTTGGAGAAAGCAGTTTTATTATGTTGACCCTTATTAGCTTATTTCTTAACATTCTGAGAAGCCATTATTTCCTCCTGTAGTTGTGGTTCATTGAATATCGACTCGGAATGAGAAATCGGGGAGCCGAGTTCGAATTCCAGCCGAATTCATTGTATTCACCTACGCGCAAATACCCTTGGGAAAGGTATTAATCCATCTATTCCTTCCAGTTATGGGTTAAATAACAGGACAGATTGGGTTCTATAGCCTTGGTCGGCAACCAGTCTACCGCAGAAAGCAATGGCAACCTACTGTGGGATAATCTTCTGCCCAGTCAGTCATGTCACTTTCGAGACATGATCGCCCAAGCGTGTATGACGTATGGCACTTAACTGCATGACTGAGTTGCTATGATTCAGCAACACTATCGTCCAATGGAATTTGTGCTCACATCTCAAGTAGGCATTATGAAACGGAGATCATGCCTGGGCTTGCTCATTCATCAGTGTCTAAATCTCAACTACCTATTGAGCTAAAATAATGAAATTCAATATTACTGTGTATGCGAGTAATATAATTTAAAGAAACGTAAGACCATTCGATCTGTAATTAATATTATGCCTTTACGATACTTAAGTATTTACTTACAAGGTCAAAATCGAAGCCGATGTTCAAAACGTCCTGAAATCCGTCGTTAACTAGGGCAAGAAATGTCTTGTTAATTTTAACAACCCCAAAACTAAACATCTCACCGATAATCGTCTGAGAGACTCCTCTCTGCTTTCTCCCAGCATGGCTGATGCTATCCTCCAGAAAGGTGACTTTTTGCGCTTTCTTAGGCTAACATACTCAGCTGAAATAATGTGGAAAAACTATGAATCGACCGCTAGGTCATCTGCCATGAAAGTTGGTTCTCTGTGTTCTGCGAGACAGTTTTTCTCTCCAGAATAGTTCTGATATAGCCATAATTCTACCATCAGTCCTTGTTTAAAATACTACTGCAACATATGATCCGGTGCCTCTGCTATTAACCTTTAGCACTGGTCCTGGGCATGAAGGTAAACTGCATCCAGCAGCAAGGCCTCTGATTAGGGAGGTTGTGAGGAGCATGAAACCACTTCTTAATTGCTGTTGTTCCCAGGCTCACCCAGACCCGGAGTGGTAACACCTGTTAGGGTCCCAGCTATGGGCAAATAGTTAACCCACAAACTGGGGTCATAACATTATGAAAGCATAAAAATCCACTTTCATAGAAATATATACATAAAAATAAACTTTTATAGAAAAATATAGATTTTTGAAGGAAAAATATTACCAACAATACATTTTTGAAGAAAAAAATTATTACCATAACGCATTTTGAAAAAAAAAATCCCAGCAAAACATTTTTGAATACAAAACTAGAAGACATTTTCACTTTTCTAAAATAAGAAAGAATAAAAACAAAACATTTTCATTAAAATCTGACTAAACCAACTTTCTCACTATAACCGAACATTAAGAAATACCTTAAAACCCCACCTTTTTGGCATTAAATAACACACAGACATTGATATGCTGTTAAAAAAACGCATACTCAAACTTAAAGTTACCTTAAGCTCCTTAATACGATCCAAAGATGAATGAATCAGCAATATTATTGCTTCTAATCTGGCATCTCGGCTTCAGTCAATTTCCCATCACCGTTAGGTTGCCTCCCTGTGTTTTTTCTATAAATACTTTCATGGTAATTGTTCAGATGTGCTCTTTGCTCTAGTTCCTAGGCTTCAAGAATTTCTCGCTTATGGAACTCTCTTCTGAATCCATGCTTTCTAGCCAACTGAAGAACTTTAATTGCAATGTCAATTATTATCTACTGTCCTCCTTATTACTCTTTTCTCTTTGCGCTCATTATTAATGTTTCTGTTCTTTATAATTCCACACTCAGTAACTCCTGGCTTTTACTGGGTTTACTGCTTGCATAGGTGTTACCAATTTTTAAAAAAAATGCTTTTCTACTGCATCCGGGTAATCATTAATCTACCGAAAATTTCAAGTTGAAATGCAAGACGCGTTATATATATTTTTGCCAATTTGTTTGGAAAATTGAAATATACCATTAAATATGGTGGCACATTTAATATTCCAAGTATATTCGCTTTCTATCTATCTATCTATCTATCTATCTATCTATCTATCTATCTATCTATCTATCTATCTATCTATCTACTCTGCAGGCTTACGGCCATATTACATTGAAACCACGGTTCTTGTACAATCACCGAAGTTAAACAATGTTGAGATTGGTCAATACCTAAATCGATGGCTGCTTGGGAATAATTGTAAGCTTAGATGTGCGTGTAGTGTTATGATGGTGTACTAGAGAATTAACTTGAATTGTTAACTGAAGAAACAAATTCCAATTCGCGTTGGGTTCGTTATATTTACTTACGCACAAATACCGTTGGGAAAAGTATGAATCCACATCTTCTCCTCTAGCTATGAGTTAATTAGTAATACTTTATCATCAAGCCATTATTATATTTTTAAAATTTTCTCTGGTTTTAAATAACCTGCCAAGGGTTAATACGCTGGAGGAAAGGAATCAACGAATCAATCAAAAATAATTTCTTTCTTTCTATCTATCTATCTTTCTTTCTATCTATCTATCTATCTATCTATCTATCTATCTATCTATCTATCTATCTATCTATCTATCTATCTATCTCAGTCTGTTCACATCTATCTATCTATCTATCTATCTATCTATCTATCTATCTATCTATGGGCGCCTCGGCGTGGTGTAATGTTTAGTAAAATTGTCTCGCTAGGACTTATTACAACTCAGTAGTGAGTTCGATCCTCACTGTGTACCCCATACTTTCGGCTTTGTGCTATATCTAAGCTATGCTAAAAAAAATCACCTATCTATGTATCTATCTATCTATCTATCTATCTATCTATGGCACCTCGGCATTGTGTAATGTTTGGCAAGATTATCTTGCTAGAACCTATTAGAACTGAGTAGTGAGTTTGATCCTCACTGGGTGTTCCGTACTGTCGGCCTTGTGCCACAACTAAGCGGCGCTTGGTAAATCTATCTATCTATCTATCTATCTATCTATCTATCTATCTATCTATCCTTCATATCTACCTTTTCAATCAGTTTATTGAATTATCGATCTGTCTTATTCATATGCATTTCGATATAAATTATAAGCCACAAGTACAAAAACCAAAAACGAATTGAAATCATTTGTACACATCAGTTATTATCAATCATGGCAAAGTAGTGCGGCTATCAAAGTTTGTATATATTATCAGTTTCAGGACAGACATTAATTTCTTTTTACCTTTCGTCATAATACAGGCAGATCAGTTCGGTAAAGACATGAGCAAAGAGGAAGAAGTATCGTTTATAATCAATTAAATTGCCTTTGGCGTCTAATGTCGTTACGACTTGGAGAACTGTCAAGACGTTTATTTGCCGTTTCAAAATAAGTGAGTCCACATCAACATCGTCCGATTATTTTCTGTTTATATCTTCTCATGTTATCCTTCTCATTCACATCATCTTCATTCGGGTTTCTCAATTCTTTCTTTTTCCTTGTGATTTTCCCTCTCCTTTCACCAATTTATTTCTCTCCGTCCTTTTACCGTTCTTACTCTCCTGACACTAATCATTATCCTCCTCTTTCTCATCATCATCATCATGTTTCTCTTATATATCATTATTATTTGAATTGATATTGGCATCATCTTAATTCGCCCTTATCGTCACTATCACCAGCCTCTAAATGAGCCTCGAACATTTCACCTAATTATCATCATTATCAGAAGCAAAAACTGTTTTATTATAGTTCAGACTAATAATCCCCTTCCTCCTCCTCATCATCATCATTTAAATATTTGTTACTATCAACATCATCATCATCATGAGTATCATAATTATAGTTCGAAATGATTCTCTTCTTGCTTCTCCTATTCTAAGAAATCATCGTTACCATCTTTGTTGCCATTCACATATTTGCTCCCATCATCATTATCATAATCATCGTAATAATGATAATAAAATTAAAATTCATCATCATCATCATCATCATCGTAATAATAATAATCTTCTAAATAATGAAATAAAAATTATCATCATCGTAATAATAATAATAAAAACCATCATCATCATTATCATCATCGTAATAATAAAATACAAATCATCATCGTAATAATAATAAAAATCATCATCATCATCAGCATCATTGTAATAATAATAAGATAAAAATCATCATTATCATCATTTAAAATGATTCTTCTTTTCCTCCTACTCCTCATCTCTGTCATCATCATCATCATCATGGTCGTCATTCAAATATTTGTGCTCTCATAATGATGATAGTTATAATCATTATTTGTATTATCATCAACTAATCTTTGAAATCATTATCATGGTTTTCCTATCATCATCATCATCATCATCATCAGAAGTATTATAATAGTTTCAGATGATTCTCCTCTTCCTCCTCCTCATCTTTTCTCTTTCTTCTAATCAATATGAAATCTACTTCCTCCCACCTTCTATCTTGAATATTTCTTCGTCATAATTCCATTCCTCATGTTTCATACTTCCTACACATCCTTGAAAATAATTAATCTCCTTGGATTCATTTACTTCTAATTATTAAAATAAAATATCCATATTTTCCAAAAGGTCAAATGAAAGGTAAATAGGCACAGAAAGAATTTGCTCTCCTTCCGACAGGAAAGAAACTGCCTATCTTTAAATCAACTTTTACTATCTTTTGACCTGGGCTCGAACACTGACCACTGCTATCAGTTGTCGATAGGTAGCTAATCTATTTTCAGCTAGGCAAAAACCATAGGAAATGGGCTAATACAGGGACATGTTTTCTCATCGGATTTCAACCGCTACAGTGTGGCTATACTAACGAAGATGGAGAGTATTAAACTTCTAACAGCTGGAAAAGAAAGAAAGTTGTGGAGAGCCATGATCGTCTATGTCTTGAAGGGTCACGTTACATTGAAGAAGTTCGTTCGCGAAATTATACTACAAAATTGTTTCCTTTTTATTATTTGCGAATTGCCACGCACTCTTGGGAAAGATAGTGGAGTGGTTTCTCGCTGCCTTCACAAATCTTTGCCTTCTCTTAGAATACCCAAAATAGAGTCCCAGGTTACTATCGTCTTAGAACTATAGTCCGGTGGAAAAAAAGGGATGGATTTATACCTATCGCAAGGGAATTTAAAAAATTTAGCCTTAAGTTTGAACCCGGCTCAGTGAGTAGATTTTATATGCGGAAACCCGTATACTACTCGGCACATTGCGGTACATTGCGTAACATGAGAACTTAGTTTCTTAATGAATCGATCTGCGAGTCCTTTGAACATTCATGCAAAGATATTGCACCCAGTGTCGGCGTTTTACATTTTTTTGTTTTTTTTTTATTCATTCATTTAGATATTTCTAAATTTTTTTTAGATCCTCTTGCCGACATTTTAACGATCTTTGTCGAATTTTATGATGAAAATCCCCATCATAGCGCACGAAATAATAACTGCACCAAATTCTCTTTCCTTTTAAACAACAATTTCCGCCACTTCCTCATTCTCCGTTTTGCGCCGTGATTGATATTAAACGGTAGCACCCCAACTCTCTTTCTTTCTTTCTTTCTTTCTTTCTTTTCTTTTTTATTTTCTCTTTCTTCCTTTCATTTTATCTTTTAAATATATTTCTTTTTTTCTTTTCATTCTTTCTTTTCCCGTTTCCTTTCTTTCTTTCTTTTTTCTTCTTTTTCATTCTTTCTTTTATTCATTCTTTCTGTTTTCTTCCTTTCTTTCGTTCTTCATTTTCATTCTTCCTTTTCATTCTTTTTTCTTTCTTTCTTTCTTTGTTGTCTTTCTTTCATTCTTTGGATAGGAAGCTGTGGGGAACCATGATCGACAGCACACAAAAGAACATACCCCCAAAATAATCAGTTGTTGAAGATGAATATTTGTTGATTATTATTTTGCTGTAACAAATTTTTAAGAAAGGGATAAATTTCATTAGAATCAAAGGAAATAGTGATGAACTGCTATACAGAGAAATATATGCACAGAGAGTTTGTTTTCAGGAAAAGTGGAACCCAGATGGTACTTTACTAAGAACCAGAAACAAATCTTATTCACAACAGATCACCGTATTCTTAAAATATCGGAAAAAGAGTGTGCATAATTTAAACTGGGATATTTTATACAATCAGTTATAAATTATTTTTCTTTTACACAGAGATATGTGTAAACTGTTCATGTTCTATCTCTGGCCTTGTCCTTTCAGAAAATAGGTGTTCATGGCCTTCCACGTCTCCCTATCTCTGGTGGCTCTTAGCACCACGCAATCCCCACAATAACAAGTATGTTACACGCTGTTTTTCCCTCTCTTTCCCTCTATAAGGCCTGTGAGTATTAGATTCTTCAAGCCCTCCTTCTTCATTGCATATCCCAGAAACTTCAGCTGTTTTCTTCCTGATACTCAATATTAACTTCCTTTTCGTTTCCATCCTTTCCAAAATCTTATTATTGCTCACATGGTCGATCCATGATATCCGCGGCATCCATCAGTAGAGCCACATTTCTGTTGCTTCAAGTTTGTCCAGCATTCAATGCCATATTGAAAACATCACATAGCTATCCAGTACTCTCTTCTTTGTTTCTAGTGAAAATTTCCTGTCTCTTAATACTCAAGTCAGCTTCTGGAATCCGTCCTTCGACATGCCAATTCGCCTTCTAACCTCTGTGTCGTACTTTCAGTCTTCTAATTTTAATTTTTCTACCTGCTTGATTTTAGTAACCCCCACCGGTATTTGGGGCTGCTCTTTTTGTCACTCTTTTCAGCTACCTTCTGTATGAGATCTTGTAGTTTCCTTTCCGTCTCTGTATCATCTGCGTACCTTATGTTGTTCAAATTGTGGCCTCCGATGACAAATAGTCTTGCTGTTGAATAGATCCGGTGGAAAGACACAAACTTTCCTTACGCCCCTTTCAATCTTTGTATATCTGCTGAATTCGTTACCTGTTCGTACGCAGGCGGTTTGCTGCTAGTAGAGATTCTTGATTAATATTATGTCTTTCCCAAATATGTCGAGGCTGCCGAGCATCTCTATCAATTCTTTGTGGCGTACTTTGTCAAACGCCTTCACATAATCAATAAAACATAGATGCACGTCCTTTTTCATTTGCATTGCCCTTTCGGACAGCATCCTAATCTAAACTTATTTATAAATGGAACTTTGTCTGTGTGTGTGCATGTGTGTGTGTGTGTGCATGTGTGTGTGCCCGTTACCTATAGACTCCGAAACGACTGAACCAATTTTCTTGAAAATTTACACAGTTGTAATATAAGCGATTGCGAGTGTTCTTAGCTAGATTTTGTGTCGCGGTACCCCCGATAAATATCGAAAATTGATAATCGAAAAAATCTTGTTATAGAAGGAGTGGTCCGATTTTAATCAAATTTGAAACGATATTCAGAAGTTTCAAGGTTGCAGTTCTTACAATACTGCAGAAAATCGATAATATATATATATATATATATATATATATATATATATATATATATAAAAGGCAAGATGTTTGTGTGTCGGTCTGTTTATCTGCTTAATGTCTGTATTTTCTTCAGCCGTTTTATTTTAGTTTTTGCTTCGGGTTTGGCTTTAAGTAGGTATAATTGTAGTTCTTAGTCTTAGCTATGTTTAAAAGATTTCATTACACCCGAGCAACGCCGGGCTATACTGCTAGTCATAAATATGGCGTTCCTTGTTACAGTGTCTTTGACGAATCCTCACTGTTCATGTTCTATCTCTGGCCTGATTTTACTTCTCACTCTATTCATCAGGATTCAGATAATGACTTTTGTTAGCATACCATAGAATATACTGCGAGAATAAAACCGCCGACAATAAAATAGCCCAGGTATCGGGGAGCCGAGTTCGAATTCCAGTTGGATTCTTTGAATTCACCTACGCGCTAATACCCTTTGGAAATTATTATTCCTTCTCTTCCTTCCAGTTATTGGTTAAATAACAGGGCAGATTGGGTTCTGTAGCCTTGGCTGGCAACCAGTCTACCGCAGAATGCAATAGCAACCTTCTGCGGGATAATCATTTGCCCAGTCAGTCATGTCTCTTTTGAGACATGATCACCCAAGCGTGTATAACGTATGGCACTTAACTGACTGATACTCCAAGCTCTTATATTTATGTTATACTTAATTTTCCGCGCGACTCTTTCTATTCTGGTATGTAAGCAGATATTTTTCTGGTGGCATGATTTGTATCTGGCGGCTCTTTTCTGGCGGCATGATTTGTATCTGGCGGCTCTTTTCTGGCGGCAGTTTGAATCTTTGGCGGACTCTTTTCTGGCATGATTTGTATCTGGCGGCTCTTTTCTGGCGGCATGATTTGTATCTGGCGGCTCTTTTCTGGCGGCATGATTTGAATCTGGCGGCATGATTTGTATCTGGCGGCTCTTTTCTGGCGGCATGATTTGTATCTGGCGGCTTTTTTCTGGCGGCATGATTTGTATCTGGCGGCTCTTTTCTGGCGGCATGATTTGTAAATATATTATTGAAATTTAGGTATATGCCAAAATGAGAAATTTTAATCCTATACAATTTTTGTTTATTTTTACAGCTTAATCCTTCGTGAATTATTTAAAGACAAAGCATATTTATTGTAAGAATAATTATTTTCTTTTTAAGTTGATATTGCATTAACAATTTTTTAGAGTACCAAGATAAAAGATCCACCATTTAACCTATAGGCCGGTAGATATGGATTCATACTTTTTCTAAGAGCATTTCGGCTGCAATAAATGTAACGAACGCGATTAGAACTTGAACTCGACTTTACGACTTCTGATTCTAAGCCGCTATCTATTATACCACCCGCACATGATGATCGAATAGTGTAATAATGACTCACACACATACATATACACACGCACACACACAGCTACAGATTTTGAAAGAAATGGTAAGAGAAAAAAAGGTTCAAGGTATGTCGAAGAAAATATAAGAGATGGATGAGAATCAAGTAGATAAAAGATAGTAATTGACGTTGCATTTAAACTTTTGGAGATTGTAGCTGTCAGTGAAGAATGAATATGGAAGTGAGAGAAAAGAAACTATTGTAGTAGAAGAAGCGGTTATAATTAATTATTTCTACTGTAAAAAGGTGGCGTCTTGATGCCAACCTAATAGCACGAGTAAATAAACCTGGTCGGGGTCAGTCAGTTAAGTGCCATACGTGAAACACGCTTGGGCGATCATGTCTCGAAAGAGAGATGACTGACGGTGTAGAAGATTATGCCGCAGTAGGTTGCCATTGCTTTCTGTGGTAGACTGGTTGCCAGCCAAGGCTATAGAACCCAATCTGTCCTGTTATTTAACCCATAATTGGAAAGAAGAAACGGATTAATACCTTTCCCAAGGTTATTTGTGCAAAAGTGAATGCAATGAATTCAGCTGGAATTCGAACTCGATTTCTCACCGATTTCTCATTCCGAGCCGATATCCACTGTACCACAACGCACATGGGATACCAGTGTAAAAGGTTTGTCAGAGCAGCATTCAGGAAAATACTTCTAGAAAAGAGAGAAGCCACATCACGCCGGTGTGAAAGCGACTGAAAGTGGATTGCCAGGATCGATTATATTGCAGAGTTCCTTGGATTTTGTCGAGCACCTCAAGATTTATAGCAGGATCACTTGAACAGTTATGGTAACAGTATTCAATTGTCGGACGAATGGCAGGTATAAATGTGCAAAATGGATTCTGGCGAGAAAAACATTTTGACCCGACACAGTCAACCAACCTTCCTCGGAGTAGATGCAGTTATGATTTCAATGTAATCATTCGACTACAGCCACTTTCCCACCGACGAGATGTGGCCTCCCTGTTTCTGTTTACTTCCATGGCTTCTGCTCCAACGAACTTAAGTCACTGGTGCATCTGCAACAGGTGTTTACTCGTGCAACCAGACTGGCATCTGGGTCCCACCCATTCACAGTTAGATCAACCAAATGCAGACGACAATTCTACTCCTACAGCTTCTTTTCTCGCACTTCCCGCCTGTGGAACTCGCTTCCTTATTCTTGCTTTCCTGACGGCTACAACCTCCAGGAATTTAAATGCAAGGTCAATACTCATCTCTTAACTACTTGACCCTAGTTCTTTCCACACCACCCTGTATATCCTTTCCTTTCTCGCCACCTTTGCAACTGTCATCACACCTGTATTTCCATCCTTCTCTTGGTTCTTTCTAACTGGTTTGTCCTTCTTTTCAATCTTTTCTAATCTTTTTCTCTTATGTAGCCCCCTGCACATCAGTGGCGTTACCGTCTTGCTCGGGGTTATATGATTTTAAAAAAATGTCTAAGAGGTGTAATACCTTGCTCTTTAGGAGACTAGCGTCATATATTCTAAAATTTGGCAGCCATTTCGTACCAAATTCAGTTACAGATTTGAGGTTCTTTTGAAGTGCAGAGGCCAGGTTTACTTTGTCAGCCTTGACAGATATTTTACAGGGATATTCTTATATGGTAAAGACATAAACAGACATAAACAGTCTAAAAAAAGTAATGAAATATTTTACCATAGCTTTCTTTCCAGTTTTAAATTCAAAGCTGTCCTTCAATAGTGGCTTACATCCATAACTAAAGAAGCTCAATATATATCCTGCTAATTGCTGATCGGTAACAGAGAATAGACGTGTTCAGTCTTTTCCCTATAACTTTCGTACTAAACTGAACGCAAATTACGAGGCACGAATTTGAACGTTTGTTAGTGGAATCGGTAAGTTGGTTATATTAGAACATTTTAAATGTTCTAATATAATCAACTTAAAGATTTATGTTCTAAACAGAAAATTAAGCAAGCCTAGTAGATATTGTGACGACGTAAAAATTTCTATTTTACTTAAGCTTTTTTGCTTTTTTGCTTTAAAAACATCGTATTTAATTTTTTATTTTTTTTTTGTGAACTCTCTCTGCCAATCTATAAACAGAAAATATAATGGCGTCGGTATGCGGTGTAGGAGAGGAGACGTGGAATGAAGGAAAACTGCGGCGAACCTCGGAGATAAACATTCTTTCATAGTTTTGCAAGATAGGCCTGCTTGAGTGTCTGTCTCTAGCTGCGACGTGGTCAACCTACCGTTACTTGTTGCACCACAGGAGACGGCTATGAAAAACAACTTCTGAGACGCTTTCGCAATGATAAACAGTGATCAATTTAAGTTAATCTCGGAACTGCGTCTCTCTCTCCCTCTCTCTCTCCATCCCCCTCTCTCTCATATATATATATATATATATATATATATATATATATATATATATATTATACAGGGTGTATCAAAATACTTTTACAGACTTTGTGGGCGGGTTCCACACGCCAAAACAAAGACAAATCTCTCTCTCTAAAATATGTCGGCAAATCCTTCGTTTTGAGTTATTTAGTTTAAAGATTACGGCAGACCCTGTTAAGTCTACACTCTAAGATACAATCCAAAATGTTCATATAAACATATGTCCAAAATGCCATCGTTGTATTTCAATATCATAACTAACAACAAATGTGCAAAATGTCCGCCACTTGGTTCTATATACACATGCACCCGTCGGATGATTGATTGGCGGACCCTTTGAATGTAACGAATGTTTTCGCAGGCCCACATGACACGTTGATGAAGTGTCTCTTCATTATTAATGTCTGCTGCATAATCCAATTCTTTCAGGTGACCCCACAGATAAAATTCTGAATGATTGTGGTCAGGGTAACGTCCAGGCTATTGAAGAGGTTTTCACCTACCTATTCATCTTTCATGCTAGAAGTCAGCGAGTACAACGCGAACAATGTGACTAAAATGTGATGAAGCCTCATCGTGTATGAACCATATACGTGTTCGTATTAGCAGGAGTACATCCTCTTGCAGGCCCGGAAATGTGTTCGAAATAAGGTTCCTATAGACAGATCCTGTAAGACGCGCTGGGATAAAATATGGATCTACCAGACAGTCACCTACAATTTCAGCCGACACATTTAATCGTCAACGGATACTGGTTTCAATTTGCAATACTGTCCCATGGGGATACGGATCTTCTCAGAAATATCGTTTGTATAAATGAGTTACTCTTCAAAATGCTGCCTTACCTGTACACAAGACTGAATAGACAAACAACAGATCAGTAGTTTGTGCAATAAGCCATCGACAAAAGTTATCCCTTAGTGAGTGATCAGAGATGCTGCACAATCTGCAAATGATACAGAATGAAGAGCTGCTCTTAACATACCGCCCCATGCGATACTATGAGATGTGCGACATTCTAGGGCCACTTGACGTGTGCTGATACCTAGATTGTCACCGACAGCCTGTAAAATGTGTTCTTTGTGGTCAGGTGTAAAAGCGGATTTCGGTCTTCCTCGATTCATAGGGTGTGATGCCACAGATCCTGTCTTAGCAACGTAATGATAAACAGCAGCAAAGTTTGGATGACTCGGTTGCCTTCGGTCCAGAAACGCCGTCTGATACAGCCATAAAGGCGGCCATATATAAAAAATCATATCTGCCTGCTCCCAATATGAATATCTTGCCATTGTTAAACGGAACAATTCTCAGTAAACAGATTAATTACACTCGTTAAACGTTGAAGACACACTAGTTACGAATATACACGAATGAAAAATAGTCTACTTATGGCAAAACAGCTTCATCTACCCAAAACTATCTTTCAACTTAATAACTTAAAAACAAAGGATTAGCGAACTTATTTTTCTATATGGGCTTTGTTCTTGTTTTGGTGTGACGGTATATATATTGTACACACGTGTCAAGTGACGGAACGAATTTTCGTTTTTAAAATTAGAGAATCAGTTATGAACGTATGTGTTGAGAGAAATTCTTTAGTTGTGATAATGTTTAGCGCCAATGTTTTTGTTTTTACAGTGATTTACTGATAAAATTTCTTTTCGCAAACATTTTTTATAGTAAAGTGCTCGATATCGGGTGGCGATAAAGCGTTGATAAGTACAAAGAATTTGTTTCTTTAACTGAGCGGATTCATATATATCTCTCTCTCTCTCTCTCTCTCCCTATATATATATATATATATATATATATATATTGAAAACAGAAATATGGATGGCTATTAGTACAGGTGAAAGAAGTGTGAGAAGCCTTGAAACGGATCTCGATATGTAAAGTCACAATATTATTTCGCCTGAAAAGTGTCAACTTTGGACTCGAAACATGTGTAGCGACACAAATGCCATTATAGACACTTAATGAATTTTACAAAAGCAAATAATAATAATAATAATAATAATAATAATAATAATGATAATAATAATAATAATAACAATAAATCTTCAATTTAAACAAAACTTTCACGCCTTCTCACACTTTTTTCACTTATTTTTTATATTTTTTATTTTTTTTATTTTAATCATTTCACCCCGAGCAAGGCGGAAATGCCACTGATGAGCTGGGGGCTACATAACTGTAAAAAGATGAATTAGAAGAGAGTGAGGAGTACAAACTAGTTAGAAAGGAGCAATAGAAAGATGAGAATGCAGGTCCGATGACAGATACATAGGTGGAGAGAAAGGGAAGGATATACGGGGGTGGGGAGAGATCTAAAGTCCAGTGTTTAATAGATGAGTATTGACATTGCATTTAAATTTCTGGAGGTTGTAGCCACCAGGAAAGCAAGAATATGACAGGCGGGAAGTGCGAGAGAAGAAGCTGCAGGAGTAGAATTGTCGTCTGCATTTGGCTAACCTAACTCTGAATGGGTGGGACCCAGTTGTCAGTCTGGTTGCACGAGTAAATACCTGTTGAGGAGGCACCAGTGACTTAAGTTCGTCCGAGCAGAAGCCATGAAAGTATTTACAGAACAGACAAAGGGAGGCCACATTTCGACGGTGGGGAAGTGGCTGCAGTCGAGCAGCCAGATCAGTACTTATCACATTACAGACTCTCCTTTGGAGCCTGTCAAGAACACTGAGGAGAACGGCAGGGGCGCCTGACCATAAATTGGCAGCAGTACTCCATGCACGGACGGATGGTTGACTTGTATATATGCAGGATGGATTCAGGCGGGAAAAACATCCTGGATCGACATAGTGACCCAACTTATATACATATATTACTTAAACGTCATTTTTAGTGGATACTCATGTTTAAGTAGTCGCTCTGTTTATTTTTTTTTAAAGTATTTTTGTTTATTTTCATCTATCGGCTTGAATAATTAAAAAATCATTTTGAAAAAATATGCGTTCTCTGGTAGGACTCGAACCAGTATTTATGTAAAGAAAATCATCATTAAGATGCTACAGAGAATCTAATGGCCAAGCAAAGCCAGAATAGTGTTTTTTAATAATTCTCGAAATATACGTATTTGATGAGTTTCATATCCTAATGTAATGGACTTTTCATTTATTAATCTGAAATATTTTTATTTTATTGCTTAAAGCTTATTTAGAGTGTTACCCATATTTGAGTAAATGCTCTGTTTTATCTTTTAAACAGTGTATATATATTTATTTCCATGGTGTAGTTTTTCCTTAACGTATCAGGTAATCTAAGTTTGGGTTTGATGTCTACAATAATTGTTTTGGATCACCTTGGACTATGAGATTATGAAAGAGATGCTGCAGATCTTTAATAGTATAGGACTCTAGAAAACAAATGATTACGCAAACTTTTATAATAACAGCATAAAGAATGCAGTAGAGAAGTCGGAAGAAAGAAAGTGAGGTTTTTATTTTCTAGAAAATAATACGCTAACAAAAATACAAAAGTGTATGACCAGCCTTCTCACCAACCCTGAAAAGTAAAAAGAGTCGTTGTATTTTTTGTTTTTTAAAGAAATCTGACTTGATCAGGATTAATAATGGGTAGCGTCCTAGTTGTCTGCGTGGCTGGAGCATCGGCATCTGTGACTGTAGCAGCCGATGCGGTTTTGATAGAGACTGCATTTATGTTTTGTTTCTGGTCTGTCCGAGCTGTCATTTTGTTTTTTGCGAACCCGCCTCTTCATGACGTCTGCTCGTTCCTTGATTTGGGTTGTTTGATCAGAGTTTCTCTCCACCTGAACCTGTTCACTGCCACGCTCTTCCATGATTTACTGTTGATGTCCACAGCCTTCATGTTGCGTTTAACGATGTTACGATACCGCATCGGTGGTACAAGAGACATGATGTTTGCTGATAATGCGTTATTAGCATTCCACTCCCAGCCTGAACTTCACTCACTGATGGATCCTTTTGCACGGGTCTGCATTTCGCTCGGGTGCGCCACACCACCAGTCATCACCATCAGTGACCGAATACGTTCCATCAGTTTACTTACCTTGACTCCACAATCACTGACAACCAGTCGCTAAACATAGAGCTCGACAAGAGTAATAGGGAAGCAGCCACAACCCTTTTGCGCCTCACAAAAGGTGTTTGGACCAACTCCAAGCTGACGGTGAAGAAAAAAAATATAGCAGTGTTCTCAGCACACTGCTATACGGCAGCGAGACATGGGCTATGTACGCCGGTCAAGAGAGATATTTGAACACCTTCCACGTGAGAAGTATCCACCGCATCCTTAGAATATCATGGCAAGACAAGGTGTCCAACACTGTCTCGCGCGAGTCTGCACATGTTAACACTCCTTAAATAGCGCATACTCCGCTGGCTAGACCATGTCCTCTGCACGCCAGACGGTCGCTTCTCAATAGACCTCCTGTATGGACAGCTGACCTCTGGAAGAAAATATGTGTGTGTCTATCTCTTTTGCCCGTTTCATATTTGAATAACTTTACATTAATCTAAATCTAATGGCTTGTTAAACTTAGAATTTAAAATCGTAGTCGCTAACATTATTTCGTAATAAATATTTTTATTTTTTATTTTTTGGAAAATAAATGTTAGTTGTTGTTGAAAAGTAGAACTAATAGTCGATTAGGAATCTGTATTTTAATCATATATTAATATTAATGCCCCAATAAGTTGTTTTAGGGTCTGTGCTGATGTTCCAAAAATTAAAAATTGCTTGTATTTTGATTAGTCACAACAGACTATGTAACAATGTCTCCCTGATTGAGGGGTTTGACTAGTTTTGAACCCTTGAAACCTCTTCAACATGAAATCAGTACCATGACTTGATAAGACACAAGTAGTGTCGAAACAAAATAGCTAATTTTGCAGTGATATTATAACATTTGTTATAACTTCTAATAGTATTCTCTCTATTTTGTATTCGGCACTTTTGTAAGAATAGTTATTTGGATACAGAATTTTATACCATTCATACCTACCTTATACTTGTATATATATATATATATATATATATATATATATATATATATGAAGTCTATCTGAAAAGTAAGAGGATTGGGTGTGATGTGTTAGCTATGGGTATCGTGTTCAGCGAGATCATGCCAGAAGGCCAAACTATTATTCAGCAAGTCCACAAAGACTCCTTTGTGGATCTGCTTCAAGACAGAAAAGAGACAGCGCTCAAGAAGTGTTGAGACAGGACGTGTCTTGGGTGCTTCACCACGACGATGCACTTGCAAACAACGCCCTCAGGATCGCAAACTAATGGGGTTCATTAGACGGGAGGAGAATGACATTGAAGGGGAAAGCATGTAGTTTGTTTTTTTAAATTGAAATAAGTTCTGAATATCACCAATCCCGTTACTTTTAAGATATCCATGCTCTCTCTCTCTCTCTCTCTCTCTCTCTCTATATATATATATATATATATATATATGAATAGTCATCCGCAGACAGATCCGTTTCACAGCTTATGAGTACGGTTAGACATCCGATTGCCCCTAACCCAAGATTGAAACATGACCGAATTGGCGTCAGTAGGCGATTCCACCTCTGAGCCATGGCACTCGGGCAAACCTTTAGCGTGTGACATACCGTGCATTCACGCGTCAGTAGTGAGAGTGCTCCAATTCATTATAAATATCAGTAAATATACCTATACACTGATGAATTCAATCTTTCATGAAACTCAAAGCCTTGCTATAGACATAAGATAATTATTAATATATATATATTAATAATTAATTATCTTATGTCTATAGCAAGGCTAGGAGTTTCATGAAAGAAATATATATATATAATCATGACTTCAGTATACTATTTGCTTACATATATACCCGCATGCTTTTTGCACTGAAGAATGTTTATTCTACAATAAAAGATCTGGACATTAGACAGCCAATTTAAATCTGTTTTTACACGACCAATAAATGTTTAGACAACGTGTAGACGTTCGGTAAAATAAGCAAACGACTGTAAGACATACCTCGCTTCTAGGCGAAATTTTGGGAAGCCGCCATTTCTTATTTATTCAATGAGGGGTCTGTGACTCCCAGCCAATATCCACTCGGTTTTACAGTCTCCGAACCCGTTTACGTTCATAATATACGTATTGTGTGACATCTATGCAGCTATAGGCGGATGCTGTGTAGGGGATTCAGCATCCCACAACGGTTTGCAGTCATAGAAATATCAAAAGAAGACTAAATGTGTCGACTTGGTCGCAATCTCGTGCTATTATATTATTTGGTTAAGATCATTGCTGGTATTAATTTTCAATATAAATCAAGCGTTGCTTAGAGGTGGTACAAGGCCGAATTTAAGGTGTACCTAGTGAAAACAGGACTCACGACGTATATGGTTTTGTGAGGTGATCTTGTTAACCATTGCGCAATCCTGAAGTGAAATCGCAAAAAATTGCAAGTGAGAAATTTTGGTATTAATTTTCAGTATAAATCAGGATAGATTTTTTAAATGTTTTTTGCTTCTAAAACGTAAATATAAATCTTATATGCTGTGACAATCGATAGCTATTTAGCAAGCGTTGCTTAGAGGTGGCACAAGGCCGAATTTAAGATGTACCTAGTGAAAATAGGACTCACGACGTATATGGTTTTGTGAGGTGAGCTTCTTAACCATTGCGCAATCCCGAAGTGAAATCGCAAAAATTGCAAGTGAGAAATTTTAAATCAAACAAAAAAGATACAGTAGGGTTCCTCTCTCGCCCCCACTCTCACTCTATTTCTCTCTCTCTCTCTCTTGTTCTCTGTTTCTTCTCTCTTTCGCTCTCTTTCACGTTCTCTCTTTTTCTCTGTCGCTCTCTCTCTTAATATCCCCCGTTCACTTTTTCTCTCTCTTTCGCGCGCTCTCTCTTTGTCACTCTCTCTCGTTCTCTCTATTTTCTCTCCCTCGTCTTTTCTTGCTCTAGTTCTCTCTTTTTTTACTCTCACGATTTCTCTCTATTTCTGTCTTTTTCTTTATACCTTTTGTTCTTTTTCTCTCGTTATTTCTTTTTTCTTTTTCTCTCTCTCATTCTCTCTCTCTTTCTATTTTCCTCGTTATCCTTGTCCCATCTTTTTCTTTATTTACTCTCTCTCTCTCTCTCACTCTCTCTCTCTCACGTTATATCTCTACCTTTCTCATTCTCTTTCTCATTCTCTATCTCTAAAAGTCCTGAAGAGATGTGACTTTTAGTCATGACTCATTGACATAATAGATTTCTTTTCATTTTATTACTAGTAGTATAGCCCGGTGTTGCTCGGGTGTAATGAAAGCTTTAAAACTAATCCATGTTTCTGAATCTCAGACTCTATGGACGTTGGCACGAAAGTCTAAAATGCTATAGTTGTTTCCAGTTAAAGCGAAACCGTAGATTTATGTCCTCTGAGTAAATGGTATCATGACTGAGACTAAAAACTACAATTATAGCTATTTAGAGCCAAACTCGAAGCAAAAAATAAAATAAAAGGGCTGAAAAAATACAGAGATACAGGCACATAAACACACACACACACACAAACATCTTGCCTTTTATATATATATATATCATCGATATTGTAAGAACTGCAACCTTGAAACTTCTGAATATCGTTTCTTATGTCTTTGTCTATGAGTGTATCAAATTTGATTAAAATTAGACCACTCCTTCTTTAACCCGATTTTTTTCGATTATCGATTTTCGATATTTATTGGGGGTACCTCGACACAAAACCTAGCTAAGAACACTCGCAGACGCGTATAGTACAACTGTGCAAATTTTCAAGAAAATTGGTTCAACCGTTTCAGAGTCTATAGTTAACGGATACACACACACACACACACACACACACACACACACACACACACACACACACACACACACACACACACACACACACACAGAGTTCCGTTTATAAATAAGTTTAGATCTGTAAATTGCCGGGCATCACTGCGAATGATAGAGAAGTGTTTTCCGCTTACTGTCTCTAACGATGCGTAATTAAAGCCAAGTCTGCCCTGATTTTTAATCCATATCTGAAAAGAATTCATGCTTCTCCCCTATATTTTTATACGAAAGTAAACAAGCCAAAAATTTGAACTGGTCTCGCCGATTCTACTTTCCGCTCGGATATCCGCTACACCAACCGCTTATTTCTTGCTGCAGGATAATACATCATTAAAAATATTAATTTTACGAGTGGATCAGATAACAATAGTGTATCAATAAATCATTAACATGAACTTTCCTCGATGGTACGTAGACTTTCTGAATTTAAGCGCATTACTAGATGTTCGTTGTGGTGCAGTGAATATCGGCTCGGCACGAAAAATCAGAGAACCCATTTCGAATACCAGTTTAATTCGTTGCATTCACTTAAGCGCAAATACCCTTGGGAAAGTTATTAATTCATTTCTTTCCCCCAGCTATGGGTTAAATAGCAGGATATATTGGGTTCTATAACTTTGTTTGGCAATCGGTCTACTGCCGAAAGTAATAGCGACCTACTGCAGGAAAATATTCTGCCTAGTCAGTCATGTCACTTTTTAGACATGATCGTCCAATCGTGTAACACGTATAACACTTGATTTACTGTGCATTGTGGTGTAATAGATATATGCTCGGAATGAGAAATCGGAGAGCTGAGTTCGAACTCCAGGTGTATTCGTTTTATTCATTTACTCACAATTACGCTTGGCAAAGGTATTAATCCGTCTCTTCCCTTCAGCTATGGGTTAACAGGATATATTGGGTTCTATAGCCTTGGTTGGCAACCAGTCTACTACAGAAATTAATGACTACTGCAAGAAAATCTTCTACATAGTGTGCCACGTATAGCAGTTAACTAACTAGATTGGCGGTAATGTCTCATCATTTTGCAGTTGAATCAGCTAGATGTAACCATATATTGGAAGCTAAAAGTTTCCTCTAACAGACTTCTCGCTTGAAGAATTCTCTTCCGGCTCCTTGCTTCTCTGTCAACTTTAATCTTCAAGAATTTAAAAGGCAATGTTAATCATTGTCTACTACTGTTCATTTTATTGCTCTCTCTCTCTTTCTTCTTAATAATGTTTTCGTTTATATTCTCTAACACTCAGTAACCGCTTGCGTTTTAGTGACTCTGTTGCTTTGCTTGGGGTGAAATGATAACAAAATATTATCTGATTTAGAGCCATCCCCCATTTTTAAAATCAGAATTACCCTCTAAAATCACTTATTTTTCTGTAGCCTCTCTTGTACAAAACATGTAAGACAGTACATATCTTAGTATTTATTAAGCTTTATTTACATGACACAAGGTCACGAGTAGAGGAGAGAATATTGCATAAGATATTCTAAATTTTTATTTTTGAGGAAGACATACCTACTTGAGTTATTAAAATACGAATCGAGTTTTTATTACTGACGGTTACAAGGTTCCCAGTGTGTGCTCAGTTATACTTCTGGAAATAATTCTGGAAATAATTCTGGAAATAATTCTCGAAATAATTCTCGAACGAATGCTTTCTGCTGATATAAAATGGAAGGATTATATTGAATCAGTTGCTATGTTTGCCGCTAAACAAATGGCAAAGTGTCGTGCTAGAAAATTTTTCTCGTCAGAATCTGTTTTACATATTTCTAAGTTTACCATTAGTATTTACTTTGAATATTGCTGCCACATATAGGATGGTGCTTCTGCAATATATTTGATATTCATGATAAAATCCAAAAAAGAAATCTGCAATGTTATGTGTCTTCACCTGACATCTCGGCTTCAGTTATTTTTGCACCGCCAGAATATAAAATAAAAGATCTGGACATTAAACAGCCAATTTTGCTCTGTTTTTACACGACCAATAAATGTTTAGACAACGTGTAGACGTTCGGTAAAATAAGCAAATGACTGTAAGACATACCTCGCTTCTAGGTGAAATTTAGGAAGCCGACATTTCTTATTTATTCAATGTGGGATCTGTGACTCCCAGCCAATATCCACTCGATTTTACAGTCTCCGAACCCGTTTATGTTCATAATATACGTATTGTGTGACATCTATGCAGCTATAGGCGGATGCTGTGAGGGGGATTCAGCATCTTAGGACGATTTGCAGTCACTGAGAAATCAAAAGAAGACTAAATTTGTCTACTTGGTCTCAATTTCGAGCCATTCAATCATTTGCCTAAGATCATTGCTGGTTTTAAAAATTAATCAGAATAGTTTGTTTTTTTTTTGCTTCTAAAACTTAGATATAAATCTTATATACTGTGAAAGTTGATAGCTATTTACAAAGCGTAGCTTAGATGTGACACAAGGCTTAAATTAAGGAGTACCTAGTGAGAGTAAAACTCACTACGCTGTCGTAATTGGTCTTGTGAGATGAGCTTTTTAACCATTAAACTCGCAAAATTTGCAAGCGAAAATTTTTTAAATCAAACAAAAGATACTATAGGGTCTCGCTCTCTCTCTCTCTCCCTCGCTCACTCTTACCCCCTCTCGCTGTCTTTGTCTCGTTCTCTGCTTTTCTCTCTTTAAGTCTCTCTCCTTGTCTTTATCTCGTTTTCTGCTTTTCTCTCTCTCCCCCTCTCTCCCCCTCTCTCTCTGTCTTTGTTTCGTTCTCTGTTTTTCTCCCTTTCACTCTCTCTCCTTGTCTTTGTCTCGTTTTCTGCTTTTCTCTCTTTCACTCTCTCCCCCTCTCTCTCCCCCTCTCCCTGTCTTTGTCTCGTTCTCTATTTTTCTCTCTTTCACTCTTTCTCTCCCTGTCTTTGTCGCGTTCTCTGTTTTTCTTTCTTTCTTTCACTCTCTCTCTCTCTCTCTCTCTCTCTCTCTCTCTCTCTGTGCCTTTTCTATAAATTCTTTCATGGCAAATGTTCGGATGAATTTTCCTTTATGGTACTTAGATTTTAGAAATGTAATCGCAACACTATATTGGTATCAACCCACATCATTTTAGAGTTGAATAGGCGAGATGTTACCGGAAGTTCTACGCAACATTTTATTCTATGGCACTTGCTTGGAGAGCTTTCTTCCGGTTTCTTGTTCTCCAGTCAACTTTGGATTTCCCAAATTTAAATAAAAGAAAGTATTAACAACGTCCAAAACATTAATTTAAAACAGTGTTCAATATAGAAATAGAGCAATGAATATTTATTATAAGTTATAGTTTAGAACAAGTACAAATTATAATTTACTACAAAAGTGTACATTTTGTTTCGGCATCGAAAAAACAATGTCTCATCAGGTAGTTAATAAGGATGGTATTAAACGTTATTTTTTAAATATTTTTCAAAATAATCTTTAACCCTCTAGGGCCATTCGTCTCATATTTGATACAGTATGAAAACAAGCCTTGAAAGAAATATTTTCCTGAAAAATTTTTTAAGAGAAATATTTTATAAATTTCAAATGAAAGCAGTACTGACTGCTCAGTCAATGAATACCAAATGTTTCCTTATAGGGAAATACCAAATGTTTCCTTATAGGGAAATACTGTATCAAATATGATACGAATGGCCCTAGAGGGTTAATTTCTTTTCTTTTCTATCTATCTATCTATCTATCTATCTATCTATCTATCTATCTATCTATCTATCTATCTATCTATCTAGGGCCATTCGTCTCATATTTGATACAGTATGAAAACAAGCCTTGAAAGAAATATTTTCCTGAAAATTTTTTTAAGAGAAATATTTTATAAATTTCAAATGAAAGCAGTACTGACTGCTCAGTCAATGAATACCAAATGTTTCCTTATAGGGAAATACTGTATCAAATATGATACGAATGGCCCTAGAGGGTTAACTACATGAAATCAGTCTTTATCCATGACAACGAATAATGAACTAATTACTCAACCGATAATTTTGATTAATCTATGGGTGCTCACGATTGTTATTTCTCCTGTACAATCTCACGGCGTATGAAGAAATTGATATTAAAAATATAGAACTTTATAGAGATGACGGATTCATGGTAGTAAATAAATCCACTGGAGGTAAGTTCGATAGACTCAGAAAATTAATTCATAGAGTTTTTAAATCTTTTGGTCATGGCGTGGTAATTAACCGTAATATAATAATATAAAACAAGTTGACTTCTTAGACATAACATTAGACTTAGTTTCTAACACTGTTAAACCTTACATGAAAAATAATGCTAACCCAGTCGATATAAACCCCAGCTCTAATCACCCACCATCCGTTATCAAAATATTCCAGCATCAGTTGAACGCCGCATAAACAAACATTCAAATAAGGAAATATTCGATAAGCACAAAACAACTTACGATAAAATTCTTAGAGACAGTGGTTATCGATCTTCCGAGATCAATTTTGTGGAAAAATTTATTAGCTCAAAAAGGAAAACAGAAGCAGGAAAATCATATGGTATAACCCTCCATTTAATCAGTTAGTTAATTTTAAACTGAGACATAAATTTCTTAAACTAATAGCTAAACATTTCTCCAAAAATAAACCTTTAAGCAAAATTTTCAGTAGAAATACAATAAAACTCAGTTATAGTTGCACAAACAACTTTTAAAATATTATTAAATTACATAACAATAAAATTTGAAGTCATACAACAAAAGCAATTCTAAGACCCATGTCAGTTTGCCCCGTAATAATAACTCCTGTAATTGTAGAAACCCGAATCAATGCCCACTACCTGCTTAACAAAATCTCTGGTATATATTCATCCGTGGAGAATCCTACGGATGCTAAAATTTTTATCGGAAATACTATGAACTTTTTAAAAAGCGCTTTTACAGTCACCTCTCATCCTTCAACAACAAGGACAAACAAAATATGACCTCTTTTTCTAAATATTATTGGAAATTAAAAAACGAAAATAAGACACCTAAAGTTAAATGGAAAATCCTCAAGCAGGTTAGAACATCTATATCGGTAAAAGGATCATGTTTCCTTTGTCTATATGAAAAAATGGCAATTATTAAATGCATGAGGAGTGACATATTACTAAACCAGAGGCATGAAACCACAGTAAATTGCAAACTCATGAAAGAACTAACCTTAGAATCTAGCTAAAATTACGAAATCTAAAGTTCAGATCTCTAGAAACGATAAACCTTTTGTATTAATCTTAGTACCACGATATTCACTTCTAACTGTATGATATCTCACCTGGCATATTTTTGCTTCTTAATTTTTATATAAATTAATTTTTAATTTATAAAAAAAGAATAATAATAATTTACTTCACCAATTTATTATATTTGCATTAATGAATTTATATTTTTGTGTGGTTTTTCTAAATATCCACTGATCTCTGCTTTTTAAATAATTCATATGATTGTGTATGTGATTTAATCATTTTTTATAAAAAATGCCAAAGGCTTAAGTGTATATTATGTAACAGCGAATGTATCTAACTGTAATCCATTTCCGGCCAAATGTTTGACTTTTCTATTCCTTTTACGTCTTCTACTGTCAAGGATGTGCGTTGTGGTACAGTGGATATCGGCTCGGAACGAGAAATCGGGGAGCCGAGTTCGAATTCCAGCTGAATCCATTGTATTCACTTAGAAAGGGTATTAATCAGTCTCTTCCTTCCACTTATGGGTTAAATAACAGGACAGATTGGGTTCTATAGCCTTAGTCGGCAACCAGTCTACCGCAGAAAGCGATGGCAACCTACTGCGGGATAATCTTCTGCCAAGTCAGTCATGTCTCTTTCGAGACATGATCGCCCAAGCGTGTATCAGGTATGGCACTTTGCTGACTGACTGAGTGTCATCCCTCCTCGACACTTTCTTCACTCCATGCATTTTCTCACCTCATCTTCCCTTTTGTTAAGCCCAGACGTCGCGTGACAATTATCTATCTATATTTCACCTATATCTATCTATCTATCTATCTATCTATCTATCTATCTATCTATCTATCTATCTATCTATCTCAGTTTGTTCGTATCTATCTATCTATCTATCTATCTATCTATCTATCTATCTATCTCATTAGGTTCGTATCTATCTATCTATATCATTAGGTTCGTATCTATCTATCTTCTTCTTCTTCTACAACTCCCAATATCCTCACTGGTAGAAGAATTCAAAATTGGGAAAGTACGTCTTCACATGATGATGAAGGACTCAGGCGACGATATCATTCGGAAGTCGTATCCAGAAATGAAATCAGGTACGAAGTGGTCTGCCGTTCAGACCGCCAGGGGCGCGGAATGCAGCCTACGAATTAAAGACATCATAGGCGTCACTCAAACCAATCGAGCTGGGCTGGGTAGCACGAGCAAAAAGCTATTCTCCAAAGTGGATTCAAAAGAAAAAAGAGACATGGTGAGCGAAGAAGTCAGGATGTTTGAGGAAGAGCAAAGAAAAGCCAGTGCTGTTACTCAGGCCAAACAATGTGCGTGGACAAAATGGAATGATATCGAACCAATTAAATTATCATGGAAATCCTTAATTTCTTTTTTGCTCTACTTATGATCTCTTACCAAATGCGACCAACCTAAAATTATGGGGATATACCAATACCAATTCGGACCTGTGCTTGTCGTGTAAAAGTTATAGGGGAAATTTGCGCCACGTACTATCTGCATGTCCACAATCGCTTCAGATGTACACATGGCGACATAACAAGGTGTTAGAGGTAATAATAGATTTGTTAAGAGCACAATGTGAGACAGCAAACTAGCAATCTATAAGAGCCAAGGAAACCATAATTCAGTTTCTCAATGAAGGTGAATGTCCTGTTGTAATATAGCAATCTGGCCCCACCCGAGGAAGGTTGATGTAATCGATGGTGTTTCCCGTCGGTGAAGGGGTCGGCGAACGACAAGACAGGTGTTTGAGAAATACATCCTGTCGGGGCCTGGAGCGGATGTCGCAGGGTTATGAGTCGGGCTCGTTTGACCTTATTTCCGACAGCGGCGGAAATGACTACGGAGGCAAACAGAACAGGTGTCTCTTGGAATTACGTGGGCGTTGCGGGGGCGAGGCAAAACCGGAAGGAAAAGTCCCGGTTCTAGAAGACTATAAAAAGACCTCGACACACGGATTCGCCAGCGAGAACGGCCAGTGGAAGAAGAGAGACACCACAGACAAGACTACACTCCAGTCGACCCATTCTATGTGCGCTCTCACTCTTCCATTCTCTGTTCCACACGGGTTCGTCGTCAGGAATAAAGATATAACCTTATATTTTTATATATGCGTGTTCTCGTTGTTTGTCGTCGTACGGCGATATATAACACTGTGAGGAAGCAAAATCCTAACATGAAACTACTGAACGGAGCTAGTGACTGGAAAGTTTCAGCAGATCTCAAGACAGCTCTACAATTTCCAGTTCACATTATTCAAACAGAAAAGCGGCCGGACATTGTAGCATGGTCTGATTCAAAGAAGAGTGTTCTCCTCATAGAATTGACTGTCGCCTGGGAAGAAAACCGGGAGGAAGCACACGAGCGGAAGAAAAACCGAGACATTGCGTGCCGACTGCGTGAAAAGGGTTGGATATGCCATGTGATCCCTATTGAGGTTGGTTGTCGTGGTTTTATAGGACACTCAGTCATTTCATTTCTTTCAAAAATAGGAATCACTGGTCGCGGTTTGAAAGTTGCCTCAAATCGCCTTCAGACCGCGGCACAATATGCATCAAGTTGGATTTGGTCGAAAGCAAGAAGTTTTCAGCATGGAGAAAATACACGCGGAACTAGCATCCCCGTGTGATTACGTAAGAAACGGTTACTGTAAACGCGTAATAAAATCAACGGCCGAAAGTAAACGCGTTTTTTTTGTTTTTTTTTTCAAATCACAAACTGCACACTAAAAATGAAGATTAACGTCCAATGTAGCTTCTGCTCTCATTTTATCTGGCGTATATATATATATATATATAATTTTCTTAATACCTTGTCCGGTGGCAAAAGCTGCTTGGTAGCGCCAGTAGTGGCAATACCGTCTTGAGCTACCAAAACTTTGTTATCACCCTGTTTGGCGGCTGATGACGACAGGGTATCTCACGTGCTTTCACACGTAGTATGATGAAAAAAAAATTATTGCTGGCATTTTTACTACAAAAATATATACTGAGGGTTTTGCAAATAGCTGGGACCTTAACAGGTTCTACTAACCCTGGTCAAAGTGAACCCGGGAAAAACAGCTGTTAAAAGGTGGTTCCACGAAAAATTCTAATCTCCTTGCTGTCGGATGTAGTATATTTTCATATCCAGGACTAGGAATGCTCCAAGACTAAATGATTTTTATTATCTTATAGAAAAGATTAGTAAATAAGAGTTTGTAGAAATTCATATATGATCTTAAAATATTGTTGTCGAGGGTAAAATAGAATAGGAAACTAGTTTTTCGTGCCTGCGTATTTGCTTGAATGAAAATACAAGTTTAACAGCATTTAGAACTCGAATATATGCCAATATTTGGTTTATACAGATGTGGAAACTGATTCCGTTATGATTGTACGAAAACACACAAGCAAATATTTATAACCAAAAACAAACATCCTTATAGATTATAAAAGAAACCACAATACATAGACTGACAGACAATAATAACTGTTTTTCTTTTCTAAAATTGCAAGTAATAAAAATAGGAAAGCATAAACAATACACCGAAACGCGCAATATCCATGAAAACAACGATTTTCTTTGTGCTGAGGTTTATCTTGTAAAAGTAGAACCATGGATCAAAAAACATATCAGCGTAAAAAACGTTCTAATTTTTGTTGAAAAATAAAATGTAATGAAATTAAAATAAAAAAAGTAAAATGCAATCCTTGTGATTTGAAACGTATTCTTTTCCTTTACGAAGACCTTTAAGTGTCTGCTACTCGAAGATCTCCAGAAATCAGGGAATAACTTCTCCAGAGCGTATATGTGGACTCACCATCAGCATGACAAAAAACAAATTCTTACTCAAACCATGACCAGAACATCAACCACCACCTGGAGTAAAAAATCATCATCAACAGATTAGACCTGGAAAATGTTGAACATACCTTGGTAGTGTTCTAACGTCAAATGCATCCGCCGAAAAAGAGTTGGATAACAGAATCAAAGACGCCCACGTAGCATACAAGAAGCTATTAAAATAGATCCCAAGATATCACAAACTACTAAACTTGTGGTTTATCGAACTTTGTAATATCAAATCTCATGTACGCCTTTAATACTTGGGTCTACCAAAGAGAGATCCGCAAACTTGAAATATTCAATCAAATGAAACTTCGTCAAAAACTGACAAATAGGTTGCAGGCCCTGATCACAAACAAGGAAGTTCTCCGCTCAAAGATGTAGAGTCTATAAACCGACTTTGACACTTTATCTGAATGTAAAATATCCGCCTACTCAAACAAATCCTCTTCTCAGAGCTCGCATCGGACAAGAGACAACGTGGGGGTCATACGTTGTCGATTCAAGGATCATCTCAAAAACACCTTGTTGAGGGCATAAATCGACCCGGTCAGTTGAAAGACAGAAGCTGAAAGGACAAATTAGAGAAGAGCGGTCCATGAAAAAAGAACATCCTTTGAAAATACTGCAAGACAAATGCACAAGAGGAAAGCAACCCAAAGAAAAATCAGAGATCGCTATCATCTGAGTCCTCCTACCTCACCATGCGGTAGCTGCGGACGTCTCATCAAATCCAACACGGGTTTCATTTACACAGAAGGAAATGGAGATGAGCAAACCCATACTCACCAAAGAGTTTCGTTAAGAATGACGAGGACAGTGAATTGTAAAGCGTAGCTTCAATGTAGCACATGACTGGAAGTATGAATCACCCAGACAGACTCAATCTCACTAATAAGTTATAATTGATCTAGCATGATAAGCCAGCTAAAAATTACGCGTCGTAGAAGGGCCCTTTAAGTGTTTGCTATATATAGAAAATGAAGGCCTCAATTTCTCTAATCTTTTCCTAGGCTATGATAGGCACTGATCATTTAAGCATTTCACGCCACATCCCAAACGAATCTCTTAACAAAAGACAGTGATCTTGTTTCTCCCCTAAAGCCAATGTAAAGATGATGAGAATGATGCTAACAACATAGGTATTCATAGCTGGGATGAGAAAAAAATTGTACAAAATATCAATATCCTCTACCAAGAAATAGGTCTCAAAATAAACCTTTCGAAAACAGAATCTGTGATTTTGAGAATGAAAGCAGTAATGATATCTACGCGGAATTCTTTAGAAAAAATCAGTATATGGAATTAGTCAAATACTACAACTGTGTGTTCGTGAATTTTGTTATAAAACATTTAATATTTCTTGTATTAATGTAGTATTTCTCCCCAAACTGTAAACTACTACAAAACTAAAACATTGAGCTAAAAACGCAAGTCAGGTTTTTATTTAGCCTCACTAAAACAGAACTTCCATATAAATGTCAGGAATGGTATCAAATTCATTGAGAAATATCTTAACTGTCTGCTGAATACAGACGATTTCCCAAACTAATGGTTAAAATGAATGGCATAAATGTAAGCTGTAAGTTTTAGTGAGGACTATACTTATTCGAACCTTGTAACAAAAAACAGAAAAAACATCGTGAGAATTTTCAACGGTAGCTTACAGCTAAAATATATAACACATTTAACATGAGAATATACCATATTTTTCTGGCTTAAAATACGCTGTGGCATGAAAGACATCTATTTAAACTTATTTATAAATGGAACTTTGTCTGTGCGTGTGTCTGTGTGTCTGTGTGTCTGTGTGTGTCTGTTACCTATAGACTCCGAAACGACTGAACCGATTTTCTTGAAAATTTGCACAGTTGTACTATAAGCGTCTGCGAGTGTTCTTAGCAAGGTTTTGTTTCGAGGTACCTCCGATAAATATCGAAAATCGATAATCGAAAAAATCGGGTTATACACTCATAGACAAAGATATAAGAAGCGGTATTCAGAAATTTTAAGATTGCAATTCTTACAATAGTGCAGAAAATCGATCATATATATATATTTATTTATATATATATAAGGCAAAATGTCTGTGTGTGTATCTGTTTATCTGCCTGTATGTCTATATTTTTTTCAGCTCTTTTATTTTAGTTTTTTACTTCGGGTTTGGCTCTAAGTAGGTATAATTGTAGTTCTTAGTCTCAGCCATGATACCATTTACTCAGAGGACTTATTTAGCATTATATGATATAAACTTATTTGATATCGATACCAGGAAATCAAAATTTGACTTACATCCATTCATTTTTCTTTCAGTCTACGGTTTCGCTTTAACAACTATTGCTTTTTAGTCTTTCGTGCCAACGTCCAAAGAGTCTGAGCGGCAGGACCATGGATTAGTTTTAAAGCTTTCATTTTACCCGAGCAACGCCTGGCTATACTGCTAGTATTCTAATATTAGAAAGAAAAAAGTCATTCTCATACAACGACACATTCTTAATACTGGCACCTCGTATTATTTGCATTAATCACTCGTCCGATTTTTTTGTATTGCAATGACATACGAGTTGATGGTTAGTAAATATATTATACACTTTTCATTGTCCAAGTATGGTATTATATTCGTAAAAATTAATTAAAATGTTTAAAAATATGCATGTAATCAAATAAATTTTATTCATCTTTGAATCCCCAAAGCTCTTGGATTCATGTGAAATCTCTAAATTATCATCTGCAGAGTCATCACTACTGTCAGTCATGTACAATAAATGAGCCTCACTACCATCCATGTCATGATGGTAGCAATGGTGGTAACTGATACATTCCTCTTGGAAAACACACACATGTTTTTCAGGGTATCTTTTAGAAAAAAAAGGGCTAATATTAAGCCGGAAAATACAGTAATTAAGATGTTGACATGCCACACAACAATCATTTAAGAATCACATCCTATTTTTAGTGGATACATATATTTGAGTAAATGCTCCATTTATTTATTAAACAGTATATTTATTTATTTCCATCTACCTGCCTGAATATTCAAGAAATATTAGAGAATGTGTATTTTTTAATAGTATTTCACAAATATTCAGGTCGGTAGATGGAACCCTGAGGCCAAATTATGCTGCAGCCTGTGCCAGTTTCCTTCCAACATATGCTGTATATGACGACTACACTACGCCTTTCCTTACCAAAAAATGATACTGCTACACTAGGCCTTTCCTAACCAAAAAGGATACGGCTACACTAGGCCTTTCCTTACGAAAAAATGATACTACTACATTAGGCCTTTCCTTACGAAAAAATTATACTACTACACTAGGCCTTTCCTTACGAAAAAATTATACTACTACACTAGGCCTTTCCTTACGAAAAAATGATACTGGTACACTAGGCCTTTCCTTACAAAAAGTGATACTGCTACACTAGGCCTTTCCTTACGAAAAAATGATGCTACTACACTAGGCCTTTCCTTACGAAAAAATGATACTACTACACTAGGCCTTTCCATAAGAAAAAATTATACTACTACACTAGGCCTTTCCTTACGAAAAAGTGATACTGCTACACTAGGCCTTTCCTTACGAAAAAATGATGCTACTACACTAGGCCTATACTACTACTACACTAGGCCTTTCCTAACCAAAAAATTATACTACTACACTAGGCCTTTCCTTACGAAAAAATGATACTGCTACACTAGGCCTTTCCTTACCAAAAAGTGATACTGCTACACTAGGCCTTTCCTTACCAAAAAATGATACTACTACACTAGGCCTTTCCTTACCAAAAAATATCTTATTGTGATATCACACAAAGAAAGAATTAAAACCAAACCAGCTAAACAGAAATCTTCTAAACTTGTTAACATCTCTTTCTCGAACATTCGTAGTATCTGTATCAACTTTTGCAGCGTTGAATCCTTCCTCCAAGTAAACTCACCTGACGCCTTAGCCGTCTGTGAAACTAACCTTGACCCTTTTATTCCTTCTTCTGATTTGCATATCCCAGGTTACCTTCCCCTCTTTAGAAAGGACTCCAATTTCTATAAAAATGGGATTTTCGTTTATGTCAGCGAGCATCTCCCTCTAGCTAGGGTGATTTCTCTTGAATCTCCAGATCATTCCTACACGTACGTCCGTCTCTCTCTACTAAGCTCAGTTAGTTATCTTTCTTTATCTACTGCTCCCATTTATCTCCTGACTGTTCCGTACTTGACAGCATCTCGAACAATATAGATAAGGTCACTTCCTCTTATTCGTTCGCTCGTATATTTGTGTTTGGAAAGTTTAATGCCCACCACGCCAAGTGGTTGGAAATTCTCTCACAGACCTTGCTCGTGTTCATACCATGGATTTTTCAATCCCCGATGCAAGTGCTGGATTTCCACAGGTGTTTCTATAATAATCCCAATGGAACTAACTTTCTGCTTCAGTTCTATTCCTGATTCTTGCCATATTAGGTTTGCTCTCTTGGCAAATCTGATCTTGCTAGAGTTTCTATTAATATCTCCTTCCACTTTCACTCCCCAGTAGAATATCTTACTGCTACCAAATAGCAGACAATGATTTCATCCCAGCCAAGAAGTTACGACTTAAACCACATTCGTCCCGCTGGTTCTCTCCTGCTTGCCCGGCCGCTATTGCCCACAAGAAACATTTTTCCGGCTTTATCGGAGCCACGCATCTGACTATGATAAGCGCCTTTTTACTTCAGTTCGTAATAGGTGCAAAAGGATTCTAAAGGATGCTAAGCGAATGAAGCAGTGTATAGCATTCCACCAGTTAGGCTCCAAAGAATACTGGCAGCTTTGTAAAAATGTGTTAAATAAGAGCAAGTCCTGGGCATGACGGTAAACTGCATCCGGCAGCAAGGCTTCTGATTAGGGAGGTTGTGAGGAGCATGAAACCACTTCTTAATTGCTGTTGTTCCCAGGCTCACCCAGACCCGGAGTGGTAACACCTGTTAGGGTCCCAGCTATGGGCAAATAGTTAACCCACAAACTGGGGTCATAACATTATGAAAATATAAAAATCCACTTTCATAGAAATATATACATAAAAATAAACTTTTATAGAAAAATATACATTTTTGAAGGAAAAATATTACCAACAATACATTTATGAAGAAAAAAATTATTACCATAACGCATTTTGAAAAAAAAATTCCCAGCAAAACATTTTTTAATACAAAACTAGAAGACATTTTCAGTTTTCTAAAACAAAAAAAAAAGAATAAAAACAAAAAAATTCCATTAAAATTTGACTAAATCAATATTTTCATTATAACCAAGCATTTAAAAAGTACCGTAAAACTCCACCTTTTTGGCATTAAATAACCCACAGAGATTGGTATGCCGTTAAACAAAACTCAAACTGAAAAACTCAAATAAGAGCAAACCCCCATTAATCAATAAATATGAGGTCCTCATATCTTCAGCGAGCAAGGCAGTTAGATCAACCAAATGCAGCCGACAATTCTACTCCAGCACCTTCTTTCCTTTCCCTGACACCCCCTGTGACTGGTTCGTCTTTCTCCTCACTCTCCTTCTGCCTGAACATTTTACTTTCTTAAGTAGGCCACTGCGTATCAGTGGCGGTGGATATCAATGGAATATACTTCCATTAGTAACCATTATATATATATATATGTGTGTGTGTGTGTGTGTGTGTGTGTGTGTGTGTGTGTGTATACTACATTGGTTTTTTGCAAATCACTAACTTCCCCCACTGTTAGTGATTTGCAAAAACCAATGTAGTATATAAATTCATATGTCCATTTAGAGAATCTATCTCTAACAACCTCAATAATATCTACATTGGCCACACTACAAATTCGCTCTCACGGCGTCTGACGTTACACTTAAATGAAAATTCAAATATATTCCATCATTTAAAACAAGACGGTTATCAACGCACACTTCTGAGAAAAAACGCTCGTTGATAACACGTACATATTTAAACAAGAAAATAATAAACAGAAACTAAAAACCCCCGAAGCAATCTACATTAAACAATTTAAACCTGGTTTGAATACAATCAATTTTGATATTTCCAATAACGTACTCAAATGCCTGTAATCAGATCAGGGACCACAACGCCACTATTTTGTCACTGTCTTCGGCCATCCGCCACGGTGGGGATGGACTTATATTTTCAATTTAATTCTCTTTATTGTTAATAGCTTAAATGTTCTATGTTTACTGTGTGTTAATATTTACTCTTTGATAATGGCTTATGTGAGCCGAAAGCTTAGACCCGATAAAAAAATCAACAATTACTGTGATTTTTTGTTGTCTTTCAACGATATCACCATCAAGTATATCAGACGGTATGAACGGATCCTACACAAAATTAATAGACAGAACTTGTCTATATTATTCAATGAAACCTGCATTAATATATATATATATATATGTGTGTGTGTGTGTGTGTGTATGTATATATATATAGTGAATATCTATTAAGTTTAATCATGAGCCGTTCTAAACATCGTATTTTGGGTTTAATTTCAGGTGAAAATAAAGACAAAATTGTCCAACATTTGGATATTTTTTTTATGCCGCTTCCAAATGTTGAACAATTTTTGTCTTTATTTTCACCTGAAATTAATGCCAAAATACGATGTTTAGTACGGCTCATGATTAAACTTAATAGACATTCATTGTCTGTTATATTTAACAGTATATGCTAAGAAAATTATGTGCTGTCTCCATACAATATATATAATACTTTTGGCCAAAATTTAAGATTTCTCTCTTGGCCGTTTCCGTTGTCTCTCTCCTTTTCTCTCTCTAAATTTTCTCACCTTTTATCTTCTTTGTTTTCCTCTTTATTTTATACTCTTTTTGTATCTTTCCTTTTTCTCTTTCTTTCAGTTTTCTTTATACAAGTACGATTCTTTGTTTTTTAATTGCCAAAAGATTTGAGCCCAGACACCGTGTAATATCTGCCTGCAATTTATTTATGGAAAAAATTAAACGTTTCTATCTAAGCCGTTTCTATTGTCTCTCCACTTTCTTCCCTCTTTACATTTAATCACCTATTCTCCTCTTTATCTTCTTCTTCACGTGCTACTTCTTCCACATCTTTCTTTTCCTCTTTCATTTCTTTTTCTTTATAGAAGTACAATTCATTTTTTGTAATGCCAAAGGATTTGAGCCCAGATACCGTGTAATATCTGTCTGCAATTCACCTCCGGCAAAAAATTCTAGATTTCTCTCTCTCTTGACCGTCTCTATTGGCTCGTTCCTCCCTCTATTTTCTCACTTATTTTCCTCTTCACTTTCTATTTCTTCTTTATCTTTCCCTTTTCTCTTTTTCTTCCTTTTCTTTTTGTTCTATCAACTAACGATCCAGCGTGTATGTGTGTGTTTGGTTTGGAAAGATTAATTTGAAATTTACTAAAAGTAATCCATGATCTTGTATTTATTTATTTTTGCTTAATTTTAAACGGGTGTTTTTCGGGGTGAAACGATTTAAAAAAAAAAAATTCTCATCTTATTTTCTCATCTTTTCTTCCGTCTTTCTTTCCCACCTTTTTTAAAATATCTTTTTTAAAAAATCCAAAAATAAATGGAAGTATTATTTTTTAAAAAGATTTAAAATAAAAAGTTTATTACCATCATTTTTAACTACCTGAGGAGACATTGTTCTTTCAGTGTCGAAACAAATTGTGCAACATTGTAGTAAGTTGTAGCTTGCACATGTTTTGACGTAATATATATATATATATATATATATATATATATATATATATATATATTGTTTAATTGGAATAATCTTTAGTGTTAGGGTTCTTGTTTTTTCAGTGGTTTTGTTGATAAAACGCAGTTTGCATGGCAGTTTATTTTATTGTAAACTGCTCGATATCGGGGTGGATATTGTACAAATAATTTGTCACTTTAACTGAGCAGATTTATGCCTTATTTCGATGTTTCATGAAGACAGCTTTATAATATTCTCACTCGTCAGAGCGATTTGGCGTTAGGTCTCGTATTTTTAAAAACCAAGACCTAAGAGCAAACAAGTCTTGACGAGTGAGAACATCTTAACATGTTCGAGTTAGTCGATGTGATATTCAGCTGATAATATGTGTGTGTTTTTGTGTATAATATTCGCTGAAATATTGATAATTATTTATGAAAACATTTTATAGTAGAAAAAGAAAACCACTTTTTGGACAATTTCTATAGCAGATATTCGTTGAAATTTTTTTGACTTGGCTTTCGTAGTTCTTTAAAGGAAAGAGGCTTCGTTAAATGATATGATATGGGCGGTAAATACAAAAACAGATAGAAAGAAATACAAAACGTGAGCTTGCCATGATACATTATATGTAATTAGAGAAAAATAGTTCTGAGACGGAAGTTACATTTTAATCATAAAAAAAATATTGTGACATATTTACAGACGCATTTGACATTATCAAATGCAGTTATATTTGTTGCATGATTGCACTACAAGAAAAATGAAACCGGAAGTCACGGGAAGTTCTAATATGAATGAGAAGACAAAAGTGGGAGAGAGATCATTTCACACACACACGCACACACACATACACACACACTCTTTCTTTCTTTCTCTCCCCCCCTCTCTCTCTCTCTCTCTCTCTCTCTCCGAAACACAACAGGTCTTGTGTTGCAGTCAAATATGTTTTTTATTATAAATACTTATAAAAATATTGCTATAAATCTTGTTCTACTAAGTATAGAGCACTCTTCAAAAAGTAAGTGTCAAAAATTTATCGTAAACCCACGTCTATTGAACAGGTGTAGAGGCTCATCCCTTGTTCCCTGTTTAGGATGTGGTTTCCGGCTTTCTCTTTTCCAATCTTTTCACTCTTACGTAGCCCCCTGCACATCAGTGGCCTTACCGCCTTGCCCGGGTTGATATGTTAAAAAAATAATCAGGCCGATAGAAATAGATATATAATACTGCTTGATTATAAACAGAATATCTACTTAAATACGAGTATCGATCAAAAATAATGTTCAAACAAATCATTTCAAATTGTCGGTTGTTTATAAACAGTTTCGTTAATCTTCGTTAATATTGATCAATAATGAGGTATGGATAGCAATGTCTACTAGATTATCTTAATGTTCATTGGGTAATGGTTATGTTTTATATTCTTCTAGAGTCTCTTGAGTTGGAATAATTGTCGATCTGAATGCGGATATCTTTAGCTATTTTATAATAAAGTTTAAATTTTAACTTTTTACTCGTTATTTATTACTGATTACTTAATTATTTGTTGTTGTTGCTTTTTTATGTGCGCCTTCATAGTTTGTTAATTTGCTTATTATTTAGTTAATTTTTTTCGTAGGGGTTTGTTGTCTTATTTGTTTCGTTTATTGTATTGGCTTTGTCTAAATATTTTGCATTATTGTCGTTGTATGTAGTGCAAATACATTTTTCATGCTGGTATCTTACAAGGTATTCGAGTTTTTGATTTTTATGTCACATAGTAAAATTTTGTTTCTGCGTTTATATTTTGAGATGAGTTCTGATCATTGATTTAGTAATTTGTTTTGGTCTGTGAAGGTGATTTTAGCTTTTTTCTCCTACAGACATATTTTAATCCTTTTGGATTTACTGCTGTAGGCTGTTGTTCTTTTCTTTATTTTTCATGATAGTTTTGGTGTCAGTTTGTTAATTTCTCGTGTATATTTAGAAACACTGTGCTGTTCTCATAATTACTATTTGTAAAGAATGTTTTCTGTGCATAGCGTCTCTGTTTCCAGGATTCTTCAGTTTCTCCTATGTATATTTTCTCTTCGTTATCTGCTGATTTTGCTGGGGCTTGGTAGATTATATTGCTTTCCAAACAATTTCCATTTAGAGGACATTCGTTCTTGGCTCTACAGTTACACGTGTGTGTTTGATTTGTGCGGGAGGTTTTCTGTTTAGCTTTGTTATAATTTCTGCCATGTTCTCGATGCAAGAATAGCTTTTGACAACTCGATCTGGGTGGGAATGAAATTCTGAGAGTAATCGATTGTCCCTTTTAAAGTTTTCATCTAAGACCAAAAACTAAGACCAAGTATATCAGTATGGTTTCAAGAACGTGTGAAATGTCTTTGTGTAAAGGCTACTTGCTAGTGATAGACAGTAAGATAACTGATTGACATCCGCTCTCTCTCTCTCTCTCTCTCTCTCTCTCTCTCTCTTTCTTTCTCTATTTCTTTTTTCTAGAATTTCAGAAAAGAGAAATAGAGGAGACCATTTCAGCCCATGAGTCATTCCCTCATTGAAAATGTTGCAGGGGTGTCAGCCACTCTAAAACAATATCAGAAGAAAGAATAAGGTCGAGATTAATCAAAAATTCGTAGCCATAAAAAGGTATCTTTTTCTGAAGATCATAATTTTTAAATTTGTTCTTACTTAATGAATATTCATGACGACAGTCGGTTTTACTGAAGATATTATCTGTAAAGCATATAAAGGATTGTTTATAATTAATTGAACAAATATTACCTCCCCTCTGTCATCAATCTCAAGGAAAGACATTTTTACGTCTGGAATGTCTTGCTTCTTCTCCTAGACACAATATTAGGATAGGCCAGGTCGTATGGAAGAATGTCTATTGTCCACGAAACATATTTTTCTAGAGATGATATAGTTTGGCGCCAGCAGTTGCTAGGGTGAGATTGAAGACAAAATCAATTAATTAGGGATTTCAAGTCCAAATTTGGCACTTGGGTTTACTTACGAAGGATTTTTTTTAGTGGATTTCAGCCACATGCAACAAGATGAAAAATGGATATTTGTAGAGGATCAACACAAGCGGGTGTTACATGGCTGAAAGAGTTTGATGTTTAAAAATTTGAAACTTTTAATAAAGCAAAGAAAACATTACTGAAGACTCATCTTGAAGTATTCGATGGTTTGGTTTCGTTTGATTGATTTTGTTTACCGTAATATCAACTTTTATGGATGTTTTAATGCCTAAATCTAAATATTTTGAACATAATTCTATGACTTCAACTAAATATATTTTGAACGCTATTGTATGTCTTCAACTACAGACCAAATGTATTGTTTGATCATTGTGCTATAAAAAGTATTGCTGGTAATTATTTTATAAAATGTATTGCCAGTTATTTGGCTTTAACGATATATTGTTCGTAATTTTACTATAAATATCAATTATTGTTCATTTTACTATAAACATGTATTATTGTTAATTTGCTACAAATAGATAGTGTTGGTAATTCAAAGAATTGTATTCTTGTATTTTTACTATAAAAAAGTATTTTTATATTTTCATGGTGTTTTGCTTTTGTGTGGAAATTCACTATTTGCCCATACTTGGGAACCTAACAGGTGCTACCACCCGGGTGAATTTGGACCTTGAAACAACAGCAATAAAGAAGTAGTTCCACACTCCTAAAAAAATTCAATCATCTAAACCAAAACCGTTTAGAGTTCATCCTCTTACGCAGGACTTGGAGCATTCGAAGAATGTATGTTTCGAATAAGACACAAAATATAATCTTTTAAGCATTATCTCCCCATTCACGGCGGTGTTTCACACTATTCGGGTTTCAAAATGGCTAACTGATCTTTAACGGTATTCTGACACTTTCTTTTCTTCCTTCTGCTTAAAAGTCGAAATGCAACGGAGTTTTAAATGCCGAGTGTTCCTTCTGTTAGGCTGGTTGTCAACCAAGCTTAGAGAGTCCACGGACATTCTTGATTTAATTATGCTTCGTGATAAGACTTCATTAAATATTTATAATTCTAAACGATTCCTAATTGAAACTTAAACGCTACAGAGTCGATCCCGATCTAAATCTGTCTTTGGTGGTGTGTCACTAGTAGAATAAGCTCAGTAGTATCTCTACGTGCCAAACTTTCTTTCTAATTAGTCGCAAAGTCAAAACAAATTAACCTGATGTCTCTTTGAATAACATGGTCAAGTGTACAGTTTGGTGGGGACGCGGTCAAAATGAGACGAGGTGGGGGTATCCCGTGAGAATTTAATCACACTTGACTATTTTGATAAGCATACTATGTTGGCCCACAACATCATTTAAAGGAAAAAGAAAGGAAAGTAAAATAATTAAAACAAAGAACTATAGATCTTATGCATTGTTACGAATAATTCCCATCTAAATCGAACATCCATCTTTTATAAGCAGAAAGTGCTATTAAAGTCATGGATACAATATCTGGTCATAATTGAATCCCATTTGCTTATTTCTTCGGTTAAAGTTGACTTTAGAAATGGATAAGAAATCTTAAGATTAAGCAGTTTTCATTTAGGTACATAGGAAATACGCACGTTTATTTTTGTGGGGTGGATTACTCGATGATGTACGTTTTAACGCAGTGGATATCGGTTCAAAACGATAAATCAGAGAGCCGAGTTCGAAATCCAGTCGAATTCGTTGCATTCACCTACACGCAAATACCCTTGGGAAATGTACTAATCCGCCGCTTCTCCCTCCAGATATGGCTTAAATAACTGAACAGATTGGGTCCTATATCTTTGGTTGGCAACCAGTCTACCGTAGAAAATAATGGCAAACTCCTGCGGGAAAATCTTCTGTCTATTCAGTTATGTCTCGAAAGCGTTTATCAAGTATGTCATTTAAGTGACTGACAATATGAATAGGAACTTTTTATAATCATGTTCACCATGTAAAAGGCCCATGAGCCACTCGAGGTTGAAGGTTACCAAGTAAGAGGCACAACTACCAAAACGCAAGGGGGCACCATAAGTGAAAGGGAAGGAAATATATAGAGAACAGGAAGCCCAATCCTAAACAGGGAACAAGGAATATCTCTATTATTTCAAAGACAAGCTAGTGGTGTGAACCGGATGGTATGCGAATCTAACTACCCCTATTTAGGAACTGAAGTAAATAAGTATTAAATTGAGTTCAGAGATTTAGACGCAAATGTTAGAAGTATTTTACTATCAAATATAAATCACTCATTATGGTATGAAATTGAGGAATGAATAAGATGAGGATGAAAGAAGACGGCATATAACGTCTTCTAAAGAAGGCGAATATCTCTAAATAAGTTTTCAATAAAGCAGAACATATGCAGTAATATACTTACATGGAACAATTTAATTGGTTGATAAAAGAATAGTGGAAAAACTTCGTCAAAACAAAAAAAAAAGATGGCGGAAACATGTTCAAAGAATTTGGAGCCGAAAGCATGTCAAAAGAATTTGAGGCCGGAGACGAGAGGAGATAGGAAAGTTTTTCTGTGATCGGCATAAGCGGGTTTATCTGGAGTAAAGTGTTTGAGGTTGAAAAGAAATAATGAAGCCAGAAAAACATCACTGACGACTTATCTTTAGAAGAATGTTTGTTTCGAAAGTCTGGACACGTAGAAAATTTCTGTGTATATTTCTGAGATGAGGTAGTATTTACATTATTTCCATTATTCAGACTATTGTCCTCATCTTTGTTGCCATTTGTATAACGTTTCGGCTGATGTACAATCCAGCCTTCTTCAGGTGCTAAGAATTTCGAACCGAAACTTTTATTACAATCACTGTGATATATGAACTCTCTTCCTTGCCTAATGTTTATTTTGATAGTCGTGAGTTATCTCCCTCTAATCCTGTAAGTTACTTGTTCAACACTTCTGTAGCCTGATATTGAAGTCACAACTCTTTGGGTCAATTTACAGGAAATAACCAACGTCTATATCCACTAGGCCATGTGTCTTTAAGAGGTATTAGGCAAGGAATGGAGTTCATATACTCCAGTGATTGTAATAATGGATTCGGTTCGAAATTCCTAACACCTGAAGAAGGCCGAAGCGTACAACAAACGAAACGTTGTATAAATGGCAAGAAAGATGAGAACAATTGTCCGAATAATGTAAATACTTTTGAAAATTTCATTAATTATATTTCTTTTTTTCTCCACATATTAAACAGGGTTAAATCGAAAAAAGAAAGAATTTACTTTTTTTCTGGTGTCTGCTAAAGAAGACGGTACACTCCATAAAAATCTCAGATGCAACTCACTTGATTGAATAAATAAAGATTGAATTGACAGCAATTGCATTGGGTTCACGTGAATCCTTTAAAGCGCATCAACATTTGCCTCACAAGAGATAAAAACTACATTAAAGATAATATTTTTTAATATTCAATAAAATGTTGCAGAAAATTTCATTTCTTGAAAATATATATTTTTGCCTATATGTACAGACTTTAGGAATCAGTCAGTCAGTTAAGTACCATACGTGATAGACGCTTGGGCGATCATGTCTCGAAAGAGGCATGACTGACTGGGCTGAAGATTATCCCGCAGTAGGTTGCCATTACTTTCTGTGGTAGATTGGTTGCCAGCCAAGGCTAGAGAACCCAATCTGTCCTGTTACTTAACCCATAACTGGAGGTAATAGACGGATTAATACCTTTCCCAAGGGTATTTGTGCGTAAGGAAATGCAAGTAATTCAATTGGAATTCGAACTCGGCTCCCCGATTTCTTGTTCCGAGTCGATATTCACTGCATCACAACGCACATCCACTTTAGGGATACCTCGTGTAAATGCATTATTCCCCATTTTCTGCGCTGTTTACCGCTAAGCGAGTATCATAATCGCAAACTGCTTTTTAATGACATTCTGATAATTTTATGATTTCTTCCCCCACCTTTTTATTTTATAAAGGAATCTTTCGGCGCGCAAAGAAATAGAAATAATTTCATTCTTTTCATGCACGTTCTTGAATTCTATAAGTAATTTTTCCTTCATGTTAAATTTGAGGAATTTTAAAACGGAGCATACATTTCGAATAAGGGTACTTGTTTTAGTAATAGCTGTTTCCTTATAAGGAAACATTTGAAATTCATTGACCGAGCAGCTAATACTTCAGTTGTATGATATTCATAAAATCTATCTCTTAAAACAATTTCTCAGGAAAATAGGTTTCCAAGGTCAAATGGCTGTTATCGCTCTTTACACTATTGTTGACGCTTGCTTTCTTAAGCTTTTATTTAAAGCAGTGAGAGGCATCAACATCTTGATTATGATATTATTTTCTCTTCGAGTTACGTATGCTATCCATTTTAGTTGCTGCTATTGTTGAATGTTCTTAAATGATGTGATTTGTTATTTGACACATGATAATCTTGACGAAAACCGTATCTGAAGAGATGGACAGCAAGCCAGAACAATTTGTAGATTGAAGGGTTATGTTACAATTTAGCTGAAAAAGGCTACAGTGTGCAACTATTGAAATGCTTTTGTAATAACAGCAAAGATGAAGACCTTAATCTGAATGTAACTATGTAATTTAAATATTCTGTCTACACTTCTAAGATGAGGTAGTATTTACACTAGTTACATTGGTCGAGCAGATCTCATCTTTATTCACAACATTTCAGGTATTGTACATCCCGACTTCCTTCAGGTGATTGGGATTTCGAACCAAACCCTTTATTTCAATAACTAGGGTATATTGGTCTCATTCCATGAGCCATGCCACTTCCGGATGTCTTAGAGAGTTGAGTTAAAGATAACTGTTATTTGTTCACTGTTGCTGTAGTCAGGTATTGAACTCTCAACACTCTGAGTCAAGTCACTGGATCTAACTAACACTTTTATCCACTGGGCCATGTATCATTGAGGACAGTGATCAAAATAAAGGGTTCTGTTCAAGATTCCAATCACCTAAAGGAGGCCAGAACATACAATGGCCAAAACGTGAACATGGCCTAACAGCAATAGCAGAAACTGCAAATTGTTTAATAGAAAAAACTAGTAATAATTAAAAATCAAAATATTAAACAAATCTAAAATTTACTGGTATTCTCTAGTTTTATTAAAATTTTAATTTCTCTTAGATTTAAAAAGAAATTGTTCAAATTTCTGAGTCCAAGTAATAGGGTATATTTTAATTGTTTTATTCAGTTTATTTCATAGACCAATACAATCAATTTTGTGTTAATATTTTGCTTAGTCATAGCACCAGAGTGAAATCAATTCTATTAGAGTTTTTTGTTTATATTTATTAGCGCCATTCCATAGAATTTGAAGAATGATACTCTTTGCCTACATAGTTCTCTTACTCAAAGCCATTTTAACCATTGATCTTAGAAAGCAGTTATACAGGAGTAGGCCTCCGTCGGTAAGGGTTGACCATGGGTAGCATACTAGTTTGGCTGGAGCATCGGCGTCTGTAATTGTAGAAATCGATGCGGGAGTGTCAGTCTTTGTTGCAGAGAGTACATTTATGCTTTGTTTCTGGTCTGTCGGAGCTTTCACTTTGCTTTCTACGAACCCCCTCTCCATGGCGACTTGTGTTAGCTGCTCCTCCCTTGATTTAAGTTGTTAGGCCAGGGTTCTTCTCCATTTGGTCCAATTGACTGCTACACTCTCCCATGACTCCGTGTTGATACCCACAGCTTTCATATCGCGTTTTATGATGTCACGATACAGCAGCTGTCTTCTTCCAGAGGATAGCTCTCCATACAGGAGGTCTTTTGGAATGCGACCGTCCGGCATTCGATAGACATGGCCTAGCCAGCAGAGTTTGCACTATATACTGTTTGCATTTATATTAAAGATAGAGAGGTAAAAATAAACACGCTATCAAATACAATATGGCACTCGGAATGGCACAAATAGATCATTGGAATTTTTTCTCGTCATATTTCAGCAAAAATGATTAAGATGTGACTGGAGCAGCTGACTACCAACACCTCGCATTTTCTTAAGAATCATCGTTTTTATCGTCCAATCACCATCGCTCAGTATCCTGAGTGTATGCTTTAGTCACTGGATGACAACTTTAGGGGAAGAGCACGGTAGCACTCCGCGCGGCCCCTGGGTAGAAGCTGCATTGAGTAGACCTCACGCTATAGTAGTACCCTTCCTACTTTCTCCTGTTTGACTCTTAATGCAACCTTATCCATTAACCCTTATTGTTGAATAACTCTATGACCTTAGATGAAAATATATACAAAGGTATGTTATTTATTATACTTTTTCGTGTTAAGCGGTTTTACTGGCGTTAATTAAGTAGACAGATGTCATCAAATCGAATTCAGAACGATTAATCGGAGAAAATAAAGAAATTAAATTCGGAGTTGAATAATTTTGTGTCTACCTGTGAAAGTAACACTGATATGATTAAACTTCCTGGAGTTATTTTCTGACCAGAGTCTCACGAGACAAACCATTCTTCTCAAACACCTGCAACACTGACTTATATTTAACAAAATGATTTAATTACATATAACGAAACTATTCAATGAATTTATATTCACTCCAGTTATTTACACACTTCCTTGGTTGTTGTACACGTGAACGCAAGCACACACACACACACACGCACACACGCACACACACACACACACACACACACACACACACACACACACACACACACACACACGGATACGTGCACACACGAACTCACACACACGTACATATATATATATATATATATATTACTCTACGTATCAAATAACGAGCGCGGGCTAAGATTACAGAACAAAACATTGAAACATTTTGAGGCGGGAAAAAGCAAAACAAATTTCGCGAATCATTGCGTAAAATAGTCATTCTGGATTCCGATTCGACAAAAAACAACAAACGGATCATGATGAATCGTATCATATTTCTTATCACTAAAAAGTAGAATTGCATAGACGCAAAATTGGATCAAAATCGCTGAAAACAATGTTGAAGAAAAAAAACGAAAGCATATTTCGAGAGTCAGAGCAAAAACATTTTCTGACCAATAAAAATAAACGATTTTCAAAATTGAGAAAAATTTAACAAGCAAGTGTGAAAATACTCAGCAAACAAACACGCACGCATATCAACTTTCTGACCTATTCACCGACCACCGACCACGGCCGTTAGAAAGATAAACAGATCTCGATATGTAAAATCAGTAATTTATTCACCTGAACCGAGTCAACTTTGGACTCAAAACACGTGTAGTGACACAAATATAATTAAGGACACTTAATGTATCACAAAAAGTTTTGATAATATTAATGATAATAATAACAATAATAAATCTGCAGTTTAAACAAAACTCTCACTTCTCATACTTTTTTCACCTATACCAATTTCTTTTGTTGGAACAACTCTTATTTCTGTTTCATATATATATATATAAATCCAGGTAAAGGGAACCAACAGTTTTACAATTCTGAGTTCCCTGGCATTTACTTTTTTTAAAGTGCTCAATACAATAAATATCGTAGAGCATAATACAGAAAATCATTTTCACAATTATGATCTAACATTGCCTGATGATGAGGTAGAAATCTGGAAACATAAATATTCCTGTGTCGCAATGTATTTTCAATTAAGAAACACACACACACACACACACACACACACACACACACACACACATATATATATATATATATATATATATATTTAATTAAATCTACTATTTACGCTCTCACATCCTGATTGAGCACTCCGGAAAAATGGTAGACTTTGAACAAACAGTAGCTACTCTAGCATCTACGCATCGTAGATTCAGTAATGAATTATAACACTCTTAGCTACTAGCGTATGCTTACATGATATATCACACACTAAAAGTGTGCTTTCTTTTACTGAGCGCCCATATCTCAGAGGTAGAATCGCCGACAGACAACACTTCGGTCGGGTTTCAATCCTGGCTAAACGCAATCGGATGTCTAACCGTACTGATGAGCTGTGATACAGCAAAACAGATATGTCTGCGGATGGCTACATATATATACACACGTGTGCTTCTATGTATTTAAAAATGGAAAATGTAGTTACGCATAAATACACACACACACACACACACACACACACACACACACACACACACACACACACACACACATATATATATATATATGCGCATTTTTATACATATACAAGCATATATGTATGCATATATGTTTGTGCATATAATATTATTTTTGTGTGTATAATATACATAATCTGATAAAAGAAAAATATCGGTATTGTGGTTATAAAAAGAAAACTACAACGCATATCAATTCGGCACTTAAACTCGTTCGAAGTATTCCCCTTTGCAACGCTACACACTTTCTCCTGTATCATTTCCGCTTCTGAAAGGATTCCTGGACCTCCTTTTTTGGGATAACGAGCAGCTGCCTCGTTGCATTCTCTTGGATTTTCTCGACATCTCTTGTCCCTTTCAAGTAGAATTTTGAAATATTTTTGAAGGGGAAAATGTCGCAAGAGGCAAGGTCTGGAGAATATGGTAGTCGTCGGAACTTTAGAAGATAGCGCTTGGCTTAAAACTTCTGCACAAGCAATGGCCACTGATAGACGTTCTGTGGTGTGGTGCGAGGACACATTCCTTCCCAAGACACACTTTCCTTCCAAGCACTGCTATAAATAACGCTAATGAGAAAGGATATTATTACTTTATGTACATGTTTGACAGAGTTCGAGGTCAGACAGGGCCAAGAGGCTTCACACCTCGTACTTTTATTCCGTTACCATAGCATCACACCTCTTGAATTTATACATGTATAATATCATTCAATGTGTGCTGATGGTAATAAAAGATTGGTCAGTAAGAGAACAAAACCATATCTATCTATCTATCTATCTATCTATCTATCTATCTATCTATCTATCTATCTATCTATGTGTGTGTGTGTAGTAACATATATATATATATTACTCTTCAGCAATGAATTGAGTTCTTTTGGTGACAGACGTGTGTATATCACTCTTATATATAACACGCTAAAGTTTCCCTTCTCTGATTCCATACGCCTATGGCTTAGCGGGTTAGCAACTCTGACTGATACCAAATAGGTCGAGTTTCGATACGGCCAGAAGCAAGTGGATGTCTAACCACACTGATTAGCTGTGGTACAGCGAAACAGGCTTGTATGTGGATGACGAATATATATATATATATATATATATATATATATATATATATATATGAGTGTGTGTAGTAATATTTTTGTTATTGGAGTTTATAATAAAAATACTTTTTCGCTGCACGAGAACTGTCGTATTTTGGTGCCTATATTTAGCACCTCATGTGTCGATTTTAAGCAGAAAGTTGGTAGCACCCGGTGAGGATCGAAATCACTTCTCATAATTGATCTAGCGAAAACAATTTTGCTAACCATTACACCACGTCGAATCGCTATAATGATTTTAGTGCTGAATATATCACCGAAACACGGCAGCTCTTTTGCAGCGAAAAATGTTTTTATCATTAACTTCAATAAAATTTACTCACCTAAAAATCATTTTACTCGACCGACTCCATTTTCTTAATGGTCGCCTTACGTAAACATGAAGGAAAACAAAAAATGAAATTTTAATTAAAAAGGATTTTAAATTTTTTTTTAAATAATAGCAACAAAATTTGATATTTCATGTTAATAAGCATAAACATTTTGACGATAAAACTTTGTTTTTATTAAATTTGAGCTCTTTAAACATCATGATATGCTGTTTTTTTATTTGTTTTTTTATTTTTGGGGGGCAATTGAGTGGAGGTTCCTAAGTTCGTAGTTTCTTTCTTCTGTTTGACTACAACGTCCATCTCATTGATTATAAAAATTTAACAAATCTGATCTTCTCAACGATTTTCTATAAAAAATACTTATATAATTTGTTTTTCGGTGCATGTTTGAAAGAAGCATGCATAATTTTTTTCATTCTTTCAAATGTTCGTTTTTACTTTTCGTAAGCGGGGAGGAAATATAGATGTTGAGTCAAGGATAATATTTTTCCAAGTGAATTTCTAAAAATCTGTGAGCGTCCTTTATCTGGACGACAGAGACATTTTGGATCCACTCTGCAAGTGTTAATTAACCGAAAGTTTTCACTGACCGGGACGATAAAAGCAAGACAGGAGCTTGTCAATATAAATTCCATTTGTCAAATTTTGCTTTGATGATTGAGCGATGTCACTGTCTTTTGCTTAACTTCACATTTTGAAAATCAGGCGACATGCATAAGACCAAAGAGTTCAATAATGTCATTGTAGGTCATTCTAAGTAACTTGGGAATCTTCAATAGCATACTTTTAGATTGTAAAAGGAATCAGCTTTTCTTTATCTATATTTGAAGGGACCAGTTTCATTGCGAGATCTTTAATCGACCGCGGGCAAAAGTAAGGCAATAAACTTTAATCGCCTAATTAAGATTTTAATCGGCTAAGTCGATCTGGCGAGTAAAATCTCAAAGGCTATATATATAATATATATGAATTGTTCTAATAAGCTCTCTTCCGATGTATCTCGTCAGCATGGATTTACGTGTACAGCTAGATTGACATATAAGCTGCATCGTTTTACTCATTGAAACGCTATATGTACCTTAAATTCTATTCTTAAAGTGTTTTCCCTCACCTCTTGTTTATGGAAATTTCTTCCAGTTTCTTGCTTCCCTGTCAATTACAGTCTTCAAAATTGAAATGCAACAGCAATAGCTATCTTCTGAAATCTGTTATTTTATTGTCCTTTCTCCTCACTAAAGTTTTTTTTATATTCTCGTTCACTATCATTAACATATGTGAGATTGTACCTATTGATAATTTATTTCTATAGCCTATATTTTTATTTTATAAATAAAGCGAATTTTGCTTCTCATTTTGAGTACAGATTCGAAAAACGAAAATAATTAAAGGATAAATAAAAATTAAAAACATATAAATCATTTAAGAGAGAAATTTTGAATACTGGGAAATTAGCTGGGAAAAAATTTCAGAAGATATATTTAAATGAAGCTTTCATTGGCAACCATGTAAAAATAAGTAACGATGTTTAGTAAGGTGGGGAACAAAAACGTGTCACACGATATTTTTTCTACTTTGTAATTAATTTTCCTTATATATATATATATTTGAACAAATACGTAGTCGTACAAAACTTTATAATAGCCAGGAATAAGCGTGAATTACATGACATTTTTACTATTTTTTTATCGCCCCCCATTAATCATCTTTTATTGTACATGTTTATTATTCCTAGAAATAAACTTTATATTATATATATTTATTATAATATATTATAATATATTTATTATAATATATTATAATATATTTATTATAATATATTATAATATATTTATTATAATATATTATAATATATTTATTATAATATATTTATATTATATATTATTCCTAGAAATAAACTTGAAAAGTCCTGGGACGAAACGGGTTAATTTTTTAGTTTTTCGTAAAAATGTCATGTAATTTACACTTATTCCTACCTATATATATATATATATATATATATATATATATATATATATAGGTAGGTGTGTATCTTTGCTCTACTTTTGCATTTCGTTTGTACTTTGTATTGAGCACTTTTTCTTTCTTTTTTTTGTGGTTGTTTCCGTTTGGGGTTTGGAGTATCGTATGTCTTGTCCTTATTCCGCGGATTTCTTTTTTTTTTCTCCCCTCTTATCCAACGCCTTAGTGCACCGGATTGTAACGGAATTAGGTTCTGTTTGTTAATGGTTTTTCTTAAGGTTTATCTTAGTATAAATTTAAAACTTAAATACTTGCAGAGTCTATTTAGTTATTATTTTGAATAGTATATATATATATATATATATATATATATATATTAAAGCATAATGCTGCCTATAGTGGATACCCTTATTTAAAAGAGACACCCGGTTTTTATTTGTAAAGAGTCGATATTACTGCGAGAAAATTTAATAAAGAAGGTATGTTCTATTTTTTAATAAACACACACACACACACACACACACACACACACACACACACACACACACAGATAGATATATATATATATATATATATATATATATATATATGCCAAAAATAAACTCGTAAAAAACAGAAATAATAATCCCCAAAATATCATCTAATTAATATAAAATATCAAATAGATAAGTAATGGAGAACTCAATAGATATTATCCAGAGCAATATATATATATATATATATATAATTTTTATATTGAGCACTGTTTTAAATTAATATTTTAAACGTTGCAATAATTTTCTTCGTTCCTTATTCATTTGCATATATATATATATATATATATATATATATATATATATATATTACGCTCTCACACACTGATTGAGCACTCTGGAAGAATGGTAGACTTTGAAA